>CM039611.1:56278268-56308112 GCA_022457205.1 Saccharum spontaneum
GCTAAAGCCTATGACAATTGACACACCAGGTAGGAGGATTTCACGTGTAGATTCAATCTTGCAGATCGGATGGACATCAACAAGAACATTGGTGACATCGACACTTTTGGTCTAGGCATCAAGATCTCCTTTGGTAGCTTGGATTTCATCGTAGATCGACTCGGCGATCTGCAACTGTGCGATCCCGAGTTGGTTTGCAGATCGCCGAGCCGGTTGCACAGGAGAAGACTTGGCACCATTTCTGAAAAGGGCCAATTCAACTCGCTAGCCCAATCCTAAGTACTAGTGGTCCCTAAATTTGTGTTCCTTTTAAAGGTATCGTTTGTAAAAACGTCTCTTCGTTCTTTAGGTCAATAGCAAATAGGAGTAGTTCTATCATGTTGGTGTGGTTTTACGGTAATCTACGGCTTATTATGGTAAGTTTATATAAAACCTCTAATTTCTCTTAATGGAAAACATATAATAGCACGGTCCCGAAAAGCTAGTGGTCTCTAAATTTGCACAGTGATATCATCCGGGTTCTTAACTCTTGAATTTTATACTAGTTTTGTTCGGGCCTCTAACTCCTAAATTTTGATATTTAGTTTTCTGACACTGTATTGTTGCGTCGCCTAGGTCCAAAAATTTGTTCAGAGTCAACATTACTTCAAACGAACTTTGACCTGCTCCATATGTTGACAACTTGACATGGTACGTATGTTGATACGCCTCCACCTAGGTTCATGTACATTGGTACTCCATTCATATTTTTGACCATGTAATCCAATATAAATTATTTTAGTCCCTCCACTCGTACCATCATCCCTGGTAGGCCATAGCCCATACTGTGGTAGTGTCATATATATCATAGCAACACCATCTCATCTGATCTCTTAAGCTCACAAGAGCTTGGTGACCCAGCTGTGCTGGCTTTGTAAAACACGGCGTCGGATCTACTCTTTTGTCCCCTATCCTGAGCTCGACCGGAGTGTGAGTGTGTGACGTGTGAAGCTATTTCTCTGAGTTAGGTTAGGTTTCTTTGCGTTGGGTTGGGTTTTATGTAAACAAACTAAGACCGTACCCAATGTAATAGTTGTTGACTTACTGGGTACAAAGTTATGATAGGAACCCATCTAGGAATATGTACTAGCTGGGTTATTAGTTTTTTTTCCCAGTGAGGTCATCAGTTACTGCGATCATGTCTAACTAGCTAACCGCTGTACGCCGCTCCAGCGAAACAAACCCATGGGATTCGACACGGGGCGTGTGGGCGTTGCGATTGCCCTTACCCCGGCTCGAAGTAACGTTCGGGCACGGAACGGGGGCCACCAATATAGTAGTATGTCTCTGTTCATCGAGATCCCACGTTTCACACGACACGTACGGCGAGCAGCAGCAGTAGCCCGGATTCGGTTCATTGATTGGGATTTGTGAGCCCGTCCCCGTCCTGGCGTCCTCCACCAACTTTTAACTGACGGCAATGGTAAAAGACCGGTGGTAGTCCAAGCCTATACGCTTTTAGGCTTCGAGAAGGCCGGACCGCCGGAGCCACCTCCCGGTCCCGGTGTCGACCGTGCGGCCGCCGCCGCTGTCAGCTAGCTGCAGTCGTGGCGCTGATCCGCCTGACCGAGCTTTTTTCCCCCTCGTGTTTCCGGTGCCGAAAGCGGCCTCTGCCAACTGCCGATGATTGAAGGCTGACCCGGGCGGCCCCACCACCAGGTCGGTATGGCGTCACGCGTGACCCAGCTGGGCCTGGATCTCGTTGCGTCATCCAGGGCAAGTGGCCTTACGCATGGTGGATGGGTGGGTATTCCCCGAAACGCCAGCGCGGAAAAGAAAAGTCGCCACCCTTTTGAGGCGAGAGGCAGTCGCAGAAGCGCGATCGCTCGCTCTCGGAAAACTCCGAGGGACGACGAGTACGCACGGCGCGGTACAGGGATTGCTTGGCTGGCCTCCTCTCCACATCTCTGTGACACTGACACATATTCCAATTCCAAGCAGGAGGAGCCCACAGCCCAGGACCATGAGCAGGAGAGGAGAGGAGAGGAGACGAGCTGCGATGCCGGATCACGCAACCATTCCGTTTCCAGGCGTGGCTGACAAATACTCTCCTCTCAGTTTCCAAAACGATCGCTAGCAGCAATTAGCATGTACTGTGATCGATCGGTATGTGTTGGAGGCGAGCGAGAGAGATATATATACGCCGAATCCAGCACGTCCTGTCCTTCCTGGACCTTCCTCCGCTTGGTTGCATGTTCCATCTCGCATGAATGCATGCCACTCCAGTCTCCAGCAATGATCCAGACAAGAGAAGGTTCCTTCCGGGGCTCCACAGGCCTGTGCTGGTGCTGCCTGCCTGCTGCGCATCATCACTTAATCTAGCCATAGGCTGTGTATAGCTGGGGAAAGAAAAAATTCTGGGTGTCACATCGGATGTTTTGTGAGATATCGGAAGAGGTTTTCGGATACTAATAAAAAAACTAACTACATAGCTTACTTGAAAACTGCTAGACGAATTTATTAAGCCTAATTAAGCCGTCGTTAGCATATGTGGGTTACTGTAGCACTTAAGGCTATTTATGGACTAATTATGCTTAAAAGATTCGTCTCGCGATTTCCCACCAAACTGTGCAATTAATTTTTTTCGTTTACGTTTAATACTCTATGCATATGTTCATTCACTCGATGTTTCTGTAGAACAAAAAAATAGGAACTAAACAAGGCCGTAGACTACTGGACTACCACCACGACCATGTAACACCCTGGTGTTACCGCGTGTCAATGCATCTAAGCAGAGCTTGCGCATCTTTTTCTGGTGTTGCGTTTAATGTCGAAGTGTGTAGGATCCTTTCGGTAAGTTAAAAATGAAAAAAAAGGGGGTATTCGAAATTTGACGTTTCAACCGGAGGTTAGCAACTTAGGTTGGAAACTAAATTCTCTTAACAAAACTGTGCAAGACTTATATGTGAACCCTAAACGACTTATGAAGAGCTAAGGGCGTAGTGGTTAGTGCAACTTGTGTTGTCAAGTAATTACTTTCCTAGTTAGTTTTCCCGGTGACCCGAAAAGTGAACTCGCAACGTAATTTTGGACTCAGGTTTCCGTGTCGTTGTAACAGCCTGACATTGTCGTGTTGAGCTCGGTTGTTTGCGATATCGGGCTAGGTGTTGCTGCGGTGGGTTGGCTCGGGTGGGTAGCCTGCTAAGCCGTCTTGAGTGGAGTGAGGTTGGTTCAGGGTAGGTTGTCACCGAGTTGGAGTTTTTCAGAGCTTTAAAAACCATGCTTGCGTGTGGCGTCGGGTGTGCTGGTTCCTGAGCGCGGTCACCGCTCGGAGTTGTTGCTCTACGCGGTTGGCCGGCTCTGCCCTTGGCGTCACAGGTGAAGGCCCTTTCCCCTCGGCGTCGCGCTGTTTCGGTTGACCTCCCGGTCGATCGTGTGGGCTGGTTGGCTGACGTCGCTCTCTTTCCCCTGCCACCCGACCCCATTCCTTGCCGGCCCCGCTCGGTGCCGCGGTGTCCCGCCGTGTTGGTCGGCCACCGGCCACTGCGGCGCCGTCTTCTCGCGTCGCATCGGTACCTTGGCACAGCACGTCGCTGCCACTGCCGCGCACGCCACGCTACCGCACAGCTCGCGCGCGTACGCGTCCCGGTCAGGCGGTGATCGCGTGGGAGCCAGCTGCCAGCCGGATATCTCCCGTTTCCTTCCCCCTCCTGCTCTGTTGCCGGGTCAGTCGAGCCGCGGCGAGTGTAGTTGGCTATACTAGCCCCGTTCTGAAATTGCTCGCACCGGAGGTGAGTGGGGGCACCGGGCCACCCTCTGGACCGCGCGCGGCGGTCACCAAGGCTCACACGGCGTCAATTGCGCGGGACTGTTGCCACCACCGCGCTGTTAAGGTCGAGTTTTCCCCCTCTCCTTGGTCAGTCCTCCACCGGGGCACCCAGAGCCCTATCGGTTGCACCGATAGCTTCGCCATCACCCCCGCCCCTCCCTGCGCACCACCCTAGGATCCCTATCGCCGCCTAGCCGGCGTTGGCGCGGGTGCGCCGCCGCGGTGCGTCGCCGAGCCGCTCGGGCGTACGTGGCCGTCGCAGCTCCGATCATCTCTGACCGAACCATCGCCTCGGGTAGCTTCGTGGTGAGTCACTGGTGCTCGCAGCTGCTTCTATTGTTTCCCGGGAGCCCGTAGCTCACCGGAACGGGGTTGCCGCCGTCGTAGGTTGTCCGTCTTCGGGGAGGAGCCGCCCTGCCGCATCCCGGCTCGTCCAACCACTGCCCGAGGCTGCGCCTTGTCCTGTAGGTGAGTGTCGGTCTCCTAGTGGCGTCGGGGAAGTTCCCGGTGGCTCGGGGCGGCGGGCCTGTGCCCGTGTCACCGCGCCGGCGAGCGCAGGGGTGGCTAGGGACCTGGTCGTGGTAACTGGAGAAGTTTGCAGGGTCCTTGTTGCATTACTTGTCTCTCTTGGAATAGTAAGTAGGAGCGCGGGTCGATTTGCTGAAAGCGCGGGGGCGTTTTTTGACAAATAGCCTGGAGCGCAGGCCTCTCCCGGTCGTGGGCCGCGTGCGGGCGCTGCGCGCAGTTGGGCCGCGCGGCTGGTCCGTTGTTCGCTGGGTTGCGGGCCGCGCCGGAGGATTCGGTTTTTTTTTAGAATACCTTTGTAAATTAATTTTTGAAGCAAACTTTGAGGAATTTTTGCGACTAGTGTAGATGTTCAAAAATTGTGAAACCACTTTTGTTGAGTTCATAAATTCATGCTCTGTCAGATAGTAATTTCCTTTTGTGCACTACTATAGTGTTGCTCGGTCGATTAAATCTCTGCTTAAGGTGACATTTATTAATGCAACCAATTTTGTAGAAATTTTCGTGGTAAATCGAGGATAGCCCTAGCTCTAAATTTTTTACAGTAGATGCTTAATATTGTTAGATGCTTGCTGTAAATTTTATGGCCATCAAATAGCTTGTTTGTTAGGGTAGCTAATTTTCCCTAGAAATGCCTGTAGTAAATCGGTAATCGGAAGTGGTGTGTCTGTTAGTTGCTGGAGTCGTTTTGCATCGGGTCAACCTTGTTAGTAGCGAGAATGTTAGCTTACCATTTCAGCTATTAGAGTTACCATTGTCACCTTTTTAAGCGTGGTCCTATCATTGCATGCATGTAGATCGCGAGGGAGTCGAGTACGTGGCAGTGGAGGAGCCGGACTACGAGGAGGTCATCGAGGAGTACGAGGAGGAGATCTTCGTACCTGAGGAGTTCCAGGAGCCGCCCGCTACTGACACCTCTGACTGTTCACCTGCCCCAGGCAAGCCCCGGTGCATAACCCTTATTTTTGCAAATATGATATATATTTAAATGTTGTGCATTTAAGTTACAGGAATTTCTATGATACCCACATGCATATATATTTATACCCAATGAGTCTTACTAGTACAGGATCGTATAGTTGCTTCGCTTAGGATCATCGGTAGGGTGAGTAACCTGTCGTTGCTCACAATAGGGAGTTACTCTAATGATTGTTATATTCGGAAAAATGGTGGAAAGGAAATGGCGACCGGGCAGGGATATGGTATGGTTATTGGTGGGTGTAACCAATTGTGTTCCGCGGCCACGGGGCGCAATTGGGTTACACTGTTTCCCTGTCCGTGTCAATTAAGGACCGTTCGTTGCATGGACCCTGGTCAAGTCACAGATCTCCTTATCCCGAGCACATACTAGCGGATAGGGGCTAGGAAGACTTGTTACTCTCTTGTCATGGGCTCCGGCTCTTTCCGGACCGACTGATTGGAGGCGGGGATAGGTGGAGGTCTTAGCACCGTATTGAGGCCAGGCCTCGAATGCGGGAGCTAGGAGTCCAAGTTTGGACGGGGACCTGGAAACCTATGACAGGAGGGGAACGGGTTGGTCTTGCTTGTGCCTGGGGTACAAGCGGGGCGTGTGTTTTTCGGGGTACCCAGCTGGGCACATTGATTCGCGAATCGCCGTTTCTGCGTGACGGTACGGCTTGACTACGCTCTGGCATCGTAGTAAGAATTGGAAGGGGAAAAAGGGAGAATTGATTCTGTTTTGCTCAACTCTTGCTTGATTTTAGCATAGGTGCTTACATAGAATATTGGTAAAGAAATAAAATACGGCTTCTAAAAGTTAAGAAATTAAGGACAAACTCTTAGTGCTGCTTTCCGCATACAAGAAACCCACAAGCCATAAAGCCTATCATGATCCTTGAGAGTCGGGAAATAAAATTCCCGGTCGGGTAAGTCTTGCGAGTACATTGTGTACTCAGGGTTTTTTTTTTACCCCTGTTGCAGGTGCACTTTGAGCAGGTTTGTCGTGTGTGGAGGATTCTTCTGGTGGGCACAGACGGATTCTCATCGCTTCCGCTAGATGTTATTTTATTTCCGCTGTTAATTATTGCACTCTGAACCTCTGGTATTGTAATAACTATTTCTGAGACTCTGTATTGTATGAACTGGACTAAGTATTGTAAGTTTGTACTCATTATTGGATCCCGGGTGGAAAATGTAGAGCGTTCGAGTTCTCCCGTCGGGTGGGCTCGACGGAATCATCTGGTGTAGCTCACTTTCAGGGCTCTTAGTGCCTAGTGGAAGGCAAGTGCCCTGAAAGCGTGCTAAACTGGGCGATTCCGCCACAGGTGGTACCAGAGCCAATAATGAGCTTACAAGCTAAATCACCTATTTCAAAAGGGTTAAAAATTTGACCAACAAAAGGTTTATAAAAATTAGGATGCGGTAAAGTCGACGTAGTTAAGTATTAAGCCCTAGCAATATGGTTTACTAGGATAGGGGCACTGTTTTTCCTAACTATCTTCTGCAGGTACACTAACTTACGTTGCGTAAGGAAACGCTAGTTTCGGAAGTGAGTGTACGATGTGCCAAAGTTCAGCGTAAGGCCGCTATATTTCCGGCTTGAGTGAGCGTGTAGGGCGATGCATGCATATTTTTTTCCCAGAGTTAAAAACCTGGTTAATTTAAAAACCCCTTCACGATAATCACAGATAGTAACAGGGTAGAATAAGAATTAAAATGAATTGCTTTAATCCTTTCGAAGGCTGTATCATCGTCTCAGTCTCGTTCTCTAAATCGGGAGGAGTGCCCTAATGGTTGGTTCTTATCTGTTACAGATGAACCTGAGGTCCGGTCGTGGGGCAGCTGGGTCTGTTCACGGGAGTACCAGCGCTGGAGCGGGCCGTGACCCGGAGGGCCGTGACCCGGAGGATGGTCGCGAGAATGTCGGGGACAGTCACGACGCCCCACGCTTGGCTCCTCTTCCACCGCCACCGCCGCCTCTGATGACTCAAGCGGAGATGATGGCGGAGTTGTTAGCTTCTCGTCGTGAGACGGCCCGTGCCCTGGAGCTGATGGCACAGGCTGTCGGTGGCCTCGCTCGTGGGGGTCCCGGTGGCAACGGTGGGGACGGGGGCGGTGCCCGTGGTCTTGAGAGGCCCTGTTCTTATCAGGACTTCTTAAAGACTAACCTGCCCACGTTCGCACCGACCGCAGAGCCTCTGGACGCGGAGCATTGGCTTCGTGTGCTGGAGCAAAAGTTTCTGCTGCTCACGGTGACCGATGAGCAGAAGGTGCGCTTCGCCGCACAGCAGCTGTTGGGGTCTGCCAGTGCTTGGTGGGATACCTTTAACGCCATGCAACAGGCGGACCACCGGGTGACTTGGCAGGAGTTCACTGCGGCTTTCCGAGAGTACTTCATTCCGATGGGCGTTCTGAACAGGAAGCTCTCGGAGTTCTTGGACCTGAAGCAGGGAAGCCTGTCCGTGATGGATTATGTCAACAAGTTCAACCACTTGGCACAGTATGCTGGCACTCACGTTGACACAGATGAGAAGAAGAGGGACCGCTTCTACCGTGGCCTCTCTTGTGTTCTGCAGAAGGAGCTATACACCGGGAACTACCAGACTTTTGGCACCTTGATGAATGCAGCCATTGCTATGGAGGGTCTGCAGCGTGACACTCAGGCAGAGTGGAAGCGCAAGCGGGGAATTTCTGGGTCGGCTGGTCACCAACAGGCGCAGAAGATGCAGGCTGTTAAGAGGATGTCCTACCATTCTCCTGGTGGACAGCCGTCGCGACAGCCTCAGCAGACTCGTCAGGCTCCGACGACTCAGTACCGTGCACCTTCCCAGCAGGTGCAACAGCCACAGGGACAGCAGTTTCCACCTCGTCAGGGACAGATGGTCAAGTCTACTGGCTGTTTCAAGTGTGGCAAGGAGGGCCACTTTGCTCGGGAGTGTCCCGAGAACCGGCCTATTCAGTCTGCCCAGCCGTCTGCCAACTCTCGCCTGATCAAGAGGACGGTTATCAAGAAGAAAGCCCCAGTGAGCCGTTCGGGACAGTTGAATTATACGGAGGCCGAGGAAATATTGCAGGATCAACCTATGATGGCTGGTATGTTCACCATCAACTCTCATCCAGCACTTGTGTTATTTGATTCTGGAGCATCGCATTCATTTATGAGCATGGGGTATGCGGAGAGGCATAATCTACCTATTATGGCCATCCCTAAGGCCTATAGAATCAGCACTCCGGGTGCGAACATGTTTATCAACACCCGGACGGATACTGTCAGTTTGGTGCTAGCCACCCACAGTTATCGCCTTCAGTTCATGTTGCTACCTGGGCATGGCATTGATGCGATACTGGGCATGAACTGGCTGAAGGTTTACGGGGTAGTGTTGGACCTTAAGCGAAGGGTTGTTGAGTTGCGACTTCCTGGGTCTGAGGATAGGATGTCTCTTCTCATTCCCTCGGAACTCACTTCTCCAGTTGCTGCAACTGTGGAAGCCTCTTCTGATCTCACCTCTATTCCAGTGGTCTGTGAGTTTCCAGATGTTTTTCCTGATGATTTGCCGGGATTACCACCGGATAGAGATGTGGAGTTCACCATTGAGTTAGAGCCTGGCACTGCTCCTATTTCTCGACGTCCCTACCGTATGGCACCTGTAACACCCGTGTTTTTGCATCATCTTAAAAACCACTAAAAATTTGAACTTTTTAAAACTTTACAACAAATTAAAACTTGACTATCTATTTTTCGTAAAACCATTTTAAAAATCTATTTCCAAAACCCTGCATCAAAATTCACCATATGCATTTAGTGTAGAACGTTTGGATTGTTTGCTCGCGTGATTGATTGAATGCTTGTTTGATTGGAATGCTTGATTGCTTGCGTGTATGTTTGCCTTCTGGAGTTTATTTGCGGCACCAAAATAACTTCCTAAATTATAACCTGCATTCCTGACCTTTTCTTTATGGTATAGCAGTAGATAATGCATCGTAAATATAAATAATATTTAGTTACCTCCTCTGTTTAGTTATAATAGCCATCTCATCAATTATATGTTTAATTGTTCTTCCTAGTATTGGTTTACATATGAAATCCTTGCTTTTAATTACGGTAGTTACAATAGAATATAATATATAGTGATACTAGAATATATATAATATTGATACCAGTGTTACAATCTTTAATTTCCTAGTACGAGAAATGCTTCATCTTATGCATATATACATACACATGGTTAATTCCTCATATGCTAGTTAAATTCTTTTGCTTGAAATATATACATCATATATATAAATATGTATATATATATACATGCACTGCCACGTTACTTGTTTACCAAAGAATTAATACATATAAGCATATATACACAAATACGTTGTACTTTGCCTGTTTACAAAAATAGAAATAGTAAACCCTCCTACTGTGTACGCCTCCCTCCAATGGGCCAAGCCCATCACGGCAGCAGCCCCGTCAGCCCAAACACGTGCAGCGTCCTCTCCGCGTCGCCACCGCGAGAGCCGCGCCCGCGCTGCGGCTTCCGAGCACGTGAAGCACGCCATCGTTCCACGAACCGCCTCTCTTCCGTGTCGTTTTCCGGCGAGCTCATCCCCTCCGTGATGTGCGTCGACAGCTCACCATGGTTGCCAGCAAAAATCTCCATCGCCTGGAAATATCTCCACTGTGCCCAACCGACGTACTGTGTGCGCCACCGCCTTGCCGCGCGCCTATAAAAGGCACCGGCGAGCCCGCCGTGGGCGTCGTGGAGGAGGCCGAGCTCGAGCTGGAGACTGGGATGTCGACGAAGCTCGGAGCTCGGAGCCGACGCTGCTAAGGCCTGCTGAGGGACACGGCGCCCCTGCCTTGCCGCGCCGGAGCTGCGCTACCGAGGAGCACCGCCGCCGCGCCTCTGCCTCCGTCGCACCGCAGCTTTGCCGCCGAGGTCGCCGGAGCTGGAGACGCTGCTACCGCCGCCGCGCTGGAGCCATGGATACCGCCGCCGGAGTCAGGCACCACCGGAGCGTCGTCGAGCTCGCCTCTGCTCGTCGGAGCCGAGGCCGCCGCCGTCGCCCTCTCCTTCCGTCGCCCCTGTCTTCCCATCTCCTCTTCCCTCTCTCCTCTCCCTCTTCTCCTCCTCCACTCTACCTGCTTCTCTCCTCCTGGCCGCACCACCGCAGCCTGAGCCGCCACGGCAGCGCCCAGCGCCCTCCACCGCGCCGGAGCCGTGGCCACAAGCCGCCGGCGCTCTGCACCCCCCTTCTCCCTCCATTCCTCTGTTCTCCCCCATCCTCCCTTCCTCTCTCTCTCTTCCTTCCTCTCTCTTTTCCTTCCCTCTCTCTTCTTTCTGACCGCACGGCGTGAACAGGAAAAGGACGAGGACGACGACATCCAGAACGGAGTACTTGACCACGTCAAGGCAGCCAACAGGAGCATGCCACCTCACCCTCTCTCTCTTTCTTTTTTCTAGTGAACTTGGTTCACGTGAAACATAGAGGGGAAAGGGGCAGTCCACCAGATCGGTGTTTCGGCCCATGACCACAGTGCTGGTCAGCCCGCCATCTGACCAGGCCCACGCGTCAGCCGAGTAGAAAGTGCTAGACGCACCCGGAGATCGTACACAGTAGATTAAAAGGTAAGCTTTTTAATTACATAAAAATTCCTAGTAAATTTCTAAATAAACTAGAGCCACCCTAGATCATATCTATATACTTGTTACTCATTTTCATTAGATAAAAATGGTAGAAATAATTTGCATGTTTATCTTCCATTCGCGTTTTGCCGATAAACTTTAGTAATTTATAGCTCCTCCGTTTTAATTCCGAATTGCGTAATTCTTGCACCATAAATGTTCTAAAATAAAACCCTACATATTAAAATGTCTTTCCTAATTCTTGGTGCCCATTTAAATTCTAGATATGAGTGCTTTTCTTTATTTAAATATTAATTTGTAGTTGCATTAATTAATTAATTAATAACCCGTAGTAGTAATTCGTCGTCGTAGTACCCTTCGCCGTAGTAGTAGTTACTCATATATTCACGTATGGGTATGCACCATGACATACGCGAATATACTCGCACCTAACCACATAAAATGATAGGATGTCTATACATACATAGATATGCCCGATACCCGGGTATACACCTATGTATGACTAACTCTCTTTTTCGCTCTTCCTCTGACCCAACTAACCCGAGGCACATACAGATACATGTGTGTATGTGTCGCTAACCCCGTGGACCTGTAGAATCCCTACCCTATGGATGGAATCCCTTCATCCAAACCTTACTTCAAATTGACATAATAATGATAGGCTAGTTAACGACCCATCACCCCGCTAGGACCAACCCGTTTAGGATTAAGTGATTGACTATGTGTGTCTTGCATGCCTTGATTGTTATTTTCCTTGTTTATGCTTCATGTTTGTCGACGCAAGACCGCATAGGGTAGAAGACATGGAGACGACCCGATGGATCCTAGGAGCACGGCTACACCAGGACAGGAGCAAGAAGCACGCAGGATCGAAAGTCTTGGATATACTCATCAGTGAATGGAGGCAAGTCCTAATCCCCATCTATTCCCTATATTTCCATTCCTTTAATTACTCCCCTTCTACCACCTCTACATTTTGCTAGCCTCCACCATAAACCCACCATACCTAACCCTACCAACCACTAATCTTAATATATACTACTTAAAAACCTCTTTCATATATTGATATTGAATCATGATGAATTATGAGAATTGTTTATGATAATGTGATTTATGAACTTGAGGATAATAACTATGAAACTTAAGTTGGTAAAATTGGACTAAACCTCGACAGGGGGCGAGTGGGGGGTAATCCATGTGGTATGGGTTACCTTGGCAGGATAGCCTGTGTGGGATCCTGCGGGAGATACTCGCCTCGGTCACATAAGGACCGGTTCATTTGCCATCTCGCCTAGCTAGAATTTCGTACAGCCACATGTCTATATGGGTAGACTTGATCTCACACCCCGATAGATTGAAGTATAATTTCCACTAGGAGGCCGGAGTGGCAATGGACTAACAGGAGAGGACACGGCTGCTGTGTGATCTACCGTGGTCTGATCGGCATGGTTGCTTTGTGGTCTTCCATGTAAAATTTATTGTTGTGCCGTGTGCGAGCACCCTTTTATTATTTAATCTGGATGCTATGTGATCATCCACCGGATGCTGTGTGATCATCCAACCACTCGATATTCTAGGATGCTGTGTGATCATCCTGATGCTTGTGGGTTCCGGTCCCTGAGTAGTCCGTGGTGGAATTATATGGAAATCTAAGGTAGCACCATCCGGGTACGAGGTCTCGTTAGGCCAGTTGCAGCCAGTCGCGATGGTGTTGGACTATGCCTATCATGTGGGGAAATTTGTACAACCTCTGCAGAGTTTCCTGAATCTATTCGAATAGCCACGTCCTTGGTATGGGCAACCGCTGGGATGAGGTCCCAAATGATTAGACTACAACAATTGTGATACTCTGGTAAGATGTATTTATGAATTTGGTAATCTATACTCAACTCGGGAACTGGTGAGGATGGTAATACCCTGCCAGGGCCCAACCTATATTTATAACTACTTAACTCTATCACCTTTACCACTAACCACCTCTATATACAGCCTCCATCCACCTCTCCTCCACCCAAAGTTAGGGCTTGCTGAGTACGTATGTACTCACCCCTTCTCCACTATATGTTTTTAGGAATGAAGCTGTAGGAGTATATCCGAGGATGAAGCTACCAAGGACTATGCAAGGATAGAACGTCTGGAGCACACTCGAAGACGGAGCCGTACGACTACACGAAGAAGTTACATTGGGACTACGACGACCGGGTTGTAGGAATACGCTTAAGGAATAAGTCTAGGGTTACGTCCGCACTCCAAGTTGCCTGTAGGAATAGAACCACGTCGTTATAGGACCGCTGGATTAGAACTCTGATGTATATTATCAGGCCAATGGCCCAAGTTGTGTAATATGAACTTTGTAATGTGTTTCCCTATTATCAATAAAAGTATGGTTTTTGATATTAATCTTGTTCGAATTGTGCGTATCAGCTACTGATCCAGGGACTGATACATGATGCACAGTGGACCCTAAATTAGGGGCTCGACAGGGTGGTATCAGAGCTATACTTGGACTGTAGGACGAACCCTTAGCATGGACGTTAGTTAGGAATGCTTTTTCTAAAAACTATTTTTTTTAAAAAAAAATCTTTGCTAATAACCCTTGACTCTTACCTTTCCTTCACCTTCTATATCAAAAAAACAACCTTTCCTCTCTTCTCACCCCCTTCAAAATTAGGAGTAGTATCGCTAGGGTAGATTAGGTCATACCTAGAATACAGGGTAGCTTGGAGATTAGGTCTTTCATAGGTCTAGAGTAACCTTCCACGGTAGAAACGTGAAAGTAGAACGTACGACGTTTACGCTTGTTACACCTTGATTGACCTTTGTTGTTTGTTACAACTACCCATTTAGATCTCTCTCCCCTCACTTTGTGCTCTTCCCCCTCCCCCATTCCATGAATATTTTCTGGCAGTCATACAAGGGAAGACTACTATCTGGGATATTTTGAAGAAGGCAGAGATTATTGGAAAATAATTTTTTGGAAGACAAGATAGAAATAAGGAATCAGCAGCTACCCGATTGCTACTTGTGACAGTATAGCCAACACATTGTCTATCCAGTAACAATGCTAAGAGTCCGTTCCTCATCACACCAGAGCTACGGGAAAATAATAATAATAATACACAGCAGGCAACAGGAGAAAACCGTAAATTTTGCACGCCACCACCATCCACGCCACCGCGCGCTTTTCCTGCACGCCGGTGCCGTCCCCTCAGTGTCACGCCGCTGTCCCCACTGCACACTGCACCATGCACCATCGCCCCACGACGCCGCTCGTGCTGTCACCTCACCGCCGAAAGCTGTTGCTGCTGCTGCTGTCCCCCATGATGCCGATCCCCTCGGCACCCGATGCTGCTCAATGCCGCCAATAATGGCGCGCACCCGCTCTCCTAACCGCGCCATCGACCGTCTATAAAAGACGCCCCTTGCTGCCCTTCACAATCAGGACACCCCACTCTCAACACTGATCACCCACTTGAGTCCCCTATTTCAGTGCCAACTTGTTCCAACAATCCGAAAAGAAGCTAGAAGGAAGTGCTGCCAACTGAAGATTTACCGGAGAAATAGCAAGAAAAAGAAAAAGTACGCTGTCGGAAGCCAGAAGTTGAAGCCCTCAAGATGTGCTTAGAAGCAGATGAGCTCGTTACATTCGTCTTTGCTACCCTAATTTCTATGCTGATAGGATCAATAATCTTGTACATCATTGTAACGCGTCCGTTACCGTATGAAAGGCCCTGAGTTAATTGTTGAAAAAAAAAGAAGAGAGGGTAGAATAAAATCCTAGAAATCTTGTTGGTGCCACGTATATTTTTGAGATTTTTGGGCTCAAATCATTGAAAGAGAAAAGAAGAAAGAGAAAAAAAAATGGTGCAGTCAATGCCACTATCACCAGCAAATCACAGCCGCCTCATTTTCTGGGTTTACAATAAACTGCAGCCGACAACGACCATCGCCTGCACGGTCGTCAAGACCACACCACCACCATAGTGCCACACTATGTAGTGAGCCCCACTCCTTTTTTTTCCTCCACACACCTCAACCCCAGTCAAGACCGATCAAAGCGTCTCTGACAAGCCTCAGCCATGGCCGTATATAAAAGAGTACCCCATCCACCTTTCTTTACCATCCCACTCCAACCATCCCGTTGCTAGCCTTACCACCCATCTCTTCTGCATCCGCATCTCTTACCCTTCACTCACCAAAACCACCACACTCATCACCTTCCCAGCTACAAACCACCACTACCAACCCCTTACACACCCATGGAAATGAACAACAATGTTTGGATTAGCAGCTACTGCATCCAAACCGAAGGATTCCCCAAGCTTCTTTACACCACCATGCAAAGCCTTGGCATCCGAGAGCGCCCTGAGTATGAGGGTCGTGAGTATGAAGAACATGGCACCGAGCGCTGTGAAGTCACCATCTACATTGGCAAGAGTGAAGACTACCCCAACATCGCCGAAGAATGGAGTACCACCGCCACCGGTTTTCGCTTCACCGACACCTACCAAGCCGTCGCCCGCAAAGCCCTACGACGCCTCTGCAAGATATACAAAGAACCCATCTCTCGCACACCCATGAAGTTCTTCCCACCCGAAGAGAAGAACAACCCTGCTTGGATCGCTCGCCTTGAAGCCATGCAAGGTCAAGAAACCGACCCTGCAACAAGGCACCTGACCGACTACCTGCTCGCTCTCGACGAGCAGTACGACCGACAAGCCACTGCATTGAGGACCCAGATCCGCCGAGCCGAAGAAGCCGAGCTCCACACTCGGACACTCCACGTGCAATACGCCCAAGCTCAAGCCAGAGCTGCCTCCGCAGAGAGTCGCGAGACCACCATCGCCGAATTCCTGAAGACCATCATTGACCAGCATGCCGAAGAGTTGAAGCGCGCCTACCTCATCACCAGGCCTAGGCGCAGGATGTTTGCCATGCACGGGAATGAACCCGTGATCCTCGAAGGACACCCCATCCACCCCCCGGAAAGAAGATGGATGGACATTGCGGTACCCCCGGCACCACCACCGTCAAGAGACTTCGACGCCGAGCCTCTCCTCCCACTCACTCAGTCACCACCAAAAGAAGAGGGCCACTGTTCCACCACTGTTGATGGACCCGCGGAGCCACGGAATGAAGCCGTCCAGTCCGATGAAGTAGAATAGTTGCTCCCACAGGAGATGTACTCATAGCTAGCACCTCCCTCCCTCCATGTTGTAATCCTCCTGTCGTAATCATAAGCACTGTGTTTGGCCGTGATTTCGTAGTATTCACGTGCCCGTCTCTTCTCAAAAAAAAGGGGCGTACATAACTAGATTGATAGCTAAGAAGGGGGCGACAAAAAAAAAATCTAAGTAAAGAATGAACGGATCTAAGAAAGATAGAAGATTTAAGGATAAATCTTCTAAGTGGGGTAGATTTGGACCCATAGTCAAGAAAGAAAGAAATCATTGATCAGATAGGGCGAAAACAACTAAGCTACTGAAGATCCAAGCTTTTGGATGAGAAATGGAACCCTAAATAGGATTAGAAATGGAATCCTAAGTTCACAGTGATTGTTGCTCAAAAGAAACAAAACCAAAACACTGGCACCATAAATCCAGAGGATTTAAAGAGAAATATGATAAAGAAGCTCAAGAGTTGGCATTAAGAAAAAAAAAGGACCGTGGAGGTCTAAATCATCTAAGTGGGTAGCTCTGCAACCAGAAGATCAAATCATCTAAGTGGGGTAGCCCAAAATCTGGAAATTGGAATTACTTAGGGGATCAGAAAGTCAGAATAATTGAGTTGAGTGACTACTAATATTACAAAAAAAGGGTACCAGGAAACACGTGCAGCAATGGATTTAATTCAGCCTCGAACCACTACTTCGATAGGCAAGGAATATATTCTGTGACAATGGTGACCTCCTGTTAATGAAGAGGCTTACAAAGCACGAAAGAAGCAATTCCATAAGCTGATTCAGAACATGCATTCTTCTCTCTCTAGTTTCTCTATCTAGTTTACTTGAATCTCGGGGACGAGATTCTTCTAAGTGGGGTAGATCTGTAACACCCGTGTTTTTGCATCATCTTAAAAACCACTAAAAATTTGAACTTTTTAAAACTTTACAACAAATTAAAACTTGACTATCTATTTTTCGTAAAACCATTTTAAAAATCTATTTCCAAAACCCTGCATCAAAATTCACCATATGCATTTAGTGTAGAACGTTTGGATTGTTTGCTCGCGTGATTGATTGAATGCTTGTTTGATTGGAATGCTTGATTGCTTGCGTGTATGTTTGCCTTCTGGAGTTTATTTGCGGCACCAAAATAACTTCCTAAATTATAACCTGCATTCCTGACCTTTTCTTTATGGTATAGCAGTAGATAATGCATCGTAAATATAAATAATATTTAGTTACCTCCTCTGTTTAGTTATAATAGCCATCTCATCAATTATATGTTTAATTGTTCTTCCTAGTATTGGTTTACATATGAAATCCTTGCTTTTAATTACGGTAGTTACAATAGAATATAATATATAGTGATACTAGAATATATATAATATTGATACCAGTGTTACAATCTTTAATTTCCTAGTACGAGAAATGCTTCATCTTATGCATATATACATACACATGGTTAATTCCTCATATGCTAGTTAAATTCTTTTGCTTGAAATATATACATCATATATATAAATATGTATATATATATACATGCACTGCCACGTTACTTGTTTACCAAAGAATTAATACATATAAGCATATATACACAAATACGTTGTACTTTGCCTGTTTACAAAAATAGAAATAGTAAACCCTCCTACTGTGTACGCCTCCCTCCAATGGGCCAAGCCCATCACGGCAGCAGCCCCGTCAGCCCAAACACGCGCAGCGTCCTCTCCGCGTCGCCACCGCGAGAGCCGCGCCCGCGCTGCGGCTTCCGAGCACGTGAAGCACGCCATCGTTCCACGAACCGCCTCTCTTCCGTGTCGTTTTCCGGCGAGCTCATCCCCTCCGTGATGTGCGTCGACAGCTCACCATGGTTGCCAGCAAAAATCTCCATCGCCTGGAAATATCTCCACTGTGCCCAACCGACGTACTGTGTGCGCCACCGCCTTGCCGCGCGCCTATAAAAGGCACCGGCGAGCCCGCCGTGGGCGTCGTGGAGGAGGCCGAGCTCGAGCTGGAGACTGGGATGTCGACGAAGCTCGGAGCTCGGAGCCGACGCTGCTAAGGCCTGCTGAGGGACACGGCGCCCCTGCCTTGCCGCGCCGGAGCTGCGCTACCGAGGAGCACCGCCGCCGCGCCTCTGCCTCCGTCGCACCGCAGCTTTGCCGCCGAGGTCGCCGGAGCTGGAGACGCTGCTACCGCCGCCGCGCTGGAGCCATGGATACCGCCGCCGGAGTCAGGCACCACCGGAGCGTCGTCGAGCTCGCCTCTGCTCGTCGGAGCCGAGGCCGCCGCCGTCGCCCTCTCCTTCCGTCGCCCCTGTCTTCCCATCTCCTCTTCCCTCTCTCCTCTCCCTCTTCTCCTCCTCCACTCTACCTGCTTCTCTCCTCCTGGCCGCACCACCGCAGCCTGAGCCGCCACGGCAGCGCCCAGCGCCCTCCACCGCGCCGGAGCCGTGGCCACAAGCCGCCGGCGCTCTGCACCCCCCTTCTCCCTCCATTCCTCTGTTCTCCCCCATCCTCCCTTCCTCTCTCTCTCTTCCTTCCTCTCTCTTTTCCTTCCCTCTCTCTTCTTTCTGACCGCACGGCGTGAACAGGAAAAGGACGAGGACGACGACATCCAGAACGGAGTACTTGACCACGTCAAGGCAGCCAACAGGAGCATGCCACCTCACCCTCTCTCTCTTTCTTTTTTCTAGTGAACTTGGTTCACGTGAAACATAGAGGGGAAAGGGGCAGTCCACCAGATCGGTGTTTCGGCCCATGACCACAGTGCTGGTCAGCCCGCCATCTGACCAGGCCCACGCGTCAGCCGAGTAGAAAGTGCTAGACGCACCCGGAGATCGTACACAGTAGATTAAAAGGTAAGCTTTTTAATTACATAAAAATTCCTAGTAAATTTCTAAATAAACTAGAGCCACCCTAGATCATATCTATATACTTGTTACTCATTTTCATTAGATAAAAATGGTAGAAATAATTTGCATGTTTATCTTCCATTCGCGTTTTGCCGATAAACTTTAGTAATTTATAGCTCCTCCGTTTTAATTCCGAATTGCGTAATTCTTGCACCATAAATGTTCTAAAATAAAACCCTACATATTAAAATGTCTTTCCTAATTCTTGGTGCCCATTTAAATTCTAGATATGAGTGCTTTTCTTTATTTAAATATTAATTTGTAGTTGCATTAATTAATTAATTAATAACCCGTAGTAGTAATTCGTCGTCGTAGTACCCTTCGCCGTAGTAGTAGTTACTCATATATTCACGTATGGGTATGCACCATGACATACGCGAATATACTCGCACCTAACCACATAAAATGATAGGATGTCTATACATACATAGATATGCCCGATACCCGGGTATACACCTATGTATGACTAACTCTCTTTTTCGCTCTTCCTCTGACCCAACTAACCCGAGGCACATACAGATACATGTGTGTATGTGTCGCTAACCCCGTGGACCTGTAGAATCCCTACCCTATGGATGGAATCCCTTCATCCAAACCTTACTTCAAATTGACATAATAATGATAGGCTAGTTAACGACCCATCACCCCGCTAGGACCAACCCGTTTAGGATTAAGTGATTGACTATGTGTGTCTTGCATGCCTTGATTGTTATTTTCCTTGTTTATGCTTCATGTTTGTCGACGCAAGACCGCATAGGGTAGAAGACATGGAGACGACCCGATGGATCCTAGGAGCACGGCTACACCAGGACAGGAGCAAGAAGCACGCAGGATCGAAAGTCTTGGATATACTCATCAGTGAATGGAGGCAAGTCCTAATCCCCATCTATTCCCTATATTTCCATTCCTTTAATTACTCCCCTTCTACCACCTCTACATTTTGCTAGCCTCCACCATAAACCCACCATACCTAACCCTACCAACCACTAATCTTAATATATACTACTTAAAAACCTCTTTCATATATTGATATTGAATCATGATGAATTATGAGAATTGTTTATGATAATGTGATTTATGAACTTGAGGATAATAACTATGAAACTTAAGTTGGTAAAATTGGACTAAACCTCGACAGGGGGCGAGTGGGGGGTAATCCATGTGGTATGGGTTACCTTGGCAGGATAGCCTGTGTGGGATCCTGCGGGAGATACTCGCCTCGGTCACATAAGGACCGGTTCATTTGCCATCTCGCCTAGCTAGAATTTCGTACAGCCACATGTCTATATGGGTAGACTTGATCTCACACCCCGATAGATTGAAGTATAATTTCCACTAGGAGGCCGGAGTGGCAATGGACTAACAGGAGAGGACACGGCTGCTGTGTGATCTACCGTGGTCTGATCGGCATGGTTGCTTTGTGGTCTTCCATGTAAAATTTATTGTTGTGCCGTGTGCGAGCACCCTTTTATTATTTAATCTGGATGCTATGTGATCATCCACCGGATGCTGTGTGATCATCCAACCACTCGATATTCTAGGATGCTGTGTGATCATCCTGATGCTTGTGGGTTCCGGTCCCTGAGTAGTCCGTGGTGGAATTATATGGAAATCTAAGGTAGCACCATCCGGGTACGAGGTCTCGTTAGGCCAGTTGCAGCCAGTCGCGATGGTGTTGGACTATGCCTATCATGTGGGGAAATTTGTACAACCTCTGCAGAGTTTCCTGAATCTATTCGAATAGCCACGTCCTTGGTATGGGCAACCGCTGGGATGAGGTCCCAAATGATTAGACTACAACAATTGTGATACTCTGGTAAGATGTATTTATGAATTTGGTAATCTATACTCAACTCGGGAACTGGTGAGGATGGTAATACCCTGCCAGGGCCCAACCTATATTTATAACTACTTAACTCTATCACCTTTACCACTAACCACCTCTATATACAGCCTCCATCCACCTCTCCTCCACCCAAAGTTAGGGCTTGCTGAGTACGTATGTACTCACCCCTTCTCCACTATATGTTTTTAGGAATGAAGCTGTAGGAGTATATCCGAGGATGAAGCTACCAAGGACTATGCAAGGATAGAACGTCTGGAGCACACTCGAAGACGGAGCCGTACGACTACACGAAGAAGTTACATTGGGACTACGACGACCGGGTTGTAGGAATACGCTTAAGGAATAAGTCTAGGGTTACGTCCGCACTCCAAGTTGCCTGTAGGAATAGAACCACGTCGTTATAGGACCGCTGGATTAGAACTCTGATGTATATTATCAGGCCAATGGCCCAAGTTGTGTAATATGAACTTTGTAATGTGTTTCCCTATTATCAATAAAAGTATGGTTTTTGATATTAATCTTGTTCGAATTGTGCGTATCAGCTACTGATCCAGGGACTGATACATGATGCACAGTGGACCCTAAATTAGGGGCTCGACAGCACCGAAGGAGTTAGCTGAAATGAAGAAGCAATTAGAAGAATTGCGGAATAAAGGGTTCATCCGTCCCAGTTCTTCACCTTGGGGTTGTCCTACCATTTTTGTGAAGAAGAAGGATGGCACTCTTCGCATGTGTGTGGATTATCGTCCCCTCAATGCGGTAACCATTAAGAACAAGTACCCTTTGCCGCGTATTGATGCTTTGTTTGATCAGTTGGCTGGGGCAAAGGTGTTCTCTAAAATAGATCTTCGGTCGGGATATCATCAGATAAAGATTCGGCCACAAGATATACCAAAGACAGCTTTTTCTACTAGGTATGGGTTGTATGAGTACCTAGTCATGTCTTTCGGTCTCACAAATGCTCCTGCATTTTTCATGTATCTCATGAATTCAGTCTTTATGCCGGAGTTGGATAAGTTTGTAGTAGTGTTCATCGACGACATCTTGATTTATTCCAAGAATGAAGAAGAGCATGCACGGCATCTCCGCACCGTCCTGACCCGGTTGCGAGAGCACAAGCTGTACGCTAAGTTCAGCAAGTGTGAGTTTTGGTTGGATCAAGTTCAGTTCTTGGGACATGTTCTGACCCCTGAGGGTGTGTCTGTAGATCCTAGCAAGGTTCAAGATGTGTTGGATTGGAGGTCTCCTGCCTCCGTGCATCAGATCCGACAGTTTCTGGGTCTCGCCGGATACTATCGGCGTTTCATTCCAGATTTCTCTAAAATAGCCCAACCTATGACCAAGTTACTTCAGAAGGATACCAAGTTTGTATGGAGTTCGGCTTGTGAAGAAGCTTTTCAGGCCTTGAAGAAGTTCCTTACCTCAGCTCCTGTTCTAGCTCAACCGGATATTGAGAAGCCTTTTGATGTTTATTGTGATGCCTCCAGAACTGGGCTTGGGTGTGTGCTTATGCAAGAGGGGCGTGTGATAGCATATGCTTCGCGTCAACTGAAAAAGCACGAAGTGAATTACCCAACCCATGATTTAGAGCTAGCTGCTGTGGTGCACGCTCTAAAAATTTGGCGACACTATTTGTTGGGGAATAAAGTGCATATTTTTACGGACCATAAGAGCCTTAGATATATTTTTACTCAACCTGAGTTGAATCTGAGGCAGAGGAGATGGCTTGAGTTAATTAAAGATTACAACTTGGAGGTCCATTATCATCCGGGAAAAGCTAATGTGGTGGCTGATGCTTTGAGCCGCAAGTCACACGTGCCTGAGGAAGAGTCCATGTCTCTCTCTCACTCTGCAGTGTTGGCACAGATTGCTTTGGTCTCTGAGTTACTTGAGCAAATCATCGCGGAACAAAGGTATGATGACTTGGAGATTCCCCACATCAAGAAATTGATGTCTGAAGGGCGTGGTCTGCACTTTAGCATTGATGAGCAAGGTGTGGTGAAATACAAGAACCGGTTAGTGGTTCCCGGTAATAAGGAGCTAAGAAGGAAGATTCTGGAGGAAGCCCACCAATCCAAGCTATCTATTCACCCGGGGAGTAACAAGATGTACCATGATCTGCGTCAGCTGTATTGGTGGTCATATATGAAGCAGGATATCACCAAGTATATTGCTGAGTGTGATATTTGTGGAAGAGTGAAGGCAGACCATCTGCGGAGGCCGGGTTTTCTACAGCCTTTGCCCATTCCGGTCTGGAAGTGGGAAGATATTTCCATGGATTTTATTACAGGATTACCTCGCACCGCCAAGGGCCATGATTCTATTTGGGTCATTGTGGATCGCCTCACTAAGACTGCTCATTTTCTTCCAGTGGGTACGAGGTATACAGCCTCGTAGTATGCCAAGCTGTATTTTGATCGCATTGTGACCCTTCATGGAGTTCCGCTTACCATTATTTCTGACCGTGGAGCAGTTTTCATGTCACGGTTTTGGACGCAACTCCAAGAATGTCTTGGTACTCGCCTTCTCAGAAGTTCAGCCTATCATCCTCAGACCGACGGTCAGACAGAGAGGGTGAATCAAGTGCTTGAAGATATGTTGAGAGCTTGTGTCATCTCTTTTCCTGAAAAGTGGGATGAATGTTTGAAGTTGGCCGAGTTTTCTTATAATAACAGCTATCAAGAGAGCATCCAGATGGCACCTTTTGAGGCTCTGTATGGCAAGAAATGCAGAACCCCACTCAACTGGGTTGAGGTGGGAGACCGTGGTTATTTCGGGCCTGACTTTGTGCTTGAAGCAAGAGAGAAGGTTGGGATTATCCGGAGTCATTTAAAGGCAGCACAGAATCGACAGAAAACCTATGCAGACAAAAGAAGGAGGCCCTTGGAATTTGAAGTTGGGGATTATGTGTATCTCAAGGTGTCTCCCATGAAAGGTGTGCATCGTTTTGGTGTCCGTGGGAAGCTAGCCCCACGCTATGTTGGGCCCTACAAGGTTTTGGCTCGGCGTGGTTCCGTGGCCTACCGCATTCAGCTCCCGGATATTTTGTCAGCGGTCCACGATGTTTTTCATGTGTCTCAGTTGAAAAAGTGTTTGCGGGTTCCTACTGAGGCAGTAGAAATTGAAGGACTTTCCCTTCAACCGGACCTTTCTTATGAGGAACATCCGGTAAAAATCTTGGACGAAAAAGAGAGAGTGACCAGAAATAATATGGTGAAATTTTACAAGGTCCAGTGGCAACATCATTCGGAAGATGAAGCAACATGGGAACTACAGAGTTATATCTTGAAGCACTATCCCCATCTCTTATCTAGCCCCTGAAGGTAACCGTTCAGTGAAAGTTTTCCCTACCCTCTTTCCTCCGCACTAGGCACGGGAAATCTCGGGTCGAGATTTTCTTTTAGGGGGGTAGAGCTGTAACACCCTGGTGTTACCGCGTGTCAATGCATCTAAGCAGAGCTTGCGCATCTTTTTCTGGTGTTGCGTTTAATGTCGAAGTGTGTAGGATCCTTTCGGTAAGTTAAAAATGAAAAAAAGGGGTATTCGAAATTTGACGTTTCAACCGGAGGTTAGCAACTTAGGTTGGAAACTAAATTCTCTTAACAAAACTGTGCAAGACTTATATGTGAACCCTAAACGACTTATGAAGAGCTAAGGGCGTAGTGGTTAGTGCAACTTGTGTTGTCAAGTAATTACTTTCCTAGTTAGTTTTCCCGGTGACCCGAAAAGTGAACTCGCAACGTAATTTTGGACTCAGGTTTCCGCGTCGTTGTAACAGCCTGACATTGTCGTGTTGAGCTCGGTTGTTTGCGATATCGGGCTAGGTGTTGCTGCGGTGGGTTGGCTCGGGTGGGTAGCCTGCTAAGCCGTCTTGAGTGGAGTGAGGTTGGTTCAGGGTAGGTTGTCACCGAGTTGGAGTTTTTCAGAGCTTTAAAAACCATGCTTGCGTGTGGCGTCGGGTGTGCTGGTTCCTGAGCGCGGTCACCGCTCGGAGTTGTTGCTCTACGCGGTTGGCCGGCTCTGCCCTTGGCGTCACAGGTGAAGGCCCTTTCCCCTCGGCGTCGCGCTGTTTCGGTTGACCTCCCGGTCGATCGTGTGGGCTGGTTGGCTGACGTCGCTCTCTTTCCCCTGCCACCCGACCCCATTCCTTGCCGGCCCCGCTCGGTGCCGCGGTGTCCCGCCGTGTTGGTCGGCCACCGGCCACTGCGGCGCCGTCTTCTCGCGTCGCATCGGTACCTTGGCACAGCACGCCGCTGCCACTGCCGCGCACGCCACGCTACCGCACAGCTCGCGCGCGTACGCGTCCCGGTCAGGCGGTGATCGCGTGGGAGCCAGCTGCCAGCCGGACATCTCCCGTTTCCTTCCCCCTCCTGCTCTGTTGCCGGGTCAGTCGAGCCGCGGCGAGTGTAGTTGGCTATACTAGCCCCGTTCTGAAATTGCTCGCACCGGAGGTGAGTGGGGGCACCGGGCCACCCTCTGGACCGCGCGCGGCGGTCACCAAGGCTCACACGGCGTCAATTGCGCGGGACTGTTGCCACCACCGCGCTGTTAAGGTCGAGTTTTCCCCCTCTCCTTGGTCAGTCCTCCACCGGGGCACCCAGAGCCCTATCGGTTGCACTGATAGCTTCGCCATCACCCCCGCCCCTCCCTGCGCACCACCCTAGGATCCCTATCGCCGCCTAGCCGGTGTTGGCGCGGGTGCGCCGCCGCGGTGCGCCGCCGAGCCGCTCGGGCGTACGTGGCCGTCGCAGCTCCGATCATCTCTGACCGAACCATCGCCTCGGGTAGCTTCGTGGTGAGTCACTGGTGCTCGCAGCTGCTTCTATTGTTTCCCAGGAGCCCGTAGCTCACCGGAACGGGGTTGCCGCCGTCGTAGGTTGTCCGTCTTCGGGGAGGAGCCGCCCTGCCGCATCCCGGCTCGTCCAACCACTGCCCGAGGCTGCGCCTTGTCCTGTAGGTGAGTGTCGGTCTCCTAGTGGCGTCGGGGAAGTTCCCGGTGGCTCGGGGCGGCGGGCCTGTGCCCGTGTCACCGCGCCGGCGAGCGCAGGGGTGGCTAGGGACCTGGCCGTGGTAACTGGAGAAGTTTGCAGGGTCCTTGTTGCATTACTTGTCTCTCTTGGAATAGTAAGTAGGAGCGCGGGTCGATTTGCTGAAAGCGCGGGGGCGTTTTTTGACAAATAGCCTGGAGCGCAGGCCTCTCCCGGCCGTGGGCCGCGTGCGCGCGCTGCGCGCAGTTGGGCCGCGCGGCTGGTCCGTTGTTCGCTGGGTTGCGGGCCGCGCCGGAGGATTCGGTTTTTTTTTTAGAATACCTTTGTAAATTAATTTTTGAAGCAAACTTTGAGGAATTTTTACGACTAGTGTAGATGTTCAAAAATTGTGAAACCACTTTTGTTGAGTTCATAAATTCATGCTCTGTCAGATAGTAATTTCCTTTTGTGCACTACTATAGTGTTGCTCGGTCGATTAAATCTCTGCTTAAGGTGACATTTATTAATGCAACCAATTTTGTAGAAATTTTCATGGTAAATCGAGGATAGCCCTAGCTCTAAAATTTTTACAGTAGATGCTTAATATTGTTAGATGCTTGCTGTAAATTTTATGGCCATCAAATAGCTTGTTTGTTAGGGTAGCTAATTTTCCCTAGAAATGCCTGTAGTAAATCGGTAATCGGAAGTGGTGTGTCTGTTAGTTGCTGGAGTCGTTTTGCATCGGGTCAACCTTGTTAGTAGCGAGAATGTTAGCTTACCATTTCAGCTATTAGAGTTACCATTGTCACCTTTTTAAGCGTGGTCCTATCATTGCATGCATGTAGATCGCGAGGGAGTCGAGTACGTGGCAGTGGAGGAGCCGGACTACGAGGAGGTCATCGAGGAGTACGAGGAGGAGATCTTCGTACCTGAGGAGTTCCAGGAGCCGCCCGCTACTGACACCTCTGACTGTGCACCTGCCCCAGGCAAGCCCCGGTGCATAACCCTTATTTTTGCAAATATGATATATATTTAAATGTTGTGCATTTAAGTTACAGGAATTTCTATGATACCCACATGCATATATATTTATACCCAATGAGTCTTACTAGTACAGGATCGTATAGTTGCTTCGCTTAGGATCATCGGTAGGGTGAGTAACCTGTCGTTGCTCACAATAGGGAGTTACTCTAATGATTGTTATATTCGGAAAAATGGTGGAAAGGAAATGGCGACCGGGCAGGGATATGGTATGGTTATTGGTGGGTGTAACCAATTGTGTTCCGCGGCCACGGGGCGCAATTGGGTTACACTGTTTCCCTGTCCGTGTCAATTAAGGACCGTTCGTTGCATGGACCCTGGTCAAGTCACAGATCTCCTTATCCCGAGCACATACTAGCAGATGGGGGCTAGGAAGACTTGTTACTCTCTTGTCATGGGCTCCGGCTCTTTCCGGACCGACTGATTGGAGGCGGGGATAGGTGGAGGTCTTAGCACCGTATTGAGGCCGGGCCTCGAATGCGGGAGCTAGGAGTCCAAGTTTGGACGGGGACCTGGAAACCTGTGACAGGAGGGGAACGGGTTGGTCTTGCTTGTGCCTGGGGTACAAGCGGGGCGTGTGTTTTTCGGGGTACCCAACTGGGCACATTGATTCGCGAATCGCCGTTTCTGCGTGACGGTACGGCTTGACTACGCTCTGGCATCGTAGTAAGAATTGGAAGGGGAAAAAGGGAGAATTGATTCTGTTTTGCTCAACTCTTGCTTGATTTTAGCATAGGTGCTTACATAGAATATTGGTAAAGAAATAAAATACGGCTTCTAAAAGTTAAGAAATTAAGGACAAACTCTTAGTGCTGCTTTCCGCATACAAGAAACCCACAAGCCATAAAGCCTATCATGATCCTTGAGAGTCGGGAAATAAAATTCCCGGTCGGGTAAGTCTTGCGAGTACATTGTGTACTCAGGGTTTTTTTTACCCCTGTTGCAGGTGCACTTTGAGCAGGTTTGTCGTGTGTGGAGGATTCTTCTGGTGGGCACAGACGGATTCTCATCGCTTCCGCTAGATGTTATTTTATTTCCACTGTTAATTATTGCACTCTGAACCTCTGGTATTGTAATAACTATTTCTGAGACTCTGTATTGTATGAACTGGACTAAGTATTGTAAGTTTGTACTCATTATTGGATCCCGGGTGGAAAATGTGGAGCGTTCGAGTTCTCCCGTCGGGTGGGCTCGACGGAATCATCTGGTGTAGCTCACTTTCAGGGCTCTTAGTGTCTAGTGGAAGGCAAGTACCCTGAAAGCGTGTTAAACTGAGCGATTCCGCCACAGACCACAGCCACAGGAATACATGATCGAGCACCTTTTGATTTCTAAGGGACCAGCGGGGAAAAGCCAAGGCGGCAGCGACGCCGGCGTCTGCATCGGCACTCGGCCCGGCGACTCCGACATTCCGACGTAGAGTAATAGCTTCCGGTCGCCTCGACTGGAAAGTTTTCTCCGTCGTCGGCTCGGCTTGATTGATGGTGCCTGCTGGTCTCCACTCACCAGCCACCAGACCACCCCGCAGTTGGACGTGGTGTTTGAGTTTGACCGGAGAATTGGAGGTAACTAGCTTTGCTTGCTAGTTGGGCTGTGACTACTGGCGACGACGCCCCAGAGGCCACGCGAACCACCCCCCCCCCCCCCCCACCCGCGGCCAGCCCGGCCTCCACCGGATCGAACCGGCCTCCACGGCCCTGTACGATAACAACATTCCCCTTGCCCAGTGCGGTAACCCGGCCGCGTGGGATCTGGAGGCGGCGCGGCCGTGCGCCGCCGCGAGCTGGACTGGACCGTCCGTAAATGCGTTGCCGGCCGGCGTCTCTCGTACGCTCGGCGCGGCCGTGATCACTGATGGCGACGCGCACTGTACCTCGCGCTCCTCCCTCGTCCTGGGCCTTGTTTAGTTGCCTAATTCTAGGCTGATCAAAGCACTGTGCCGGTACTGTACCTGTAGCATTTTGTTTTTATTTAGTAATAATTGTCCAAACATTGATTAATTAGGTTTAAAATGTTCGTCTCGCAAAGTACAACCAAACTGTGCAATTAGTTTTTAATTTCATCTACATTTAGTACTCCATGCATGTACCAACATTTTGATGTGACGAAAATCTTCTTTTTGCATAGTGAAATTTGGAGGCTAATTCTGAAAACTAAAGCCCTGCTCGTACATTACAACAGTAGCGTCGTCCAAAGACGACTGTCCTTGAGATCATGTCAGGTTCATACGAGAACGAGATGCTGATTCACTGCTACATGCTCGTGCCGCAGTTCCTCCTCCGGGCCGGGGACCAGTTCACGGAGGGACAGGGGACAGCACGATTCATCGATCCTTCTCCCCTTAATTAATTCCCACCTCAACCCTGCTAGTACTGGAGTATCATTTGTCAAAGCATCTGCTTAAGTTGACGCGATCACCGGTGCTGTTCAGGGATTTAATTCAGTGCACATCTTGAGTCGACCAAGGTATACAGGGTTGTTTCAAGCCAGGTCTCGAGTTGATCGCAGCACATCTGCCAAAGATCTTAATGCAGGATGCATGTATAGATAAATCAACGAGATTATCATTTCGAAATGCACAGCCCAGCAGCCAGCGTTTGGGAGCTCTGGTTGAACACTGCAGGACGAGCGAGGTTCCTTGTCTCGTCGGAAAATAAAAACATAGCGAATTCTGAACAAACAAAGGAGCCCACGCCATTTTTGCAGACTATATCAAGAAAACAGCTACAGTCTTACAGATACATAAAGGTTTCCAGTTTTCCACGGTAAATCTTAATAAGTTAATATAACTAACCCAATGTGAAAACATGAACAACAAAGAAGCACATCGTAGAGCTCAGCATCTGTGGAAAGTTGGAAACAAGCCATGATGTTCAGATGTTGTCTTCCCTGGTCACCAACCGGCAACCGTGCCTTCTTGCCTGCCGGGAAGATTGCCGCTTGTTGAGTCGCCGCCGCCGACTCCTCTCAAGATCTCGTGCTC
>CM039611.1:56308212-56333600 GCA_022457205.1 Saccharum spontaneum
AGGGGGATGACCCTCAGGTATAGTAGGGGTGAGGGGTGAGGGTGGATGAGATTAGTCTCCCGTACTGGTCGATCCTATAGGTTAGTGACCATGTTTTCTTTGATATGGTTTTTGTTGTCTATAGTTACACCTTTAACAAAAAAAACTAAATCTGTTCTCTGCTTATATCGCATATATACTTATGTATTATACCCCAACGAGATTCCTTCTACATCCTATTTCTCCTAACTCAATTTAAATTACTCTTGCATTCCCGCAGCAACGCGCGGGTAATTCACCTAGTATACAACAAGAATTTTATAGTAGATTTTTTACCTAAATAAGATGCTCAGTTCAGAATAGGTTTACACGTTGTATGGTTAATACAGTTTTGATACGACTTCCACGGTATCTAGTTTTAAGAACAAAACCAAGTGATGATTATATATGTGTTAGGATTAGTTTATACACTAATAGCATTATTATTAGTGAATAACAGAATCAATGTTTTAAATAATTGACTTCAACTTTCAAAAAAATTTGTCTCAAAGTCATTCACAGATAATAGGAGTTCTGTGTTTTAGGTCATTCTTCTGGAGACGACAAAAAATAAATAGGACCCTAAAAAAAGATGGCAATCTAAACATAAAAATAGGAACCCTATTTTACAAAAGATGTTGTAGTGAAGTGATATCATCAGGGAAACATGTCCTCTCCTGATGGAAGTGAAAGGATACGAAACTAAGGTCTTGTTTAGTTCCTAAAAACTTTTAGGTTCTACAGTAATATTGAGCGTTTGGATACATGCATGGAGTACTAAATGTAGACGAAAAAAATCTAATTGCACAGTTTGGTGGGAAATCGCGAGACGAATCTTTTAAGCATAATTAGTTCATAAATAGTCTTAAGTGCTACAGTAACATATGTGTGTTAATGACGGCTTAATTAGGCTTAATAAATTTGTCTCGCAGTTTTCCAGGCGAGCTATGTAATTAGTTTTTTTATTAGTATCTGAAAACCCCTTTAGACATCCCACGAAACATCCGATGTGACATCCAAATTTTTTTTTCCCTAACTAAACACAACCTTAAAAAAATGATGCCTGCCAATACCTATAGTAGATGGATCAGATCATATGCTTCCTAATAAAATCCTTGTCACAATCAAACATAAGTTTTGTGACATAAAATTGATGCCACCAAACTCAACCAAAAATAAAAAATATGATTATATTGTACATCCCAAACTGTTACTAACAAATCGTGGAAAGTAAGATTCCACACATGCAATGTGAAGCGAAGAAGCAGTTTTTTTACCCATAAAGGCATGTGCCCTCAGGACGTGCACCACTAGATGTGCATTAGGATGCGTGTAAACTACCACACCTGGACATCGAGCTTCTCACGATGGGCTTCAGTTCGCAACATGAAGCTCTGGCCAGTGGCCACCTTCGAGCAACATCATCCCATCGTGGAACGTTTTGTTAAACATTTGAAAATGCCGGTCTGCAGTTTAGCAGAGAACAGCCAGATTAGTGATCGTCTCAAAATTTGACCACGTCTTGTAATAACTTAAAAAAAGCTAATTATGTTCGGCTGATGAAACTTTTAATGCTGCGATGTATGGTATGTGTTTTCGGGCCTGAGCATAACGATCTCCCCTTATTTTAGTTGTTTTCTTTCGGTATACATGGTCCTTTAAGAATCATGTTTATTTTCCAGGGCGTTACAAGGTTGTCACTCTCCTCATGTGCATGTATCCTTGCTTTGCAGTTTTTTTTTGTTTTTTTGCCCTAAGGGCATATGCCCTCCTGGTGTACACAAGTAGATGTGCATTAAGATGCGTGCAAACTACTTGATCTGGACATCAAGTTTCTCGCGATGAGCCCTGGCTGTTTGCAACATGAAACTCTGACCATCTTCGAGCAACATCTTGGAACCTTTGTTGAATCTTTGAAAATGTCATCATGCGCACCGGTTGTTTGCAACATGAAGCTCTGACCATCTTCGAGCATCATCATGGAACCTTTGTTAATCTTTGAAGTTGTCGTCGTGGAACCTTTGTTGAATCTTTGAAAATGTCGGTCTGCACATAAGTGATTATCTGAACAATTGACGCAGATCTTATAATAACTTAAAACATGCTAATTAAGTTCGGGTTATGAAACTAGCTCTTAATGCTGCAATGTACGTTGTGTGTGTTTTGTTGGCCGGAGCATAACGATCCCATATGAAGCAAGGAACCAAGGCAATTGTTTTTGGGCATTGTTGCAGCGCGAGGATACAAGTGAGATCATTCGGTCGGCGAGCAATTGCTCTATCTTATTTCAACTACTACTACTAAGCAGCCCTTGTTTAGATTGAAAAAAATTTTACCTGATGAATAGTACCACTTTCGTCTTATTTGACAAATATTATTCAATCATAGACCAACTAGACTCAAAAGATTCATATCATGATTTCCAAGTAAACTGTGTAATTAATTATTTTTTTGTACCTACATTTAATACTCCATACAAACAGTTAAAAATTGATGTGATCGAGTGTGAAAAAACTTGAACAAGGCGTAACTTTGGCTGTGTGCATTCAGAGGCCGGAATATTCCCCTTTATAAAAAAAAAAGGAACCAAGGCAATACCGCCTGATAACACAAATAATAAGAGAATATAAATTGCATATTGCTACTGATTAGCACACCGAGAAACAAACATTCGACAAGGCTCCTATGTACACAGTGCATCACCATGGCCGTTCAATTCGAACCCTGATGATAGCGGGAGACAGCTTATTCGGCTGCCTAGCTGCCGGCAGTGCTTTTCTCTCACGTCAATTCAACATCAGCTATCTGCCAGTCAATATTATTTTTCTCTCACAAAAAATCAGCACCCGCCACCAGCCAAATCCCCAGCTTCTCAACACACGCTTCAAATATTTAAATGTAATCATCTACAACACGCTACAGCTACATGCTCTCAGTTCATTCTCAGCAAACTAGACCATCTACTAGGCCGCGCCAGGGCTCCTCTTGAGCCGCTGCAGCTCGACCACGACGACGCTGATGTTGTCCCTGCTGCCGCGGGACATGGCCAGTTCCGTGAGCAGCGCGGCGGCGTCCGCGGCGGTGCGGCCGGCCACGGACTCGGGGAACTTGGAGGCCGCCCGCCCACTGAGGCAGTTCCTGGCGATCTTGCACGCCACCTCGTTGGAGACCACGTCCCACAGCCCGTCGCTAGCCAGTATGAGAAACTCGTCCTGCTCCGTCCGGTCCACCACCGTCACCTCCGGCTCCGCGCTCACGTACGGCTTCAGGTAGTAGTCGCCTGAAACATGCACCAAGGCACAAAAATCGTTCAGGGGACTGCTGATTGCATTGACATTCAGGAGTCTAGTACAGGAAAATGGAAGGAGACGGGTGTTCTTACCAATGGACCTAGAAGTCGCCAAGACTCCGAGGACGCGGTAGCCGTTCCAGTTGATGACTCTGCCGCCGGCTGCTTCCACCCTCTGCATCTCGTCCGGACGATCCGGCTGCGTAATCAGAACAAGCATTTCATTAGACCACTCGGGCTGAGCAGTTCTCATGCGTAAGCCATGTTTGGTACACACACATCTTGTCCTAGATTTCTCTACCCCTTTTTAAGAAGATGCTGTGCTACAAATCTGAACACAAAGTAGTTCTTGAACTAATTAAACAAACATTTCCTTCAAAACATCCGAATCAGCTAGTAGGTCGCAACTAAAAAAAAGGCAACATTCGTACTAATCTCATCTGTCAGCTAATCGGTCACAACAAGAAAGTAACATTCGTAGTAATCTCATCTGTTCTTTCACTACAATTGGCCTTGTTTAGTTACCCCAAATTCACCCCAAATTCCACTATACAAAAAGAAGATTCCCCATCACATCAAAATATCGGCACATGCATGGAGTGCTAAATATAGATGAAATCAAAAACTAATTGCACAGTTTTATTGTACTTTGCGAGACGAACATTTTAAGCCTAATTAATCAATGTTTGGACAATTATTACCAAATAAAAACAAAATGCTACAGTAATTCGGCACAGTAAATTCCATCACCGAATCGGTGATCTAAACAAGGCATTATAGCTGGTAAAAAAAAAAGTAATGATTCTTTCGGTAGCGTATGAAGCAACGTCAGGTAGGCAGGTGCTCATGCCCCTGCAACTGCAATGCAAACCCTAGGTGGCAGCCGCCGAAATAGTTGGCACGCACTGCTCAAACCACTAACCATTTGCCAGAACAACACCGACCACCGAGATGGAGTTCATGACACTCGACCTGCAGCGCTCCAAAACAGTCAGAAACGTTCCTGTGGGGGGCAAGGCGACGGAACACACAGCCCATTGGCAGTACGGCACCACACTAGGCTAGACAGCTTGCTTTCTTCCCCAAGAGAGATCACCTACGTGGCGTCCCATCTCACGAGCAAAGAACGGTACCACCCAATAACCGCAGGCAGCGAGCTCGGAAATTCGCCCACGGACCATCCCGCTTTCTGAAACAAAAGTGACACAAGCCGGGTTGGCCGCCAGCTATGGCACCACTCAAGCGAGGGAGGAGCAGACGAGGGAAATCGTCGCCTTCTCGTGTTGTGCGGTTGGGCCGTGCACCAAACCTGTACTGGTGGGGTTAGAAAATTAGATCTGATGAATGACGCTTCTCACGCGCAGATCATCTCGCGGATTAAACAATAAATCCGAGGAATTAGTCGTTGATTAACATTTGGGAGCATCACCAGCCGTGTTAATTTATGCATTAGTAGGGCACCCGTACGTGCCACGTAGTACGTTACCTTGTGATCGGTGGAGAGCGGCACGGCGACGCCGCCGCGGGAGAGCACGGCGCGAGAGTCGCCGCAGTTGGCGACGACGATGCGGCGCTGGCCTACGACGGCGACCACGGCGGTGGATCCCACGGTGCGGTAGGGCAGGTCGCCTGCGCCGGCGTCGTCGTCCGCGGCCGCCTGCGCCGGCGGCTTGGGCGGGGGCGCGAAGCCGCCGGTGACCTCGCCGTCCACCCGGGCGAAGCTGGCCGCCATGGCCTCCTCCCAGCGCAGGTCGCTGCCGACGCCGCGGCGCAGGCCGACCTCCTCCGCCAGCACCACGTGCATCCGCTCCCGGCACGCCTCCGCCACCCGCGCGCCGCCGTGGCCGTCGTACACCGCGAAGAAGTCCTGCTCCTGCTCACCGCCGTCCTTGGCGCCCGGCGACGACGGGTCCGAGGCCAGGAACGAGAGCGCGACGGCGAACGCGTCCTCCATCTCCCTCCGCCGGCCGATCACCGACACGGCGCCGTACGACAGGCGCGCCGGCCAGCACCCCGCCGCCGTCTCCAGCGACGAGTCGGGGGACGACGATCTGTCCGAACCCGACCGGGTCCTCTTCGCCGGCACGGGTGACCCCTCCGCGGCCCGCCCGAGCCGGTGCAGCTCGAGGCGGCGGCGGCGGCGTCGGCGTCGCGCAGACGCGCCTCCGTTCGCGTCGACACCCCCGCCCGCCACAGCGTTGCACACGGCGGGGCCGCCCTCATCCCTGGCGGCGCTAGTATCCATCATGTATCCGTCCGTCCGTCAGTCCTCACTCGCAAAGCGACGGAAAAGAAACGAGGCCGGCGACGCGTGGGGTCGAGTGGGGCTTTAATACGGCCAAGCCGAGGAAGGAGACGCGGCGGCGGCCGTCGGATCCGGCGCGAGCGGCTGGGCACTTGCCAGCGCCGCGTGCGGCCCGCGAGGACGTGGACGGGCGAGATCACCGGGGGCGCGTGCCGTGGGCGCGCCCGATGCGCTCGCGCGGCGCGGGGAGCGAAAATATCCTGCGCCCGGCGCATGGACCACGGCGCCTGGGAGCGGACCCGGCGCGCAGCGACTCGGGCGTTGCGTGGGGTGCGTGCACGGGGGGATCGGAGCAGTTGGACCACCGGGTTACGCGTGGGGGCGGGCGGGGGCTACGTGGAGGGCGAGGGGCAGCCGAGGAAAGGAGGGGGTGGGCCACGTCGCGCGACGTGACTGTGCCCTCGGGGACAAATGTTAGGGCGCCAGTGCCACTGGCTTTTCCGTGCAAGAAAGCAGATTCTTACTCCCGCCCAAGCAAACGCTCCGTTCCGTGCCGTGTCAAATCGGAACGAGGAACAGCATGTAACGTTTTCGTATGTGTTTAGTTCCAAATTTTGAGAGGGTCAAAATTCACCGTAGCGATACTGTAGCATTTTGTTTGTATTTGGTAATAATTGTCCAACCATCAACTAATTAGGCTCAAAATATTCGTGTCGCAAAGTACAACCAAACTACTCCCTCCGTCCCTATTTATTTGTCGCCGTTGGTGTTCGTGCCACAAGTTTGACTCGATTTGTAGAAAATGCGTGCAATATTTGTATCTTCAAATAAATTTATTAAAAAACTAGATTCAAATATCTTTCCAATAATACTAATTATGTACCATAAGCATTAATATATTTTAATATATAATTAATCAAAGTTGTTTCTTGGGAAGCGCAAGCGACAAATATTTAGGGACGGAGGGAGTATACAATTAGTTTTTGATTTTATCTACATTTAATATTTCATACATATATCGCAAGTTTGATGTGATAGAAAATCTTTTTTTATAGTGCACTTTTAGAGTGATCTAAACCGAGCCTTCGTGTACTTTAAACAGTGTCAAATCGTGTTGTATAGTGTTTTCATACGTGCTAACTACTCCCACTGCTTTGATTTTTTTTTACATCTATTTTGCTATATACCTAAATATAAAAATACATTTAGATATATAACAAAATAGATGAAAAAAATATATAAGAAGCTTATAATTTAGAATGGAGTGAGTAAAATGTTAACTTTGCGAAGCCCAGGAAGTACTCTTTGTGGCACAGAGAAAGAATTTGTAGCCTTTAAAATCCGTTCTACAGTGAAAGATGGTATAGAAATGTCTGACACTATAATACGTTATATTGTTCAGTGTTGTTTACACTGCACTAATACTTTAGAAGAATACGAACGCAAGGTATTATGCTCGATTCTTGATTTGTGTGCTTTAAATTAATAATACATTTTTTAATGGAGGGAGATATTAATACTTTTGAGGAATATTTATGGGATTATGGTTGATTCTTAATCTATGCGCTATACGTAGATCGTATAACGTCTTCTTTGTTTTCTGGCGATCTACCCTATAAAAACTATAATTTTAAATATGAATCTGAATCAACAGAGTCGCGATCTCACTTAACCTCATTTAACATATGGTGCTCTTGTATAGAGTTTTTGTTGTGGTTTTTTCATCAGTTTAATCAAAACTCTATCCAACAAACAAATACAAAAGTAGGTTCGGAAACTAAAATGTCCTCGTTTAAATGGCAACTTTTTACAATCTGGGCTAAAAAGATTCGTCTTGCAAATTACAAACAAACTCTGTAATTAGTTTTTTTACCTACATTTAATGCTCTATACATATGTCTAAAGATTAATGTGACGGAGAGAACGTAAAATTTTAGAATTTGGAAGGTAGTTAAACAAGGCCCAAGACAAAAATAGTTAAGGCCTTGTTTAGTTTGCTAATTTTTTTAGGAAAAACTACTGTAGTACTTTTTTTATCTGGCAAAGTGTCTAATCATGGCTAATTAGGTTTAAAACGTTCGTCTCGCGATTTTTAACCAAACTATGCAATTAGTTTTTTTATCTACATTCAATACTCAATGCATATATCACAAGATTTGATGTGATGGCTACCGTAACACTTTTTAGGAAACTTTTTAGAACTAAACAGGTCTAAGCCGAGACAGTTTTCTAAAGACAAGTGCAAAAACGATAGAGGCATTTCCGCCACGTTTAGTTGTGAAAAATTTTCAAGATTTCTCGCGCACATCAAATGTTTGACACATGCATAAGGTATTAAATATAGACGGAAAAAAAACTAATTGCACAGTTTGATAGAAAACCACGAGACGAATCTTTTAAACCTAATTAGTTTATGATTGGACACTAATTGATAAATACAAACGAAAGTGCTACGATAGACGAAGCGAAAAATTTTCATGAGGGCCTCGTTTAGGTCGTGAAAAGTTAGAATTTTTCTAACCGTAGCATTTTCGTTTGTATTTGACAATTAATGTTCAATCATGGACTAACTAGGTTCAAAAGATTCGTCTCATGATTTTATAACTGAATTGTGCAATTAGTTATTTTTTATCTATATTTAATACTTCATACATACGTGTAAAGATTGATACGATGAAGAGAGAGTGTAAAAATTTACTCCCTCCATCCCAAATTATAAGACGTTTGACTTTTTTTATCTCAAATTTGACCATTCGTCTTATTCAAAAAATTTGTGCAAACATAGTCAAATTTAAGTCATTCTTGAGGAACTTTTATTAATATACCAAGCCACGATAAAAGAATTGATATTTTGCACAAATTTTTGAATAAGACGAGTGGTCAAACTTGGTGTCAAAAAAGTCAAACGTCTTATAATTTGGGATGGAGGGAGTAGAATTTAGAAGGTAAACCCTTCTAAATTTCAAATTTTTACACTATATCTTCATCACATTAATCTTTAGACGTATGCATAGAGCACTTAATGTAGGTAAATCATGAGACGAATCTTTTAAGCCTAATTAGTCCATGATTGGACACTAATTGTCAAATACAAACGAAAGTGCTACGGTAGCAAAATTCTAAATTTTTTTACATCTAAACACCCCTGTATCTAAGGGCGTGTTTAGATCCTAAAATTTTTTGGGTAAAGTTCCGGTAGCACTTTCGTTGTTATTTGACAAAATTTATCTAATCATAGACTAACTAGGCTCAAAAGATTTGTCTCGATATTTATAGACAAAATATGCAATTAGTTATTTTTTACATATATTTAATACTTTATGTATACGTCTAAAGATTCGATGTGACAGATACTATAAAAAAATTGGTGTTTTATCTAAACATGACCTAAACAAGCCGTAAACACACCCTTCGTCGAACAAAGGTCGACGGACAGCAGCAGTGACACACTGACACATCTGAACTTAACAGAACGCTTGCGGGGGGCCGGGCCGGTGGGACGCGTGGCGCAGTCCCCTCGCCAGCGCAGCTGCGCAGAGGCGCGGCAGCACCACGCTCCACGCGTGACCCGCCGCGCACGACGACTCCTGTTTGAGTGGCGAGAGCGGGCCTCGGGCGCCGCCGCCGCCGCTCCCGGACATGGCGGACATGACGTGCAGGGCACGCGCGACCTACGACGCTAGTACGCGCGCGGCGACGTGTCCGGGTCTAGTCCTACGCCGCTGCGCGACATCATCGATTGCGGAGCGCCGGGACCGGAGGCGACGGCCCTCGACACTCGTCGTCCTCGTCGACCCTCTCGTCTCGCGTCCTGTCGGTCGCCATGCCCACGCGTCCGGTCCTGCGCTGGCGGCAGGCGCTCGGTGCTCGCACCGACATCGAGGCGCCCGGACGCTGCCACGACGCGCTGCTAGTAACATGTACAGTACGTACTTTCAGCGAGCTCGCTGTGCAGAGGCAGACCGCAGGGCGCGGAAGTGGGACTGTGCGAGGCGAGCGCCGCATGGTCTGGTCTGGTCGCCGCCGCCGTTTTGCGTTTTTGAAATCCTGGTGGCGCCATCATGTTGTTGCATGGATGCGCCGGCATGGGGGCCACATGCACATGCACTGGGAGCCCTTCTTGGTTCCCGTCGCTGCGTGCAAATGCATTGTGCTTGTGCAGCATTTTCTTTCGAGTTCGGAGTACTCCTACGGTTGCAGAAAATTCCATCAGTTCCATTAAAATATATAACCATGGTTTCTTTAAAGGAAAAAATCTACTTCACCCCCTCAAGTATGGAGGTGGATTATTTAACCCCTCAACTATAAAACGGTCAATGCTAGTTGGTGCCGCAAAAGACAATTATTCTCCTTCAATTTTTCCTTGTGTATAGTGATAATAAGTCCAAGTCCAACCTAGTACTTTCTCTTCTAATAGAGAGTATGTGTCCACACCGGAAAATTGCGATTGTTCTAGCGGTTGGAAGGAAAATATAATTCTTCCATTGAGTCTGTACAAAGTATGAATATTATTCTCAAGCAAAAAGAGTTTCATCACCTAACTAATTCACAAATCACGATCGGTGATAACAGTCACAATTGATGATGCCACCGGATGGTGATCCAAAGGCGTTAGCTCCAAACTTTGGTGAAAATTAGCGGCAGTGCCACAGAAAGAGAAAAAAGTTCGAAAAGAATTAATTGTAACAATTTGGAATACTACTGTATTTTATTTCTTAATGGCACGTAAGGGATATTTATATGCTTGAAGTCTTGAACGGTATTCAAGTAATTTTCTCTTCAAGAGTCAGCCGAAGCCGTTTGATAACTCGCCGGATAGGAGGTAGCTCCACGTACGCATGCAGGTCGAACTCGTATATAACAACCAAAAAAAAGCAGTGCATGGTGTATCGATCGACGTGTCGTCACGTAAGGACTCGATCTACAGACTCTAGAGGACAGTAAAATATGCACACTGTTCGGCTGAGCTTATCAGCCATAGAATAGTGTTTTTCTCTCACAGTAAAACAGCCACAACCGGCTTATAAGCTAAAAAATAGCCTGCCGAACAGGGTCATGGAGTACACTATCGAGGACTCTATAGCCTTTGTTTAGTTTCATGTGTAAAGTTTTGGTACGTCACATTGGGTGTCACATAGGATTGTTGTATGGGTGTTTGATACTAATAAAAAAACAAATTACAGAATCCATCGATAAAGCGCGAGACGAATTTATTAAGCCTAATTAATCTATCATTAGCACATGTGTTACTATAACACTTTATTATCAAATCATGAACTAATTATGTTTAAAAGATTCGTCTCACAAAGTACTTGCAATATGTGTAATTAGTTATTTTTTAGTATATATTTAATACTCGATTGAAGTGTCCAAATATCAGATGTGATAGGGTGTAAAGTTTTGACGTGAACCCTAAAGAGGTCATAGTACACTATTGAGGAGTTTAGAGTAGAGATATGCTTCCGTGACTTTCAAAATCGAGGAGAAGCGTCGAGAACAAGGCTTTGTTTAGATTCTAAATTTGGGATTCAAATTTTGCATAGTAAATGTCTTGTTACACTGTAGCAATTTTGTTTTTATTTGATACTAATTGTCCAAATATTGATTAATTAGGCTTAAAATATTCATCTCGCAAAGTACAACAAAACTGTACAATTAGTTTTTGATTTCATCTACATTTAGTACTCCATATATATGCCGACATTTTAATAGAGAATCTTCTTTTTGCATAGTAGAATTTAGGGGTGAATTTAGGTATCTAGAGCCTGTTTAGTTGACATGTATATCAAAAAGAGAATCCAAAAAGTGCTACAGTACCTGTCACATCAAATCTTGCGGCACATGCATGGAGTACTAAATGTAGACGAAAGAAAAAACTAATTACACAGTTTAGTTGTAAATCACGAGACAAATCTTTTGAGCATAATTAGTCTATGATTGGACACAAATTGCCAAATAAAAACGAAAAGTACTACAGTAGCCGAACCCAAACTTTTTCACCAACTAAACAACCCCCTAAACAAGGCCCGATGCAAGTTGCTTGTGCAAGTACCAATGTTCATCGCGTTGTGCGTTAGTTTGGTAGCTAGACGAACGCGTCGTGCATCAAGTATATACATATATACACTTACATATTCATGCTCCATGCATCATGCCACGTGTATATTATTGTAGTATCGTTTTGTGATCAGGAGCGCATGCAACTAGGAGTATTTCCAGATAAATGATCGGAATACGACGTAAGTGCAAGTGGTATAAGATTGCTGTAGTATAGTAATACTGCTAGTTCTAGCATGGTGTACGTATTTGTTTGGCACTGAATGGGCCAGCAAGGCAGCAAGGCCACTGTACCGCTATAGATCATAGAAAAGCTGTTCTCTGTTTTTGAGAATGAAAAACTAGCGGGCGTGAGAAATACACCTTTTTTTCACGAAGTGCAGAAGTTGTGTAGAACTAGAACGCGCACGGCCACCGCACCCGTGATAAACAGTAAAAAATATTTTAAATTTGATTAGCAGAAAAAAACGAAAGTAAACAATGAATGATGATGTCTTGTCATGAAGAGTAGACGGAGCACGGATAAGACAACAAAAAAACCCTAGTTGAGGGCTATCTTATATATACTATTTCCTCTGTGTCAAAATAAATACACTTTAAAGATATGTTTGTATCTATATCTAATAATAAAGAGGCAAAATTTCAGGCTTTTTTTTTTCGTCCATCCATTCTTTTGGTACGGCTCTAACTAACTCCGTGAATATAAAATTAATTTTTGTATGTCTCTCTACGACTCTCCTGTTTTTTATATATAGGTCTTCATGAGGTAATCTGGATAGGTACAAATCAAAATCATAATCCAACACGAGTTCTTAAGGTAACATATATAGATAGTTGAAATCCTAATCCAAATATGATCGATTGTTGCTTGTAATATTGTCGGCCAAGTGCTCTTACACGTCCGTGTTTTTATTCCCTTCGAGAGTTCCTGCATTATTTAAAAGTGAAAATTTCTATGATTTTTTTTTTGTTTCCGCCCTTTTTCTGTTTGCCGCCCCACTCCCTAACAATCTCCACTCCGAAATAAACAAGAGTTCCTCCGGGCCCCAAATCTATAATGAAGCTTTTTTCAAATCTGCAAGCAAGGCAAAAGACCAAACCGAGACTGAACTTGTAGATCATGAAATCGTAGCAATATAATACAACATGGGCAATCCAAATCGAATACAAGTACACACCAGACCGAGCCGCGCGACGACGCAGACGATGGGACGCGGGGCTACTGGAGCAGGCAGATGCCGCGGCGTCGGGACGCGGCCACGCGGAGCTGCCGGAGCGGTGCAGCAACGGGAGTTGTCAAGGCCATGAGACGCGCAACTACGCAGACGCCAAGGCGCTGAGCTACCGGAGCGGGCAGATGCCGGGGCGTCGGGACGCGGCCGCGGGGAGCTGTCGGAGCGGCGCAGCAACGGGAGTCGTCGAGGCCATGAGCCGCGCGATGACGCGGACACCGGGGTGCAGAGCTACCGGAATGGGCAGATGCCGGGGCGTCGGGGTGCAGCCGCACGGAGTTGCCGGAGCGGGAGGACGCTGGGGCGTGGCCTTGTAGAGGTGCCGGAGCGGGCTAACATCGAGGAAGCCGCAGCACGGGAGCACATCGAAGGCTCGAACTCCAGTTCTGTAGCTCTGGAGGCAGCAGCAACCTCTGTAGCTCCAGCCTCCAGCCCATCAATTGGAGTCTCGGCCGTGCGCTCCATCTAGCAGCCGAAGTCCTGGCTCCCCACAGGCCCACAGACGGTGCCAGCTTGCTAGGACTCCAGGACGCGCGCGCCGTCCAGCGACCCCTCGCTCCCCGCAAGGCGTTGGTAGCTTCGGCATCCGGCCGTCACAGTCGACACTCGGCAGGTTAGGGTGCGAAGAAGCTAGCCGGCACCATCCTCTCTTCCATCTACGACAAGTGGGCGTGGGCGCATGGCTACTGCAGTGTCGGTGCTATGCTGGGAGACCTGGGTGTGGCGTTGGGGCTTGGGAGTGGAGGGACGGACCGGAAGGCTAAGAACAAGACAATGAAAGGATAATGTTAGGGTTAGCTAGCTTATATAACTTATATATGTATGACATGAATTGGGCCTTCACGACCTCTCTGGGCTGATAGGCCTAGCAACTTTTCTTTTGTATATACATGTCGTGGTCTCTTTAGGCCTAGCAACTTCCTTCAACGTCGCCTCTCTCTCTCCGTGGAGGTTTTTTTTTTCTTAGTTCCGTTCTGGAGTTTTTTTTCTAGCTTAGTGTCCATTCTCTAATGCACATCTGGATAGAAGCCCAATTCATATAGATATTAGGATACCGGAGATGGATGGTTTAGAGGCTCCGATTAATTCCTTTTAGAGCTTGTTCAAAATTATGCAACGATAAATTTATTCAGAATCTTTCTGCCGTTAATAAAACCAGTTTTGATCATTTATGATTTTATATTGACAAAATAAATCTATATAATTATGAGTTGTTACGATTAGTGTTTTTAGTTTTCTTCATCATACTATTTCTCCCTTTCCTCCTTTACATTATAGCATGAAAAATATTTAATGTCTAGAATACTCACATACTGACAAGAGTAGTACAGTATGGGGGGATTTTTAGAAGATTGGTACACCTGATGTCTAGAATACTGACTAGAGTAATGCTGAGGAATTAAACATACCTTGCTTGGAAATTTTTTTTGTTAATCCGGTTATGATTGGAGACAGCTGCTCACCAGGCTACGCAGGGGAACGACGGTGGCGACAAGCACAGTGACTTGCTGGGAGGGTGAGTCTAGCATCATCGATTTCATTTGCATCACTTACAAATTTGAATGGCTGTGAACATAGAGCATTCCATGTGATAAATAATAATAAAGAGGTAAAATTTCAGGCTCTTTTTTTTCGTCCATCCATTTATTTGATCCGTCTCCCTTTAACTACCGGATAATGGAGAGTTTCTTCCTTTCCGACTTATATAACCCATGCTCATACGGAGTTTGATTCCAAAACGTATTGGATCATGTCCTTCATATCTCAAATCTCAAATATGACAGCGGACTCATGAGCGTGCTTATACGAGTTGGAACAATTCACGTCTAGCAATGATACGGGATTCAATTCTATTGGGACTCAAATTTGGTTAGGGTAATATTTTTATATGATAAGCTAAATTTGGGTGCTTGTAAGGATCCTCCAGCCACATGTATGGGAGATGAAATACACTAGGAAATTGTGTTCGTACATGAGATTGTCTACTGTTAAGAAGAAATCTAGGATAGAGTTGGCATCCGATATAGATTAGAGTCCATATCCAGCACTATATGCCAGAGTCCACATGAAAAAGGAAATACACAGGCCTGATAAAAATAAGGAAATACACAGGCAGACGACTTTTCTCCCATTGTTTCCGTGTGTCCGCTTGTTTACTTTGTCTTTTGTGTTTTGGGCCGTGTTCCGTATGTTCCTGGTTTCCGTGTTTTTCCCTATACTTGGTTTTTCTGTTTCCGATCCGATTTGTTTTCTCATGTTTTTTCTATCCTAATTTTTTCTCTGTTTTTTTTTGTTTCATACCCAGCAACGAACCAAACCAAATCCAGATTCCAGATTGAATCCAAAACAAAATCACATACCAAATTGATGAAAATCACATACCAAATAAAGGCCACCAACCATATATATAAAAAGTCGAGCACAAAATCAACACGAGTCGCTATGATCTGGACGACTGACAGGCCATGGCACGTGATGGGGAGAGGGTGGCATGGGTGAGGCAGGATGATGACGCCACAACGCTGTGGGGCGGGAAGACGATGACAGCGCGAGTGAGGGCGGCGTAGACGAGGCTGGCGCGAAGGTGCGGGGAGGCGCTGAAGCAGGGCAGCAGCGTTGGGCAGGAGAGGCGGTGCTCCAGCAAAGAAACAGCGTCCCCGCAGTCAGCATGCTCGCCCCTGGACGCTCCCCATGGCCGATGCGCTCGCCGCCGAGGGCAGCGTCCCTGTGGCCAATGTACTCGCCCCCGAGGCCGGCGTCCCAGACTCCCTGTAGCCGACGGCGCCCCTGCGCTGGCACGCTCGTGGCTCACCGGCTGCGGGCATGAGCTGAGGAGCTGGGCCGGCAGGGCTGGCGGTCTGGTGCGGCTGGGGAGGAGGGAGGAGCCGGCGGAGCTCGGTCGGCCATCGGTGGAGGAAGTCCTGATGGCTGCGGGCTGCGGGCTGCGAATGGGAGATGGAAACTACTGCGTGCGTGCGGTGAAGGGGATAAGGAGATGCGTATGAAGGAGATAAGGAAGAGAGAGAAAAGGGAAACGGTAAAATAAATGAGGGAAAAAAGAGGAAAAAAGAAAATAAAAAAGAGAGTGAAGCTGCTTCATCAGCCAAAGCACAAAAAAAACTATATATTTATGCTAAACTATTCAAATTAAATGCCCTACTTTTGTAAACCGGCAATTATTATTTAAATAAAAAATGTGGCAATTTATTTAATTAGAAGCAATAGCCATTAATTTTAAAGATGTCTACAAGAATTTGTTAATTTACTTCAAGCCAATATCACTAGCTATGTAGGCATGCTATGGCCACAAGGTCGCTATATCTAAAATGAAACACACGAGTAGCACGTGTCCAACTATGATATGGAGTAAAATTACACAACTAATTGAAAATGCGTGATGTAATCATTAAATCTCTAAGCTATAAATTATCTATGACCATGCAAGATGTACGTCCCGTTGCAACGCACGAGCAATTTTGCTAGTTACTAAATAAAAACAAAAAAATTTACCATACTTCCAAAAATTTTACACCCCATCTAAACACAACCTGAGTGCCTGTGCAGTCTTCTCCAGCCTTTTCTCCCTGCTGCCGTGCTGCGTCCTGTCTCCAGGGCGGTGACAGCGCCCAAAGCCGCCTGATATTCCGGGAGGACTAGGGTCCCGTCTGATTTCCTTTGGATTTTAGGATCCAGATTCCAAAATTTCCAGAATCTGAATTCTGGATAATAAAAATCCCTCCTTGTTTGGATTCTTGGATCCTGGTTGTGAATTCTAGAAATCTGGACTCTTCTTTCCCAAAATGCCCCTCAACATTGTCCTTTTATTTATTTTTTTGATATCCTGCGCTTATACAAGAAATAGTCATACATGCATGCTGACCACCTATGTCCATCGAAAATACACCCTGTCCAACCAAAATACAGGCACACATATACTCTTATAATTTACAAGTCCACAAAAACCAACCCTAACATTTAAAGTTCATACAAATATCCACTTATATCCACTTACACATTGTAAATAAAGCATTGGCAAGATTATCTCGGAATACATTCATGTCTTCATCTGCTACTTGCCCATTACCACTGCTCATTGAGATGAGAAAGCCATTGTAACTGACATATAGTTTTTTTTTATCACAACGCACATGTCAAAATCTGCATCTGCCAGTGCACTTTCTCGAGTGAAGTTGTGTAGGGCCATACATGCAAGTATTATTGTGGATTGTATTCTCATTGGATACGCGGGTATCCCTAACACTATGCGCCACTTCATTTTTGAAACACCAAATGACCTTTTGATAACATTGCGAAGCGACGAGTGCACAAAATTAAATACCTCTTTTTTCCGCTTAGTCTTGGTCGTTGTCGAAACTCTGGTAAGTGGTACTTTGCTCCCTTGTTTGGTGCAAGGTATCTAAATCGACTTGCGTAGCCCGCGTTCACTAGATAAAAATTTTCTAAATACAAACAACAGAATATGTAAGGAATAATCATGAAAAAAGGGACAAGCTGAAATAAAGACACAATGTCCTGAAAGATAAAATTTTCCTAAATACAAACAACAGCACATACAAGGAATAATCTTGACAAAAAGTGACAAGCTCAAATAAAGACACAATGTATAGAAAGATAAAGGTTTTCCTGGACCCGTTTGGTAGAGCTTCTCTACCGGCTTCAGGAGCCGTTTTCTACTAAATGGGGTAACATAGAATGACTCCTTTCGGGAAGCTTCTAAAAACATGGTCTCACAGATGTTTGGGGTGGGAAGGAGAAAAAAAGTGACTTCACCTGGCTCCTTCTCGGGACCCGTGAGGCACTATTCTTGGACTTTGGCTGTGTTTAGATCCCTTGAAAAGTGCACTATGCAAAAAAAATTCCCCGTCATATCAAACTTGCGATACATGCATGGAGTACTAAATGTGGATAAAATCATAAACTAATTGTACAGTTTGGTTGTACTTTGCGAGACGAATGTTTTGAACCTAATTAGTCAATGGTTAGACAATTATTATCAAATACAAACGAAAATGCTACAGTGTATTTTGGCACTCCAAAATTTGGATCTAAACACAGCCTTTGTTGAAATTACATGATCTGCCACTGTAAAAAGGTCAAGATTCCAGTTCCCTCGGTACGCACGAAGAAGAGTAGCGTACAGCTGCAAACGATCCGGCCCGTTTCTGGTCCCTCCCGTTTTTACTTTTACTTTTAAATATTTAATTTTTTATTTTTTATTCTAAGTTTTAATTTAAATTCAAATTTACTCAAATGAAAAAATAAATAGAAATGTGCAGCTACAATTGTTACTACAAATGTGCGTACACAAGGGTATCTTAGACAATTGATCTCTCTCAGCCATATATAATAAGCAGGTGAAGCTGTTTTGTTAGATGGTTTATCAAAACAGCTTCAGCTCTATCTATAGAGCCGTTCATGGAGCCGAAGCTAAAAATAATGGCTTCACTGGTGAAGTGAAGCCCACCAAATGGGCTCCTAAACACAAACAACAGTACATATATGAAGTAATCTTAACGAAAAGTAACAAGCCGTAACAAAGACACAATGTACTGATAATAAGCGGTGGTACCTGCTGATGGGTGTGGGAACTTGTCACCATATATGGCTATGGCATCGGTACCTGCAGGTTTTGTTTTGTTTTTCCTCCAAACTCAGCTATCGCGGGAGGCTACTCCCTGCGCCCCGTACAAAAAGAATATAACTATAGTTCTATTCAAATAAATCAGTTTAAGATTAATTAAAATTATAGAAAACAATTATATTATTTGTATTTTTAATATATTTAACTATAATGATATATTTTATAATTAATTAATCTAATAATATTTATTTGACATAATAAATATTAGTGTTCTATTGTATATCTTTGGTCAAACTTGAATGTGTTTGATTCTTTGACAAGTGATAGTTGCATTCTTTAAAGATGGATGGAGTGATTCTAGCTTCCTAAGTTCACGTTAAGAGAAGAAATGATATACTCCATCCGTTCCAAAATATTTGATCTTATAATATTTAAATCTTATCTTAAAATACTTAACCTTTTTATTTCTCAATGCATCTTTCTCTTTTCTTAATACATTTTTTTTCTTTTTTCAGCACATTCTATCTTTAATTTTATCTATCTCTGGTCTTCTTACTTTCTATGCATCACATCGTTTTTTTATTCTTGTGCCCATACCTAAAATATCAAATATTTTAATATGGAGGGGTATTTTAGGACAGAGGGAGTCCATTCATTTTTTTTATTCGTCTTTTCCTAACTAACTCCATAAATATAAAAATTGTCTCTCTTCTCTTCTTTATATATAATATAACCCAGAATCCTAATGTAAACATAAAATGTTCCGATCGAATTCCTTTTATATTTGTTTTGGAAACTAAGGCCGTACGCGCCATATACAAACCCAACTCGCTCACGTCAACTCTCTGTGTTTCTCCTTGCAAAAAATATATATAATAGAAGCCCGTAAAAGATACGGGCTATAGGGAGCCGAAGTTATTACCGGTGCGACATCCTATAATTTGGATTTCAAACGAGTTTATCCCTGCATGAATACAACTAGGACATGAGTTCTATTAAATAAAACCTATTTTAATAATATGATAATACTAGGAAACGAGCCCTAACAGGACACTGATTCCTTTTCGAATAATCATGGACACGGCTGCGTTCATCTTTGTATATAAAAAACAATAGCAATACGATTTTGCAAAGAAAACAAACATTGTCACCAGACGCTCCAGATTTCCCATGTTAGAAGCGCAAAAATCATCGACTCCATATGAAAAAGACAGCCAATCGTTCTTGGTGATTCGGCCCAGGTAATATATACATTCAAAATAAAAAAAATCTTCCAATGGCCAACAGGTGAGGATGATACTTGGAATAAAGAAATAAAGTTGGCTCCGAAAAAAAGTCAGTCAATGGCTAATTGCTTCCATTGCTAGTTTATCGGGAAAAATATGAGCCAATAGCAACCCGGAAGTATCTGCTGTTTGTTCCAAATAATAGTAGCGTTCGTGAATCGTGATGGTGATCGACGGTATGCACGTCGTACATACTGCGTTGTAGTATAAAAACTTTTTCTAATATACTGTTTGTTCCGTGTCACTCAGTCGGCAGTCGCTGCGTGGCTCCGGTCGCTTTCAGCTCGTAGCGGAACGTGTGTGCCGTGCCGGCCTCGCTCGTAGGTCAGCTGGTGACGCATGCGCGCATGGGGCGTCGATGGAGACTCGAAAGGAGAGCAGGCCAGGTTCAGGCGTTCAGCGAACGTCGTCGTCAGTTTGTCACGCACGCACATCGCAAATGCTACCCTAGCTCGCACGGCAACGCATGCGGAAACCGTAGCCGCTGGTATTTGCGCGGCGGCGCGTGCAGTGCAGCTGCTGCCGTCGTGCAGCCACGCGCCGCGCGTTGGATTGGCCCAAGCTAAGGTACGTACTCCTACTTTACTGTATGTGTACGTATCTCTTTTTTTCGGAACAAGCATTGATGTGTATTTCGTTAAAAAGAAGTGAGAGTACCGAAAGAACGACTTACACGAAGTGGCTTTGAGCCTGTTTAGTTCTAAAAAAGAACCCAAAAAGTACTACAGTATATGTCACATCAAATCTTGCGGCACATGCATGGAGTACTAAATATAGACGAAAGAAAAAAAAATTAATTACACAGTTTAGTTGTAAATCACGAGACAAATCTTTTGAGCCTAATTAGTCCATGATTGACACAAATTGCCAAATAAAACGAAAAGTGCTACAGTGGCCAAACCTAAAAAATTTCACCAACTAAACAGGCCCTATAGGAAAACCCATAGCACAACACACGAACCACAGAGAAAGTGGTTAAGAACAAAATACACAAGAAAAAGATACATGGTAGGGAGAGGGTCCTCTCCCACACCAAAACTGACTGGACCTGCCAAGGATAACGACGCAAAAGACTGCCAGCTAGGGAGATGAAGCCGCGGTGGCAAAGCTTCCACTGAGAAGAGACAACTACGGCGGCAAAGCATCCACCCAAACAACCAGTATGACGGCAAAGCATCCGCGAAGAGGTAGCGACAACGGCGGCAAAGTATCCGCCAAAGACCACGCGGCAAAACATCCGCGAAGAGGTAGCGACAATGACGGCCAAGCATCCGCCCAGAGACACGCGGCAAAAGCATCCGCGAAGAGGTAGCGACAAGTGCGCAAGCGGCCAAGCATCCGCTGCGAAGAACCAGACGACGACGACAATACCAAACATCCGAGCTAGGCAGACCAAAGTGAAGAACAAGCTGAAGCACAGGCAAACACAAAACAGTCAGGAGCAACTCTGGCGAGAAGGGGCGGCAACAAAGTGCTCCAACGAAGCCTCAAAGAAGGGGATGACATCCACGGACGCCAGCGACGTTAAATGAAGAGCACGAGGACTTTCGTCCCGGAGCCGCCCCCAACCACCCCATACCTCGAATAGAGACTTCAACGACGTCTTCAAGAAGATAGATGACACATGATGTACCATCGCCGTCGGCCCTAAGCAAGAACTCGGGCAGGGTTTTCAACCAAGAACTGTACGGGCACAACCAGTGAGGTGTCCACAGACGACCAACTGTAGACCCGACCGCCGTGCACACCAGCAGAGAAGGAGTGGGGTTGCCTAGGCCGGCGGGCAGAGAGTCCGACCACCACCCGGTGCGCAGGACCCTTCTTGGTTCCTGCTCGCGGAGCTCACCAGCACGCGCTGCAGGCCGAGCCCCGCACCGAGGCCGCGAACCGAGGCCAGGCGCTGCCGAAGAACGAGCCCCGTGCCAAGCCGACGAGATGGCCGCTCCGCCGCAGCACCAGGACGCGTGGGCGCGGGCGTGAAGACGTCGTGGCCCCGCGCGGGAGGACGGACGACTGGGACGGGGGGACACCCCCTGGCACGACGCAGATCCAGGCGCCCGGCCGCCCAAACACGCCGGACCGTAGGCATCGGTCGCCGTCGTTCGAACTGGCCGCACGCACCCAAGGCCGAGGGGGTAGGTCGCGTGCGGGCCACAGACGTCAGATCCGAACCCGGGAGGGGGCCGGATCCGGCCGCCCGCCCGCCCTACCTCGTCGGAGAAAAAGAGGGCTAGGGAGGGGGTAGGGCGTAAGAGCGACGGGGAGGGAGGAGATGGAGCGGACGGTTCCCGTTTTTTCCGGGCCGCCGCCGCCACAAGCCAGAGGGCGGCGACGGGCGGCCGGAGGTGAGGCCAGGAGGGGGTGGCCCTAGAGGCGCCGGCGTGGAGCCCCCCGAGTCGCCCCTAGGAGCGCTCGGGGGAGGGGAAGAGCACGGGTGGTGGCACAGGACACGTCGACGAAATAGTTTAAATACCAGCACGTACATCACTCCATTTTTTTTCTGATACGTGTGTGTGGCGGCCGCATATCGTGAATAATGAATGAATAAAAAAATCAACGAATGAATAAATGAATGCCCAGCCGACTTTGTGTGTATGATTGAGCAAAAGCAAAAGGCAGATTTTGGCCACTGCACGCTCTACGCCCATGTCCGTGACCGTGACCGTGACCCGATTTCATAGCTTAGCGACTACTTTGCGGGAACTAAATGCACGGTAGTACAATGCACACAGACACAGACCGATTACGACGCACGGAGCCGCAGCTAACTACTCGCATGAGAACGATCGAGATATTGCTGTCTGAATCCCGCACATGCAGTCGCCGCAAGTCTTTCCCAGTTTCCCCTGATCTTTTCCGCGCAGCTCGACACTCGACAGCGACGAATTCAGCCGCCTGCATTGCATGCGTCGATCGTGTGGATGGATGGAGCGCGCAGGCGCAGCCTTCGGCGGAAGTGCGTGGGCGTTCGGGGACACGTATACGTGGCGGGGCCCCCTCGTTTCCTTCGGCGTTCGGCTCGGCCGTCTCGTCGCGGGACGGACGTGTCACGCAGCAACAGCGAAAGCTATAACCAGCCGGCCCCGCGAGTAGCGTAGGAGTAACGTACCTCCGGCTTTGCCGGGCGAGCGAGCGATTCTCCCGGCGCCGCGCGTACGTCGTCGTGTCGTGCGTGCACTCATGATGCTGCCTGCCTGCGCGCGGCGGCCCGTCGGCCCGTCGTCGCGTCGCGAATGGTCCACATCGATCGACTAGGTTGTTGCCCCTAGCTACTCTACTTGTGGACTTGCAGGAGGGAGGTATCGAGGGTTTCGGTTCGTGTGGTGGTTTCCAAAAAGGAAAACCTGCATCTTTCGAATGATCGACTAGGAATAACGTAGTTCTTCAGCAAACCAAAGGTGCTCCGTACTGCAAGTTGATCGATCGATGCCGCATACTGTTAAGCAAAACACAAACCGGGCAGGCGGGCACGGACGTGTTTTGCGCTCCACGTACAGCACCAGTACGTACTCCAAAGCGCCCGCGACGGGCAGGGCCGCCACCGCCAGGCATCCGCCACGACGGTGTACGACTAGCTAGGGGCTACCGGTCCACCGTTCCGTAGGGCGCCACGGCACGGCGGGCATCCTATTGCGTGTGCCATCGTCGTCGCGCTGGCGGTACCAGTACCAGAGCAATGCAAATATTTATGGCCCTCCCGTCTATCCGCCGACGTCGTTGAGGTGGAATCCGCATGCTCCCCCGGTTCCTGCAACGGCGAAATGGACCATGGCAGGAGGATACAGTTGTTTCACGTTACACGGCTGAATCGTCCAGCAAAAGACGATTCCAAATGTCGTAGCTTGTCCACATGCAAACAACACCACTGGACCATCCATCCATACTACAGGTGTACCCAGAGAAAAAAAAGGCAGCATGTTTAAGCACAGCAACGCTTGCATACATGCATGCACAATTGGCGCCCCCACAGGCCAGAGGCGCCAGACCCACCCACCGCAATCCACAAGACGCATCTAGTGGGCCACAGAAGGTAAGAAAGCAGCCCATGATTTCCATGCGAATGAATGTGGCCGGCCTATTAATCTACCACCGAGTGTGGGCCGAATGGAAAGGTTGCGCTGCTGCTGCTGGGGCGAGGAGATAGCACCACATCGGTAGTGTAAGGAAGAGGCGGAGCACAGGCTGCCTACATAAGAAGGGCCAGGGGCAGTGGCTCAGCACGCAGCTGCATGTGAGCACAAAGCGAACTATTCTTTCGTCTTTTACTAAAGAATATCGTGTGCACACCATACTAAGCAGCATACGCTAATTTTTGGAGGGTGCCTTCTTATTAGGAGGTGTCCAACAAATTAAGTCCAAAATGTTTATGTATTTAATTAATATTATAAAGATAAAAATTTTAGAAAAGTAAAAGTAATAAGAAAAAAATAAGAATTTTTAATCTTACATTTTAGGAGGTGTCTAACTAATTAAATTTAATATTTTGAATAATTTCTAATATTTCTTAACATAGGTCTTTCGTTCACATTATTTCGTTTTGCTTTAATTTTTTCTCTATGATCTCTACTTTACTGTGCTTTTCTAATTGGCAACATGCAATTAGTTTATAGGGGGAAGGCAAGCTGAATGTGTGTGCTTTTGTTGTGCTCAGCAAATGATACACTCCTTAAGCAATACTAAAGCAACAGCTCACAGATTAACAAAGACTGAAAACTATTATTTCAGAAATGCAAAAGCACCCTCACAGGTTAACAACGACTGAAAACAATTATTTCAGAAATGCAAAAGGCCAACTCACAAATTAACAGGAAGGACGGAACACTAATTCAGAAACGCAAAAGCTTGTTGGACTGAAAACACTGAACATTAGTCTAGCACTCTAGTTCATGGAGTACATCGGACTGAAACACTGGACATTAGCATGGTTCATACAGTCGGCGTCCCGGCGGCCGGCCTTCTCTCCACCTTGCTTTACATGTACTGTACGTTGCATTCTCTTGCTGTGTACGTTCGTTGCTCGTTGCTTCTTTTGTGTCTTGTCAGGTTTGTCTCGCTTCTCTGTTCCCGCTCTTTTAGCCATATGTATCTTGTGTCGATTCTCTACAGTCGTGTCGTGTTGTTGGATTCAGTCAGTTTCTCCAGGGTTTGCTAAAATGGGGGGCTGAGAAATTTTACAATAGGGACCAATTAACGGGGCTCTTGTGATTATTATTTGTACTTTGTGGAACTATAAAGGCACGGTACAATGCAAAGAGTGATTACGACGCTGGAACTGCTAACAAGACCGGGCACGGACGTGTTTGGCCGGCGCTCCACGTACACTCGATCGTACACGGCACGTGTATTAGGGACGGAAGAATCTCTTGATTATAAGAATATATAAAACCCATACAAATCAAGTTGTAGAATTAAAGTGGTGTTTAAATTTAGGGACTAAAGTTTAGAGGTGTCATATGGGGGTGTCACGTAGGAGTGTTCGGATAATAATAAAAAAACAAATTATAGAAGTTCTCAGGAATCCGTGAGATGAATTTATTAAGCCTAATCAGTCCGTCACTGCACATGTGTACTGTAGCACCACATTGTCAAATTATGGCCTAATTAGACTTAAAAATTTCGTCTCGCAAAGTAGTCTAATTTGTGCAATTAATTATTTTTA
>CM039611.1:56333700-56356237 GCA_022457205.1 Saccharum spontaneum
CGTTCCCCTCAGAAAAAGTTATACGCACGATACTACTCATAGTCACATAAAACGGGTTCACCACCTTCGACCCTCGACCCGGGTTCGTCGAGCCCGACCCAGGTTCACGGGTTCATTTTCGACCCTAAGTGTAAAAATCTCTCGCAAGTAGCGTACCACGTACCGCGACCCCGTACCTCGACCCCATCGACCCAGAAACTTTGTGACTATGATACTACTACAGTGCTTAGTTGCTTACTAGTGATCTACCGATGGCAATTGGCAAAAGGCACAACTTGTGCATCACCATCCCATTTGCATAGCAGGTGCAGTCAACGTGTGAGGGAATTATTACGCAACACTACATTCGGCCAAATGCTGACATGCGAAACGAGAGTAGGGAGAGAGATGGGGATGGGGGAAGTAACGCGTACTGGTGGCGCCGACGAAGGCGAGGAGGAAGTAGAAACGAAGAGCGTGAGCCTGGGCGCGGTCTTGGACCTGGTCATGAAGTAGAGGAAGCCCAGGTAGGGGAAGAGCGAGACGGCGAAGAGCTGCGACGCCACGCTCTGGGAGTCCATCGTCGGCGCCCACGGGTCCACGGGCAGCAGCCCGCACCGCACCATACCCGCTCTCCTCGGCGCCCTTGGCCTCGTGCTGCGGCGAGTGCGCCCAATGCCATAGCCTCCGCCGAAGGTCGCCGCGGGGAGCCGCCGCGACCGTGCGCACGGGCACGGCGGCGCGGCGCAGGTGGGAGCTAGCATTTGGGCGTGGTGGGGGTCAGGGGGTGGATGCTTTGCCGAGTTTGGGTGGCTCCCGTTGGTCCCCGGCCCCGGATGATGATGCACCTAATGGAAAGGGCAACAGTAGCCGGGGACTCAGGACGAGCCTTTCAGCCAGTAATGCTTCAGAGTGGGCCGTGGGTCCATGGGCTGGAAAAAAAGCATCACGCGCCGCATCTCTCGTACAGTGTCGTATTCTGATTTCCTCTTCAATTACCGAGTCGAATTCCAATAAAAAAAATACAGAATCGAATTTGTAACCAGCTTCAATTTTTGAAAATAGTTTGTTTTGCACTAAGACGGATTTAGAGAACGGTTTTATGTAATGGGATGACACGTCAACAACACCGCGCCAGTTGTGAGGCGTAAATCAGACTTCATTGATAGCTGATGTTTAATAAGTGTTAAAATTGTGTCGGTTTAATCTTTTATTGATTAAATTTCGTCAGTTATAAAGTTGTTAACAATACTCTAATTTTTTTGGTACAGATATAATAATACAAAAGGAATCAACTAGATGGCCAGAATCGTCAAGTTTCCATAGCTTGGTGGTCAGCGACAATATAGGCCCCGTTCGGCTGTGCTGATAAGCCGGCTGAAAAACACCGTTGGTTGATTTGTTGTGAGAGAAAAATATTGTTCCGACTGAAAAAACAAGTTGAAAAAGACAGATTATAAGCCGGGTGAGCAGGGTCATAGTATGATTTTTGAGTTAAAATCGGAATCTCGCAACGATCAAAACGGATTACTCCATTTTTCAAACGACGGACAACCGGTTGAGAATGTCCATCCGCCGTGTAGGTGTAGATGTGGTAGATTCGATGGCAGGAGGGAGATAGAGATACCGATACGTCCAGATATCGTCCAGCATCACGGCCAACTGCGGTTAACTACTTTTCATAATTGGGTTAGAAACATGTTACTCTCAGTCACCATCTAAATGTGCAAATTGCACGCCAGCGTGCAATTGATGCTCCTCATGTGGAAAAGACGATGCTGTGGTGGTTGGTGCACTATATCTAGCCATTTTTAATCAATTTCATTAATGACGGCTCGTCAAATATCGTACCATCAAAAGCTACTATTACTTAAATACGTCATATATCAGCTCGTGAAATGTCACTATTTTTATCCATCTATTTCGTAATATATGAGTTATATATCATCAAAGTATTTTTATAGCTAAAAACATAAATCGTGTATCATAAATTTATTTTTTTGAAATGATGGTCACAGATACTTTTTGGAGAGTCAAAATATCTCAAGTTTTTGACCGTATTTATATAATAAAACAATAACATTTATAATACCAAATAAGTATACATTCTTTATTAAATATATTTTCATAGTATACCGGTTTGATGTTACAAATCTTTGGAATTTTTTCTATTATAATGGCGGCTTGTCAAATATCGTACTATTTTTTTTTCTCGAAAACGCAAAATATTTGCGCATCATTTTTTTCTCGTCAAATACCGTACTATTACTATTACTTTGTTCTTTTTATATGTTGTATTGTCAAATATTACTGTTTTTAACCATCATTTTTTTAAAAAAATTATAGTTTCACAACATATAAGTCATATATTATCAATGTATTTTTTACAGCTAAAAATATAAATCTTATATTATGAATCTATTTTTAAAAATGGTCAAAGATATTAATTAACATCTGATTTAGGACAGAACTAATAGGGCGAAAATTTGCGCAAGATCGGCTACGAGGCGAAACGCGTTCATTTGATATTTCACGGAGCGTCCATTCCAGTTCCAGGGTGAAAATTGATTAGCTCATCTGGGACTAGGAGATTCCCAGCTTAATCTAGCGTGATCTGGCTCGATCTTTATAAACACGGCAGGCAGTAATCGTCAGGCTTCCCGTGGCGCTTGCACGAATAATGGCCGAGGAGGCGGCGGTGCAACCGCCGTCGCCGTCGCCGTGGGACTGCGGGAGCCCGCTGTACGACGCGTTCGAGCTCGCGTCGGTGCACCGCGTCCTCGACACCCACCTGATGGCGCTGCCGTTCGCGCGGCCTCCGCGGCGTCCGTGCGACGACGCCGACAACGCCGACGCCGCGGTGGTCCTGGCCGTGGCCGTGGCGAAGAGGGCGACGGCGCGGAGCCGCCGGCGCAGGCGGAGCGCCGTGGGCGTGGCGAAGGCCGCGACGCGGACGGGCAAGGCGGTGCTGCGCTCCATCATCTGCGGGCGGAGGCTGTGACTGCGAGGACGCACCAGGAGCTGAGCCCGCAGCTACTGCTAGTCTGCTACTGCTACGGCTACGGGCCCTACAGCGTCTGCGTCGCGCTGCTGGGGAGCAGGTGGAGCGAGCTGGGCGATCGATCGGGCGGGGTTGGATTGGATTGATTTGGATGGAGATGGTTGGACAAAATGTTACTCCGTACTGTCCATCTGCAAGTTAGATTTCCATTGCCATCGGTTCCTTTCCTTTCAGTCTCCTTTCGTTTTCAGTTCGTCGTGTTGACTCTTGACAGCGTGCGCGATTATTTATACAAATTGTCAGCGAACAGTGACGAAAATACCTCGGAATAGTAATTCTTACGAGTAACTCGTAAGCTACTTTCAGTTCTATGTACACTACACTGCTACGCAAACTGACGTCTCAAATAAAGTTCAGTGAATCCATCTGCTGCCTACTGCGCTAGCTTGTGTAAGGGCCATTTTGGCAGCGGATCGGATTCAGCTCTGACCGGAGTTTCTCTAAAGTAGCTAAAGCACTTTTGAAAAACGATTAACAAAACGGAGAGGAATAGTTCCACATTCCTGTTGGCTTCAGGGACGGACGAAACCATTTTCACCGGCTCTAATAACTGCATATGGATTCAATAACAACAATGCAGCTCGCCAGTGCTTTTCAGATTGGGTGACGGATCGGTCTTGTCATGGGTGGTAGATGTATGTGCCCTTCCACGATACTGCAAGCGCGGCGTTGTTCTTGACTTCTTGTTCTTGTTTCCCTCACGTGCGTTTAGCATGCAGTTGACGGGCACCGGTTTCTTCCTCATCCGTCTGCTGCGCAACAAAGAACAAACCCCTAGCCTCGGCTTCACTGCTTCAGTTCCCACGCCTCTTAAATCCATCCACCATACACTGGTCAGCCTGAAACTTAGCAACATGCCACAGCATCGCAATTTCTTACGGTAATGCCTGAGAGGCTAGCAGGCCAACAGCTCATTGGCCGGAGCAAGCAACAGACTCAAGAACCGTAGCTGAGAAATGTCAAGAGCATTTCGGTTTCAGGCAACGGATGCGTCGTCGACGTTCAACGCCGCCGATGGAACAGAGACCAGAGATTTTAGGCCACGGCGAAAGCAGATGCATACTGTATGTGCATATTGAACCGTTCGGATCCTCAACCAGGCAACCAGCAGAGCTCATTGTCCTATCAGCACTGAAATGTTTGACTGGTTGCCCATCTGTGTCAGCAAACTAATTCTGGTTGACGTTCTGCGGTTCGTCCTCCGCGGGGACTGAAATTTTCGTACGTGCTGGTGAGAATGTACAATGATATGTTACCTTGGTCCGTAAAAGAACCCGATTTTCGTTTCAGAGAGAGAGAGAGAGATTTCTGAATGGAGACACCGTCCATCCCCAGTCTGGTTTCATCGTTTCATTTGTGTCACCGCATCCCCGATGTTCGGCTGCAGCAATAAGCTGCTGTTGCTGCTGCTGGCCTGCTGGCCTGCTGCTATTGTCCCAACATTCTAAGATGGCCGTACCGGACAGATTTTTGTTTTGTTTTGTTTTTCGTTTCAGCGGGCTGTGTTTAGTACATTGAAAAGTGCACTATGCAAAAAAAGATTTCCCATCACATCAAACTTGCGATACATGCATGGAGTACTAAATGTGGATAAAATCAAAAACTAATTGTACAGTTTGGTTGTACTTTACGAGACGAACGTTCTGAGCCTAATTAGTCAACGGTTGGACAATTATTATCAAATACAAACGAAATACTACAGTGTCGCTACAGTAAATTTTGGCACTCTAAATTTAGAAACTAAACACAGAGCCCAGTTCAAGCAGCTAGTACAGTTGACGCCACATGCCTACCGTACCACAGCAAAACGTTGCACGTGATTGATGGAACCAGTGATCTCCCCCATGGACCACCACTGTCCACTGCGAGGCAGCTTTCAGAAAATCAAACGGATTCGTGATTGATGGTCTTGTTTAGTTCCCGAATTGGGAGCTCCCGATTCTGCACAGGGATCTTTGTTAGTGTAGCACTTTTGTTTTTATTTGCTAATAATTATCTAAATATTAATTAATTAGGTTCAAAATGTTCGTCTCGCAAAGTACAACAAAATTGTACAATTAGTTTTTGATTTCATCTACATTTAGTACTCCATGCATAAGCCGGTATTTTAATGTGATGGGGAATCTTCTTTTTTATAGTGGAATTTGGAGGTGAATGTGGTTATCTAGCCCTCGTTTAGATGCCCGATTCGGGGCACCAAAGTGCTACCGTGCATAATAAATGTGCACTGTAGCAATTTTTGTTTTTATGTGGTAAAAATTGTTCAAATTTTGATTAATTAGGCTCGAAATGTTCGTCTCGCAAAGTATAATAAAATTGTGCAATTAGTTTTTGATTTCATCTACATTTAGTACTCCATACATATACCGGCATTTCGATTTGATAAGGAATCTTTTTTTTATATAGTAAAATTTAGGGATGAATTTAGGTACCTAAACAAGGCCCTAATCAAGGCCGGAACGAAAGGCCCTAATCAAGGCCGGAACGAACGGGCAGACAGGTGCATGAGGATTGCAGAGAAAATCTTCCTCTGTTTGTTTCGTGATCCCATGCTCTGCTCTCCACTGTTCATCAGGTCATCCATTTCAGGTTCAGGGCCCAGCTGGGCCTGTTTAGTTCCCAGAAAATTTTACAAAATTTTTCAGATTTTCCGTCACATCGAATCTTTGGACACATGCATGAAGTATTAAATATAGATAAAAAATAAAACTAATTACACAGTTTAGACGAAATGGACGAAACGAATCTTTTAAGCTTAATTAGATCATGATTGGACAATATTTGCCAAATAACAACGAAAAAAGCTACAGTGCCGTTTTACAAAAAAAAGTTTGCATCTAAACCAGCCCCTGGACAGAGCCTGTGCAGTGCAGACTGCAGCTGGGCTTGCTTAGATGCACCCCAAAAGTTACCATTTTTTCACTCTCCATCACATCAATCTTTGGACCCATACATGAAGTAGTAAATCTAGGTTAAAAAAAACTAATTACACAATTAGTTGGAAATCACGAGATGAATCTTTTAAGCCTAGTTGGTCCACAATTAGATAATATTTACCAAATAAGATGAAAATGATACTATTCATCGGGTTCAAAATATTTACCATCTAAACGTGGCCTGGAATCTGAGCCTTAGGAGATTGCTTGCACCTCTCACACAACCATCTCTTAATTAGGAGTAGCACGAGTACTATATTGCAGTAGCATACAAACAGACCTTGTTTAGTTCCCAAATTCTACTCCCAAATTTTACTATGCAAAAAGAAGATTCTCATCACATCAAAATAGCGGCACATGCATGGAGTACTAAATGTAGATGAAATTAAAAACTAATTGTACAGTTTTGTTGTACTTTGCGAGACGAACATTTTAAGCCTAATTAGTCAAAGTTTGAACAATTTTTACCAAATACAAACGAATTGCTACAGTGCGCATTTAATACGCACTGTAGCAAGTCGGGTGTCCCAATTCGGGAACTGAACACGGCCGACAAGAAACAGAGGAGATGACTCATAACAGTAGCAGACGCGGAGATAGTGAATCATCGATCAGTCTTTACTCTTTACAGCTCGTCGATCAATGCGAAAACACACGACGATTCGAGTATTCAGATACTACTAATCATGGCTACCAGGCCCGGTTTTCTTGGGCATTTTATTGCTCATGGTATCGTCATTCTTGTACTAATACTTGGTTATATATATATACGCTGATAATTTGAAAAAGGAACATCACCTAGATGCGAGCTCTACGCGCGGCAGCCATGTCCAAGCAAGGACCTTTTTTATGTCGTTTGGTCCTCCTGTCTATGACGGTCCCGTTGATCGACACGCGCCACGCGGTTAGCCGGCTAGAAGTTAAGCATCTCCCAGATGAGCTCCGGGTCGAACGACGGCATCCGCTCCAGCAGGCAGTCGCCGTCGGCCGAGACCGCGCTCACGGACAGCACCCCGTCCGGCGACCCGCACGGCGTGGTCGACGTCCCGGAGGTGGTCGTCGTCGTCGTCGTCGCGGCGCCCTCCGACACAACCGGGCGCGCGGCGGCTGGCTTATTAGCGGCCTCGGCGCCGGAGCCGGAGCCGGCGGAGCGGGCGCTCTCCTCGCGCTGCCTGCGCGCGCGCGCGCGCTTCCGCGCCATGCGGGCGCGGATGGCCTGGATCTTGGCGTCGACGGCGGCGCGGAGCTGGCGGAGGTGGTCGGGGCAGTCCGGGTCCGGCGCGTCCATGACGCCCGGGAAGTTGAGGCGCGCGTACTCGCCGCGGAGCCTGTAGGCGGCGCGGTCGTAGGCGTGCGCGGCGGTCTCGGGGGAGTCGTAGGTGCCGAGCCAGATGCGCACCCGGTTCTGCGGCAGCCGGATCTCCGCCACCCACTTGCCCCACTGCCGCTGCCGCACGCCGCGGTACAGCTTCTGCCGCAGCATGGCCGCCGCCACCGCGGGGTCGTCGGGCGGCTGCTGGGGCTGGAGCTGGAAGCTGGCCGAGGCGGCGGAGGACGTCGACGTGGAGGAGGACGAGCAGGCGGCGGCGGTGGGCGGCTGGTGCGTCTGCGGCTGCGAGGCGGCGAAGTGGCGCAGGAGCTCGCACTGTCGGTGGTAGACGCTGGAGCCGAGCGGCGGGATGGTGACCGGCGGCGGGAGGTGCGAGAAGACGGTGTCGAGCGCGCTGGTGCCGCCCGCGGAGGAGAGCAGCAGCGAGGACACGGCGGAGCGGACCTCGCCGGGGAAGCTGCTGCCGGGCGGGGGCAGCGTGCGGAGGCTCGCGTCCATGGTTGCGCTCCGCGTTTGGACACAAGTTGGAGTAATTGCGGGAGGAGGTTTTTACGGCCGTGGCGGGAAGGGCATTCTGGGGCCGATCACTGATCCTTGTGCACGGGCTGCTCATCAACGTGCCGCGCGCCAGGTGGCCTTATATAAGCGAGGCGTCCCATCGCGGTTTTACCATTATACCCCCTGGCTGGACGACATGTGAACTGGGTAACATCGTCATCTACAACAGTGGCGCTGCCGGTGCCAAAAGAACAACTGGTCGGCTTTGCAAACTGTACAGCGGCAGAAGTCAATTTTGCTCAGGCACATACATGGGGTACTAAATGTAAAAAGAAGATTCCTCATCACATCAAAATGCCGGCACATGCATGGAGTACTAAATGTAGATGAAATCAAAAACTAATTGCACAGTTTTGTTGTATTTTTACGAGACGAACATTTTGAGCCTAATTAGTTAATGTTTGAATAATTTTTACCAAATAAAAACAAAATGCTACAGTGCAGCACAATGCTTCACAGTGATTCCGCCGCCGCCAATTCCGAGCAACTAAACACGCCCTCAGCAATTCAGCATGTCTATACTGCTTAGCCGATTGACCTTCCATCATTCTGTGATTAGCTAGGGTGGAGTGATACAAATTTGACTCAGTTCACCGCGGTGTCAATGTCGACCTGACAATAATATTTGCTCCCAAAACTCTTATGACGTCCTGCTTGATTATTAGAGATAATCTCCCTGTTCGGCTGCTCTTATGAGCACGACTTATCAGCCGTGAAACAGTGTTTTTCTCTCATAACAAAACAGCCTGCCGAATAGGGTGAATATAAAATATTCAGTGTCTCGAAGAAGTTAGAGGACTGCTACCGCTAGAGAGAGGCTTAAACCCAGGTCATTTTGCCATTGGACTGGTAGTGGTAGGTAAAGTGTTCATGTACGGGTAAGGGTATTTCTTTCTCTTTTTTTTCCCCTTTTGATTGACTGATGGCCATGATGGGCCTTGGTTAATTAACAATAATAACGGAGAGCAACTGGTTACGGTCAAGGCTGCTACCTTGGAGAAACAGCATCTGCGTGAGCCTAACCTCAAACTCAAGTATCAGGAGCACAACCGTTGCATCTTGTGTGCGTCATGGTGACTCATGGCGAGGATCAGGATGGGCAGTTTCGGGAACGCGTCTGCCCGGTGGGTGGGTGAGGGGGGCACGTGGCCTCGGGCCAGCGGACGGGGACGTGGCTACAGTTGCCAGTCGGAACAGAAGATGAGGAAGCAGCCGTGCGTGACGAAGGCCCCCCAAAAGCAAACTTTTGGCATTTACGAGGATTGGTTGCGGTGACAGCAGCGTCCTCTCCTTTGGGGCGCCACGTTTCCGGCCAGTCCTCCTCCTCGACGTCGAGGCGGTGCGGTGCTGTGCTGGAACCCGTCCAGGCGTCCACCGTGAGCCGCCGGGCCGGGGACGGATGGACGGACACGCCAGCAGCACAGCTAACCGCCCTGGACGGGGCGGGGCGGACCCCGGGAGATGTCCCGAGCTGTGCCAGCAAGTGCACGTGTGCCGCGTTCACGTACACTTCGAAACGAGATTTCCGATCTTTCTGGAGCGGAGAGAATAATAAGGTGCTCGTTTGAAATCTCCGTGCCGCGCCTTAGGAATTGATTGCTCTGTTGATTTTTTTTTTCTTTGCTTCAGACAACGGTTACTCACGAGGAGCTAGCTAGCACCACCACCTAGTTGCTCCGTACTACTCCGTTCGTAGCATGGTCAGCAATTGTGGAAGAAGGTGTCGACTGCACGACAAGAGTGCTGCTGGTTTTCGTGTCCCGTGGCGTGATCCTGGTCTCAGCCCTCGTTTAGATCCCCGACTCGGGGGTGGCCAACTCTGCACAGTGCCACCCCCGAGTACTGTAGCATTTTGTTTTTTTAGTGGTAATAATTGTCCAAATTTTAATTAATTAGGCTCAAAATGTTCGTCTCGCAAAGTACAACAAAACTGTGCAATTAGTTTTTGATTTTATCTACATTTAGTACTTCATATATATACCGACATTTTGATGTGATGGGGAATCTTCTTTTTGCATAGTGAAATTTGGGGATGAATTCTGAAATCTAAACAAGGCCTCAGAAGAAACAAGGAAAGGTTCAAATAGTCTCTCTTGATGATGGTGAAGCTAGCAAGGCAACCAGAAAGTGGTCTTTTGTCATCTAGGGGACGGGGAACAAGTGGTCTTTTGTCATCTAGGGGACGGGGAACGGGGTCGTTCACACGCTTAAACTTGGTCCTAAAATATTTCGGAAAAAAAACAGTAGATTCTTCGTGACATCAAATCTTTAGATGTATGCATGGAGCATTAAATATAGATAAAAAATAAAACTAATTACACAGTTTAGATGAAATGGACGAGATGAATCTTTTAAGCCTAATTAAACCATAATTGAACACTAATTACCAAATAACAACGAAAAGTGCTACAGTAGTATATCGTAAAATATTTTAGGAACTAAACAAGCCCTAGCTCGCGTCCATTTCATGGTCAAACACCTTTTTATGTACCAAGCGACAGACGGACAACGACAGTTGCGAGTAGCATGCCACGTATTTGCGTTCTAGAAACAGTTTTTTTTTCCATGGTGTATATCACTGAGAATATCTGTACGTGCTTTCGTTAAAATGGCTCCAATTGTTTGGCCTTCTTTTTCTCTCGGTGTTTGTAGATTGACCCTTCTAGCGTCCGGACGTTCGGATGGACATGCGCGTCTGGACGCTCGGGCCTGGTACAAGCCCGCGCCAGTGTCTGCTGCATGCACATGCATGGAACCACCCGTGCGCTCCCCCGTGCTTCCTGCTTCCCGTGCCCCTCCCCTCCCCGCCACTTCAAGCTTTTCCTGTGGCGCAGCTCCCCTCCACGCCTGCTGCCCCTGTGCTCCTCCCCTGCTTTCCGCATGCATGTGGGGCCCGCTTGCGCCCCTGTCGCCATCTCCCTCTGCTTCCCCCGCTCACCGCCGAGCAGCACTCCATCCCTCCACTCCCCACGTGCATGCACGACACCTTAGCAACTGTAGCAGAAGGTTGTGGCGCTTGCCGCCGAGCAGCACTCCATCCCTCCACTCCCCACGTGCATGCACGACACCCTAGCAACTTGTCGGTACCAATAGCATAGGGGCACCCATATTTGACGGTAATAAAAACTAAAACGACTAACCCACGACAAAGCACCACCCATTTCAAAATGCATGACAGGTCCGCCTCGTACGAGGCCGGCTCGGCGGGACGTCTCGACCGCGTCCCATTTTCCGACTCGTACGAGGCCCCCTCGACGGATGCCTCGACCGCGTCCCGTTTCCGACTCGTACGAGGCCCCCTCGACGGGATGCCTCGACCGCGTCCCGCACGACAAGGCACCTCGACTGAACTCCGGTTCGCGTAAGCCCGGGTCGGGGCGCTCGACCCCCTCTCTTTACCTACCTCTGGACAAAAGCCTTAGCATTAAATGCAATTACCTACTACCACCTACCGGCATGGCTGCGCGCATGGTCGACGTGGGAACAATACCAGTGTCAGTCCTCACTGTTTAAACCGCCCATCCCGTGATGGGAGGTGAAAAACGTCACTGTACCCACCTTACCTCACACTGTACATCACTAGTTACCCTCGAGGGAATGTACGACAAAGTCCGTACGCCACGATTCCAGGGATTCGGACTTATCCGTTCGGCCTCGACCCAGCCTCGACCCCCAACACAGCGTAACAGGGAAGGAAGGACGGTATGGCACGACGCTCCGGGTCATTTCGACGCCTACGACATCACGTCCCAGAGGATGGCCTCCCATTTCTAAGGCACGTCGCTACAGCCACCTCAACAGGATCGACAAAACGTCATCTCAAGGCTCCCGTCGTCCTGGCCTCCTCTCGCCCTATAAAAGGGTAGGCCAGGGCTCTGGAGAAAACGACGGACAACCAGTCACACACAACATAGCGATCGACATCTCAAGCAATCATCTTGTACTCTTTCTTTTTTCTCCTTTGAGACTTGGGCTCGTCGCCCTCTCTCGCAAGCTTGTAGCCCCTACACAAGCACCTCGGTGCAAGGAAATACAAACCTCTCCTCCCCCGCTGGACGGAGGGCCTTCTTTTGCCCGAACCAGGATAAACCCCCGTGTGTTCTCCTTGCATCACCATCCAGGAAAGGGACACGCAGTATTTTACTCGTTGGTTTAGGACCCCCTCGGGTCCGAACACCGACAGTTGGCGCGCCAGGTAGGGGAGCGCTGCGTGCTAACGTCGCTTTCCCGCCTTTTTCCTGGATGGCTGACCCCGAACGCCCTATCCCGTTGGCCACAGTGATCTGGTTCGGAAGTTTGGAGTTCATGTCGCTCGGCTATGGCTACGATATGGTCCTACTCCCGCCAAGACACCCTACCGACGAGGATTACGAGCTCTCCCAGCCTGGGGGAGCAATCCGCCGGTACCGTCGCTCCAGGCAGGCGCGAGCCGCTCGGCGGCGGCGAGCCCGGCGCAACCATTGTCTCCACCTCGCGGAGGATAATGGGGTTCCCCGATTTGGCACTTCCCAGTCAGACGCCGGCCCAGATTTTCTCGTGGAAGGTCTGGGTAGGATGGGCCTGGCCGAGGACAGCATGCCAGCGGAGAACCCCGCCGCTCCTCCGCCCGGTGCGACGCCGCTGCCCCGTGCATCTCTTCCGGTGTGGGCGGCAACATCGCCTTCGCCATTTCCGTTTGGGCTAGTTCCGGCTGCCCAGGCGTACGCTTCTTCCGTGAACACTTGTATGAGTGCTTATGAGGAACTCCCTGGGCACCATCTACGCTCCACCCTTGACCTCGTCGCGACCACGCCGGCTTCTGATTATCTAGACTCTACTGAGGCGCCAGAAACAGAACCCCGTGTGACCGCTTCCCCACGCCGCAACCCCGGTAGCGGCTCGCAACGACCATACATTCCCCCGTCATACTATTATTTCGGCGCCCCTGACTCCGACTCGGCTGATGACACCTACGATCCGACCCGCGAGTGCTTCAACGTCGATGTTGAAAGCGCGTCGGATTCGCAGGAAGAACAGCCGGTCGGAGGAAGGCACACGCCCCCTCACGACGGGCACCCTGCCGGGCAAGGCGAGGCTCAACTCCTTGCGGATCAGGGGGCGCAGCTCGACCAAATCCGCGAGTTGCGGGAGAGGCTCGACGAGGAACGAGAAAACCTGTGTCTACTCCAACAAACTCTCGAGCATGAGCGTGCGGAACGCGCACTTGGCGGGAGAGCTCGCGGAAGAGCTCGCGACGTCAACCGTCGCATCGACGAGGACCGGGTAACCGATCCCCCGGTCTTCGCTCGAGCCAGCCAGAACGTCGTCGCCGCCACCATGCTCCTCCGCAACATGCCCGAGCCATCGAATTCCGAAGCGCGCCGGGCTCGAGACGAGATCCGAGAACTCCTCGAGACCGCTGCCCTGCAGCAGGCCGAGAGCTCTACCTCGAGGCGACGCGAGCCCGCCTCGGAGCGGCTCGCGGAGCCCTCTCGGCACGAGAGAGAAGCCTCGGTCCATCCCGAACCTGCCCGACAGATCCGGATGGCTCCCGCCCCTGAGCCCGTCACTCACGACCAGGGACCTCGAGACACCCGTGGCAACATCGTCGAGCGCCGCATGCGCAAGCACGGTGACGGTGTGGCTCGGGGTTACCACGTGCATAGGGGCGGGCGTTGTGACAGCTCGGAGGATCGCAGCCCTTCACCCGAGCCTCCGGGCCCTCGGGTCTTCAGTAAGGCTATCCGTGAGACGATACTCCCGGCACGATTCCGCCCTCCCACGACTCTTGCCAAGTATAACGGCGAGACCAAACCCGAACTTTGGCTCGCCGACTTCCGCTTGGCATGTCAGCTGGGCGGGGCCACCGACGACCGAGTCATCATCCGACAACTCCCCCTGTTCCTCTAAGACACCGCTCGAGCCTGGCTCGAGGATCTGCCACCCCAACAGATCCACGACTGGGGTGATCTCGTAAGGGTGTTCGAGGGAAACTTCGAGGGAACTTACATGCGCCCCGGCAACTCGTGGGACCTCCGGAGTTGCAAGCAGAAGCCAGGTGAATCCCTCCGGGATTACATCCGGCGTTTCTCCAGGCAACGCACCGAACTCCCCAACGTCACCGACTCTGACGTGATCATGGCATTCCTCTCGGGCACCACTTGCAAGGAGTTGGTCCGAGAGTTAGGCCGTCACACCCCCCTCACTGCCAATGGGCTGATGGACATCGTCACCAACTTCGCCGCCGGCGAGGAGGCAGTTGGTGCCATCTTTGGCGGCGAGCAGGACACGGGGAAACACAAGACCGACGATCCTGTGAGCTCCACCCGGGGCTCCAAAAGGAACAGCCGCAAGAAGAAGAAAGGCCAGCAGGGCAAGCTCGAGGCCCCGGCCGACGAGCTTGTCGCCGCTACCGAACGCAAAAAGCCTCGAGGCCCCCCCGGCGGGGGCATCTTCGACAAAATGCTTAAAGAGCCGTGCCCTTACCACAAGGGACCCATTAACCATAACCTCGAAGACCCAAAGGGTGATGACAAGGATGAGGGGTTCCCCGAGATCCACGACTGCTTCATGATCTACGGAGGACCCTCGACCCGCCTCTCAGCGCGCCAGCGCAAGCGAGAACGGCGAGAGGTCTTCTCCGTGCAAACGGCGGTCCCTCGTTTCCTTGACTGGTCCGCGGTGGCCATCACTTTCGACCGTGATGATCATCCGGACTACATCCCCAATCCGGGGGTCTACCCTCTTGTCGTTGATCCCGTCATCGCCAACACGCGCCTCACCAAGGTACTCATGGACGGCGGGAGCAGCCTCAACATCATCTACTCCCAGACCCTCGACCTCCTGGGGGTCGAGAGAGCGCGCTTACAACCTAGCGTCGGGGGCCTCCACGGGGTCGTGCCAGGGAAGCGGGCAGAACCCCTCGGACGGGTCGATCTGCCCGTTTGTTTTGGCACACCGGCCAACTTCAGGAAGGAGACCCTCACCTTCGAAGTGGTCGGATTCCGTGGGACATACCACGCCATCCTCGGACGCCCGTGCTACGCCAAGTTCATGGCCGTGCCGAACTACACCTACCTCAAGCTCAAGATGCCCGGCCCAAATGGCGTCATCACTGTGGGGCCCTCGTATGAACACGCCTACGAGTGCGACGTCGAGTGCGTCGAACACGGCGAGGCGGTTTTGGAATCGGCGACTTTGGCCGCAGACCTCGACGGTCTCGCCAACGAGATTCCCGATCCAAAACGCCACGCCGGCAGCTTCGAGCCCGCGGAGGACGTCAAACTCGTGCCCCTCGACCCCGCTGATCCCAACGGGAAGGCGCTGAACGTCAGCGCCACCCTCGACCCGAAATAGGAAGCCGTGCTCGTCGACTTTCTCCGCGCAAATGTCGACATTTTTGCGTGGAGTCCCTCGGATATGCCGGGCATACCCAGGGAAGTCGCCGAGCACGCCTTGGAGATCCGGGCCGGGTCCAAACCGGTGAAGCAACGCCTGCGCCGCTTCGACGAGGAGAAGCGCAGGGTCATCGGCGAAGAGATCCATAAGCTACTGGAGGTCGGGTTCATCAAGGAGGTTCACCATCCCGAGTGGCTAGCTAACCCTGTATTAGTTAAGAAAAAGAGTGGGAAGTGGAGGATGTGTGTAGACTATACTAGTTTAAATAAAGCATTTCCGAAAGTTCCCTTTCCCTTGCCACGCATTGATCAAATCGTTGATTCAACTGCGGGATGTGAAACTCTTTCGTTCTTAGACGCCTACTCCGGTTACCATCAGATAAAAATGAAGGAGTCCGACCAGCTCGCGACTTCATTCATCACCCCGTTCGGCATGTATTGCTACGTTACGATGCCCTTCGGTCTCCGGAACGCAGGGGCAACGTATCAGCGATGCATGCAGCACGTTTTCGGAGAGCACATCGGACCAACCGTCGAGGCGTACGTCGATGACATCGTAGTCAAGACCAAACGAGCCGATAATCTAGTAAACGACCTCGACGTCGCCTTCAAATGCCTTCGAGCAAAGAATATCAAGCTCAATCCAGAAAAGTGCGTTTTTGGCGTCCCCCGAGGAATGCTTTTGGGGTTCATCGTGTCTAAGCGGGGCATCGAGGCCAATCCAGAAAAAATCTCTGCGATAACCAAGATGGCCCCCATCCGAGATCTGAAAGGCGTACAGAGGGTCACGGGCTGCTTAGCGGCGCTCAGCCGTTTCATTTCGCGCCTCGGCGAAAAAGCGCTCCCTCTGTACCGCCTCTTGAGGAAATCAGAACATTTTTCCTGGACCCTCGAGGCCGAGGAAGCCCTCGCCAAACTCAAGGTCACACTCTCTAACTCGCCAATTCTCGTCCCTCCGACCCCAGGAGAACCGCTCCTACTTTATGTCGCTGCGACATCACAAGTAGTCAGCGCAGTCCTGGTCGTCGAACGGGCCGAGGAAGCTCACGCCTTGCTCGTCCAGAGGCCGGTCTATTTCATTAGCGAGGTGCTCTCAGAAACCAAGGTCCGTTACCCTCAAATCCAGAAACTGCTTTATGCTGTCATCTTGACACGGCGCAAGCTCCGACACTACTTTGAGGGCCACCCAGTTACTGTGGTTTCTTCTTTCCCCCTGGGAGAGATAGCCCAGAACCGGGAAGCCACGCCGCGCAAAGCCATAAAGTCACAGGTATTGGCAGATTTCTTGGCTGAATGGACCGACACCCAGCTCCCTCCCGCACAGCTCCAGGCCGAGCTCTGGACCATGTACTTCGATGGGTCTTTGATGAAAACAGGAGCAGGCGCGGGCTTGCTCTTCATCTCACCCCTCGGGGTTCACATGCGCTACGTCATCCGGCTCCATTTCCCTGCATCCAACAACGTCGCCGAATACGAGGCACTCGTCACGGGGCTAAGAATTGCCATCGAGGTCGGGGTCCGACACCTCGATGTTCGAGGCGACTCCCAGCTAGTGATCGATCAGGTCATGAAGAGCTCGAGCCGCCGCGACCCCAAGATGGAAGCCTACTGCCGAGAGGTACGACGACTCGAGGACAAGTTTCACGGCCTCGAGCTCAACCATATAGCACGCAAGTATAATGAGGCCGCTGATGAACTCGCAAAAATCGCGTCAAGTCGAACTACGGTCCCACCTGACGTTTTTGTAAAAGATCTCCAACGGCCATCCGTCGACCTTGGGTCAGACGGAGGGGTCGACGGGACGTCGCTCGACCCCCCACCTGAGGCAGAGGCCCCCTCTACCGGGGCCGAAGCCATGCAGGTGGAAGGATCGACCCCACCATCTGACATCGAGCCTGACTGGCGCGCGCCGTACCTCGACTATCTTATCCAAGGGGACCTCCCCTCGAGTAAGACCGAGGCTCGACGGATCGCTCGCCGGGCCAAAACCTTTGTGATCATTGGCGACAGTAGGGAGCTGTACCGCCGCAGCCCTACGGGCATTCTCCAACGTTGCATCACAAACAAGGAAGGCAGGGACCTGCTCAACGACCTGCACTCGGGGGCTTGCGGTCACCACGCTGCGCCTCGAACCCTCGTCGGAAACGCCTTTCGACAAGGGTTCTATTGGCCGACCGCGGTCTCCGACGCCGTCAAGCTAGTACGCTCCTGTGAAGGTTGTCAGTACTATGCAAGGTAGACTCATCTCCCGGCACATGCTCTACAAACCATTCCCATCACATGGCCATTTGCCGTTTGGGGGCTCGACCTCGTCGGACCACTGAAAAGAACTACTGGTGGCTTCACCCATTTGCTTATCGCAATCGACAAGTTCTCCAAGTGGATCGAGGCTCGTCCCATCACCAGTATTAGGTCCGAACAAGCTGTGCTCTTCTTCACCGACATTGTCCATCAATTTGGAGTTCCGAACTGCATTATCACTGACAACGGCACCCAGTTCACTGGTAAAAAGTTTCTGGATTTCTGTGACCACCATCACGTTCGCGTGCTCTGGTCGGCCGTAGCTCATCCAAAAACAAATGGCCAAGTAGAACGTGCCAATGGCATGCTCCTACAAGGCCTGAAACCCAGAATTTTCGACAAGTTAAACAAGCACGGCAAAAGATGGGCCGCCGAGCTACCCTCGGTTCTGTGGAGCCTAAGAACAACGCCGAGTCGAGCCACGGGGTTCACTCCGTTCTTCTTAGTCTACGGGTCCGAGGCTATGCTTCCAACTGATATAGAATACGGATCCCCAAGGTTAAAGGCCTACAACGAAAGGAATAACGACGCCGCAAGAGAGGACGCCCTCGACCAGCTCGAGGAAGCCCGAGATGTGGCTTTATTGCATTCTGCCAGGTACCAGCACGGTCTCCGACGCTACCACGACAGACACGTACGCAAGCGCGACCTCAACGTCGACGATTTGGTGCTACGTCGGAACCAGAACACCAAGGGGCGCCACAAGCTCACGCCACCATGGGAAGGACCGTACATAATCGCAGAAGTACTAAAGCCGGGCACCTACAAGCTATCCAACGAGAAGGGCGAAATCTTCACCAACGCTTGGAACATTGAACAGCTACGTCGCTTTTTTCCTTAGAAAGCCTCGAGGCTCTGTAATTTCTTTTTCATCAATAAAGAATACAGCAGTGTCAAAATTTTCGTCTCACGATGAGGGAGGATCGACTCTGTACTACTAGAATCGACCCTCCCTCGGGGGCTACACAGGGGGGAACCCCTCAGTCCCCGCAAAAATTTACACTCTTTTAAAAATTTCAAGAGCCACTCCTTAGGTCAATGGTGCCAAGTTCTCATACGATCTACGAAAGCCGCAACAGCATCCTAAAGCTTAAGGGCAGTCGAGCCACGAGATCACTTACGCCTCCGAGGCTACGGTACCTCCACTCACTCCCCCACGCCAAAGGACGCAGCTGCGTGCTAAGTAAATCGTACGGGAGCACGATCCAAGCCATTAAGGGAAGAAAAGCTCGCATAAAACCAAATTAACCACGAACTGGTTTATGTCTCGAGTTCTTAAGGCCCCTACGGCCACCACAACCAAATTTCAAAATAACTAACCTATTACATGGGCCTCCGTGCCCAGATTTGGCTCACAGGCCTTCGTCGTCAGCAGGCGGCACCACCTCAGGCTCAAAGAGCGAGGCCAGACGGCTCCCAGGCCCTTCCGCGGCTTCGATCAGATCCAAGCAGGCGTCTTCGTTCTCCGCGTCCGTCCGCTCCGGGTCTGTGATGAAGCCGTCGGCAACGAGCTCCATGTCGAACACAAAACCCGAGCGGACGACGGCTAGCGCCCTCTTTACGCCGTGGTGGAGGCTGTCCCGTATCTTCTCCCGGGCGAGGTGGCCTAGCACCGCCACCCGATGGACGAAGGAGTTCCCCGGAGCGTCTTCTCCGGTGTCGACGTCGGGCTCGACCCCCAGACCGTCACACACCGAGGTGATCGCGCCCTCGAGCAGCTGGGTCCTCCGGGTCTCGGCTTCGAGGAGGCTCTGTAGGGAGTTAGCGGTCGAATGGGCCTCCTGGTTCTCGCGCTCCAGCTCTGAAACACGACAAGGCAGATTAGCACCTAACACGATGCCTCAACTATATGGCTGTAACAAGCTACTTACCCCCAACGTGGGTCTTCAAACCCACAACCTCGTCGCGAAGCCCCCCGCACGTCCGCTCAAGCCCTAGGAGGGCGCTGTCCTTCTCACGAACGGCCGCCTTCAGTGCCTCGATCTCTTGGCGGGCGGTTTGGAGCGCCGCGTCCTTCTCCTGGACGGCCCCGTTCAGCACCGAGACCTCACCCTTCAGCGCCCCAAGCTGGGCCGTCACCTGCCCGATCTGGACGTTGAGGGCGTCCCGCTGATGGCCGACCTGGGAGACGTCCTCCTCGAGCTCCTTGACCCGCGCCGACAGGGGCTCGAGGTCCCGGTGGGCCTGGGCAGCCTCTTCCCGGGCCTTGTCCGCCTCGGTGCGCATCACGGCTTCAGCCGCCCAAGCCTGGATCACATCCTCCTTCACCGTCGAGTAGGCGGTGCGCAGCTCCGCCATCTCAGCGGTCCGATCGGCGAGCCTCTTTTGGGTCTCCTCGACCAGGGCCCGCTGTCGGGACAGCGACGCCCACACACCGCTCTCACCTCGGATGAAGAGCGACTTACGGCGGGAGGTCTCCTTGAGTTCCTAACTCAAGGAAAACCAAAAAACATAATAAATCCAAAGAAAAGAGACACTAAGAGCCACAAAACAAGCTGACAGATTAATCGTACCTCGGTGGCATCCCGCATGCCCCGCGAAACGGCGTCGGACGCCACGCTGAGCAGCCGAACGAGATGTTGGCGGACGCCCTCGAGGTACTGCCAGTGATGGACCTCATCTCTGTCGTTCAGAGTGAGGATGGGCTCGGCGTCGAGGTTCGCGGCGTCCCTGAACTGAAGGGGCGGCCCTCCCCACCTCGGGATCTCCTCGGCCCGCGCTATCGCCAGCGCGGCGAAGTCTGGCCACGACGATGACGACGCGGCCTGGGCACCTCCCGGCCCGGTCGAAGGGCCGGCCTCGTTGCCCTCGCCCGCCGCTCCGACGGGGTCGAGGCGTCAGCCCGGCTCGTAGCCTCGCCCTCCTCGGCCCCCATTATTTGTTTTCCCCTGTCTAGGGGGGTGTCGTCGAGGGTAATGACCACGGGCGCCCGCCCCTCAGCGGTGACCGGCCCCTCGGCAACCAGCGCCTCCGGAGCTCGCGCCTCCGCCGTCGACGCCTCTGGGGCCGGTACCTCGCCGACGGCGGCTCGGAAACCGGCGCTCCGACCGCCGGTGCCCCCGCAACCGGCACCTCAACCTCCGGCGCCGCCGCCTCCGGGGCTCCGGTAGAGGGCCCGGCAACCTCGCCCACCGCCGCGCCCACCGTCTGCACCGGCGGGTCCTGTTGAGGCTGCGGCCCCCTCGCCGATGCCGCCTCCTGTCCCGCTGCCGGTGCGGCCCCCTCCACGGTCGCATCGGCGGCCGCCCCCTCCACGGCCGCTTCCACGGTGGCCACAGCCGAGGGCGGCGACTCGGGCTCCGCCTCGACCGGGCCGGGCGCCACCACCCTCGCCGGTTCTGACCCCGCCGCGGCAGGGTCGGGGCCGGCGACCGTCGAAGCGCCCGCGACCTCCTGCCGCCGACGGCGCTCCTTCGCGGCCTCGACCTCGCGGACCCAGGCCGCGTCCTGTTCCGCCGACCGGTTAAGGACGGCGGCGCTGGCTCGGAGGGACTTCACGGGGGTGGGCCCCATGGTCTCTGCCTTCCGCTTCAGCCTGAAAAATAAAAGATAAAGTCGGTCGACGAATTCGAAAAAGAGGACAAGTCCCCTTAAGCTCGAAAACTTACCCGGAGATCGGCACCAGGGGCCTCGACCCCCCACGGTCCGAGCCGCTCGAGGCGGCAGGCGGTGGGCTCGCGGTAGCCCCACCCGCGGACCGAGCGCTCCGTGGAGCTCTCGCCGGCGCGCCGCTGCGCGCCTTCTGTGCCTCCGAGGCCAACTGACCTCGGGTCCTCACGCCCGACGGAGGCGCCGCCGACGACGATGTCGGCGCCACCGCCCCCGTCCCCGCCTGAGCTTGCGGGGCCTGGGCTAGGGCAGGCGCCCCTGTCGACCCCGCTTGCTGGGTCCGGGGCAAGGCGGCCCCTCCTGCCGAGGGGCCCGCCTCTTTCTTTTCTTCCTCCTTCTTCTTCCTCTTCTTCTCCTCTTCCTCGTCGTCCTCCTCGACCTCCTCGACCACGATGACCGAGGAGGATGACCCCGCGATAGGCTCCAGCAGGGGGCGGATGTCGGGAAGGCTCCCCAGCCCGGTCGCGGCCTCGTACCGCGACAAGGCGTCATCATCCTCGCCGCTGCTGCCGTCGTCCTCCCCCGACATGGTCTCGGAGGGCGACGGCTCCAAAGGGAGCCCGTCGAGGGCCTATTGGTGCCGGAGTTTCTTCCGCGCCTCCTTCTCCCTGGCCTTCCGGGCCGCCCGCTTCTTGGTCGACTCCTTGACCGCCTTCTGCTTCGAGGCATGCTGCCGTCGAACGTTCCGGGCGGGCTGGTCCTCCGGAACCGGCGGTCGTGTCTCCCGCAGCGCCGACAGGTCCTGCGCATTGGCGTCGACCGGATTAGGGGAGGGTCTCAAAAACAAACAGAACCAAAAAACAAGCGTACCAAGAAACTTACCACGGGCTCGAACCCCTCAGTGGGCCTCATGGGGAGCCGGTCGGCTTCCTCCGCCTTGAAGGTCCCCACCATCCGGCGGGCTCGACGAAGCCCCTCCTCGAGGGTGAGGGCCTCATGCGACATCCGGCTCCCCTCCAGAGACGCCTCCGGAGTCATCTGGTCGAGGCGCAGGCGACGTCGGCACAGCGGCATCACCCGGCGGCGATGAAACGCCGTCGCTACCGCCGCCGCCGTCAGGCCTCGAGCACGTAGCTGCTGCAGCGCCGCCAGCAACGGGTCCAGACGCGGCTTCTCGACGTCCGGCACACCATACACCCAGCGGTCCTCCCGGGCGGTCAGCACGCGGCCGGTGTACCTCGGCAGCTGGTTGTCGTCGTTGCGGAGGTAGAACCAGCCCGCGTGCCACCCGCTGTTCGAGGAGATGAGGCGAGCCGGGATGTACTGGTCCGCCCGGCTCGACCTCAACTGCAGGACGCAGCTCCCTACCCGCGCTGCGTAGAAGACGCCCTTCCCCCCCGCATTCCGCGCGAAGAGCTCGGCCTTGAAAAGGTGAAGCCACAGGTTC
>CM039611.1:56956337-57226232 GCA_022457205.1 Saccharum spontaneum
TCTCTACTCAAAAGAAAGGAAAACATATGTACCAGAATTATTATTTTATGGCATTGTTTAATGTGACTAGTATTATAGAATTATATTATAACCCATATCTTAATTCATACACCATCCATCAAAAGATCCTGGCAACTACAAGCTACTTCCTCCATTCCAAATTATAAGACGTTTTGCCTTTTCTAGATTCATAGTTTTTGCTATGCACTTAGTTATACACTATGTCTAGATGCATAACAAAAATAATGTATCTAGAAAAGCTAGAACGTCTTATAATTTGGAACGGAGGGAGTAATAAACTGGGGGGGGGGGGGGTATTTTGATTGTAAACGATGTGCAATTAGATGATACCTGTTTACTTCTGGCAAGCTCAAGGGTAAAAGTGGATAAAGGGCTGAGTGGGCTAGTTGAACCAACACTGTAACTAATTGCACCATTCCAATTTTCCAGGTCTGTAAACGGCATAGTATGTTTGTTTCCACCTATTAAAGATTGGATAGAACGGAACATTAGCAAAAACAGAGGCTCACAGTTGACTTGTAAATAAATATATTTTGACTAAGTGATGGTCAAAGTTTACAATGTGTGACTTGTTTTGAGTGATAATGCACCCTAAATTTTGAAATGGAGGAAGTAACACTTAAGGCTCTGTTCGTTTTTATGCGGTAATTAGCTGAGAACATCTTTAACTTTCTCAACTATAATAGCAAATTCCTACTAGATTAGTTCGAGAGTTCATAGAACATCAACCACAAATTGGTCTATAGTGATTACAAAATTATGCATATGCAAAGCATCAAAATGAAGTTTTAACAGAAAGTAGAAACCAAATCCAGCTACACAGAAAAACTTCAAAAACATAAGTACAAGAAAATACGAAAAGCTTCTCAAGATAGTTAACCAACTAGCACTAGAACTATTTCATTTCTCTACTTCAATTAAAACCCAAAACTACCATGGAATTTTATAATCCTCCATTCCACTCTCTAATAACCAAAAAAACTAGACCAACCTACAATTTGCATTAATAAGAAAATGGGCACCCAAATTCACCTCGACAAGGACTTAAACCCAGGAGGTTTGGGCATGCCGCGAACTTCCTACCTCCACACTCCAATCGATTCAATTTAAATGGTGTACCATCTAAATCTTCAAGCTAGGAGATGGGACTATTGAGGCTTACTGTATGCCGCTATGCGTGAACCCCTTGGAACATCTTCAGGAATTATGGAAGCACCAAAATGCTTGTGTTTTTAAAGGTGCTAGGCCTAGCATAGAGGTGCTGCTTCAACTTCAATCTATGGCCAACGAGAGTAATCTGTGGTGCATGGCAGGAGTCTCGACATTACATGAGTTCCTTGTTAGGTGGTTGGTCCTGGATCCCTAGGTCCTTAGTATTTTGAGGTTGTTGGTAGTGTTTTCTTAATTTATCTTCTAGAGTGCCATTTTCGTTAAACCCCGTGGGGGTGCCTAGGAGGGGGTTTCTTACTTCCCTCCCTTTTATATCTATTTATTTATTCTTTTTCTTAATGATGAAATGGTACACGGCTCCCCTGCATAGATCGAGAAAAAAAAACTCTCAAGCTCTAGCTCAACTAATTGTTTTCATTCAATCTTCTATTAATCTTCATTAGCTTCTGAATTAATGGCTGATAACTCAGCATCCATTTGTTCAGGAACTTTTGTTGACAATAAAAAGGTTCCTACATTAATAACGGATTCAAAAGAATGCTTCAGCATGAGGATAATATTCAGTCACAGCTCACATCCAGTTTGTTTTATTCAATCTTAAATTACTCTATTATAGCATCAGCTCTTTACGGCTGGTTAACTACTTTGCATTGAGAAAGTTTTTCAGCTAATAAAGATTCTTACAATAGTAAGAAACTCAGAAGAATGATATAGCCATAGTGCATATATGTTTTTATTTTATTTTAGAAAAAAAAGAGCTCAGACACTCCATGTATAATAACCTGAAAATTCAAGCGGACTAAGAACACAACTATTGTGACAAGTTAACACTCACTAAGTGGCTTGTATTGAACTCCAGCACTTAAGTTCCCTTTTCTCCCAACCAACCATGCTCCAGGTGGCACTTCTCCGGATACTGCAAAAGGAAGTAGCATCAGCATGACAAGCTAATACTGGATACGATATATGATTACGAAATAAAGTAAACCAATTAAATTGTATTAAAATTTCAGAGAGCATAAACTTGGTTATCACAATTCGAATAAAATGCATGATAAATGTATAAATAGATGCATACAAGGAAATGGCACAAAAGACGCCCCAAGTGATAAATTCTCTGAACCATATCTTAAGCCCACAACCCCTGAATCTTCTGAACACGCCCTGCAAAAAAGATGAACATGACTCCCTCAATCTGATTATTTGTAAAGTTTATAGAAAGAGACAAAAAGTAATATCTTACATCGTATTTGGAGAAAGAAGAAGTCTAACAAAAAGATATGCATACAAACTAATAGAAAGCCCCGCATGATTTGCATATGTAAACAGATATAGCCTACCTGTTTCCCAGTGGTAAAGGTAATGTTCCAAATGCGCCAATACCATACTGAGGATAGTAAGCAGATGACCGAAGCTGCCACGTACTGCATAATAAGGAGATCAGCCGAAACAGCATTGTTGATATGATTTCCATAATAAAAAATATATATGCTGAGAAATGATATAGCTCAAGCAAGAAAAAACATACGTTGAAGTGGACACAAGAAGGTCCACAAAGGTATGGGGATCATCTGATTCTCTAAAAGGGGTTCCAGAGAAGTGTTAGAGTATAACAGTTGCGTACATATATAGAGTACTATAAAATATGGAATGCACACTTTTGCCAGTGGAATAGAGCATCCCCCTTTACTTCCGTTCCACATTTTTTGTCAGCTGCCGCAGACACCTAGTGAAATTAAGGTTTGCAAACAATCCTCTGAGTACTCAAATTTTAGCTACTGTGACCATAATACAAAAAGTACAGAAGTGAAATTATGATTACTTGAAAAGGTGTAATAGATGATAGATACAGAAACAACAACAATAAGGAACAGTTGGCGGTCTACTCCCAATTCCATCAAACATTGACAGGAAGGAACCACAAAATTGAGGGTGGGGAGGTGGTCTCTGAACTCTGAAGTAACAAAAACAGAACCCATGTTTGAAAGGATACAGTAGCAATCAAATCAACATTGGGTTCTTCTAATGCCTTCAGAATGATCCGTGATGTCATATTCCCAGCTTGATCGAAGTAGTCGTCGAACAGGTTTTGCAGCGAGAGCTTTCCAAACATTACTTCGTACGCCGGCACTGACATCCTGCACATTTAGAAACCCACAACACTTCGTTTATGCCCCCCAAAAAAGGAGAGATCACAGGCTTGCACATTATTATTATTATTATTTTTGCGAGGAGGCTTGCACATTAATTACAGAGCTATCAAATCCTACCAAGAGAACTACTAACTACAACTAGTCCTAGGACACAGCGAGGGTCTCAAATCTCGTGAGAAAAGGAGACTTCGCCTGCGATTCACATAGATGTGCCACAGTGCCAGAATCTAAAAGTTGAACTCTTCAGCGACAACCAACCATTGTTGGATATTCTACACTTCACGTCTTGGTTTCCACAATCTACGAGTGAATGATGAAATGCGATTCCTTGGACACTGTGAATTGATCAAGCACAGTAACTAGCAGAGTATAATCTAACATCGTTGATCAAGCACAGTAGCTTTAGCTTGCAGAGTATAATCTAACATTGTTGAGTTCAAGCACAGTAGCTAGCAGAGTATAAGCTAAGAGCGTTGCGCGGTCGACCTTGTGCGCGCGGCGATGGGAGGATAGTCGAAGAGCGGCGGCACAAGCACCCCCCGCTCCTTCAGCGGCGGCTTCTCCTTCCGCCGCGGTGGCGCAGTCGCTCTCCACATCTCGGCCTCTGCTTGCGCACGCGACGGTGGAGCTGTGGATTTCTGATCAGGATTGTCCCCGAGACTAGGAGGGTTTATGGAGGTTCTCATTTTCTTCTTCTTGGGAGAGGGTTCAAGCTTAGGTCTCGTTTAGATGCCAAATTTCATCTCCAAATTTTACTATGCAAAAAAAAGATTTTCATCACATCAAAATATCGGCATATATATGGAGTACTAAATGTAGATGAAATTAAAAACTAATTGCACAGTTTTATTATACTTTGCGAGACGAACATTTTGAGTCAAATTAGTTAAAATTTAGACAATTATAATTTTTACCAAATACAAACGAATTGATACAATACGCATTTAATACGCACTGTATCAATTCGAGCTCCCGAATTTGGGATCTGAACACGGCCTTAGCGAACGGCAAAAGCTGCAAGTGCAAGTTAATCACGGTCTGGCCTCAGAGAGAAAAAAAAAAGTTAATTACAGAACTGGGCCTGAACCGAAACAGTAGGATCGTACGGCTGGAAATAGCCCATACAATCTGAAGGCCCGTACAAAATAGCCCGGCATAAGAACAAAAAGGCCAACGCGGCCCATTTGGCTAGATGACTTGCGTGGGCCCTGACCGCTAATTGAGCACGCGTTCGTCTTCCTCCTTCCGTCGTCCTCCGGCGTTTTATCCCCACACGCCGATTGCCGCCCGGAGCAGGACTGTGGGAGGGCAGTGATGGCGGAATTGTCGACGTCTTCGGATGGATTGGTAGCCGAACAAGCGAGGCAGCAGGAACCAGGTTCGATTTGGCAAGGGTTTCCCCTGTCCTCTTCAGCTTGTGTATTTTAGTTGCTTGTGATGCTATAGCTAGGGTTCCATCGCCTTGCTTGCTCGAAGGGTTAGTGGTTCCTATTGTCCAAAATTCACCTGATCCAACTTCGTTCGTTTATACTGTTTGCTGATATGTACTACACCACATCCCAGAGATGTATTGACTTCCAATTTTGAAGGCCTGTACCGACGAGGCTTAAGTCCTCCAGATCAGCTAACCTGTCCGGTTGAGTGAGTACTGTTTGTGTGGATCTCCATCGTGCCTTTTGTGAATTTTATGTTCAACTTCAGTAGTATCGTTAAATTATAGCCTTATTGAGCCCATATGCTTAAAAGAGGGGGGAAACAGTAATATTGTACCTTTATGAATAGTTGAATACACCAGGGGAGTATCAAGCATGGAGCACATTTTCTCTGTTCTTGTTTATATAGTGTGATGCCTGTTTCGTTATGGTCTATATGGAAGTCAAACTGTTTGCTGGACTGCATACAGGCCAAGGAAGCTCTGAAGGTAGTCATGGTTTGCAAGACACAAAGGAGCAGGAAATAAGAAAGGGGAAGGCGGCTCTTGTTTCCACTGAACTGCTGAGGGAGGATCTGGTTCAGAGTGCTGTTAGTTTTCTGAAACACCCGAAAGTAGTAGCCTCTTCGGATGGACAGAGGCGATCTTTCCTTGAAAATAAAGGACTCACTGTGGATGAAATAGATGAAGCGTTTCGACGTTTACAAGTAAGATTGTTTGCATAATTTCTGGTTGAGTCTGATTTCCATCCCTGGTTATTCTGATCTATTTTGCATTTTTAACTCTTTTTTTGTGGGGGGATTAAAGAGCCCATCATCGAATTCTGCAAGCTCAAATATGTGCACATCTCAAGGTATGGCAGAGAAAGTTCATTTACTAAGTTAGCTTTTTATATGTTAGTTTAGTTCTATATGTTTGTGGATCATATAATGATGTTTCATTATTTATGTGTGTTTTCCTCTGTAAACGATGGTGATTCCATATGAAATTCCCCATTCAGACCTAAATGGCTTCATCATGATAAATCTAACTTAGTAACTTCATTGCCTTATCTGTTGCCTGCATTTTGTCAGGGGCGTATGATAATTTGTGCAGGATTACTGAGGTCAGCAAAAACTACCAATAATAGTATTGGCCAGGCATGACTGGTATTTAGGCTGCAAATTTTAAGCTACCGCCATTTTCTTCACTGCAGCAGGAGAGTCAAGTTGACAAAAAGTGTATGGATGATTCAGGTTTGCCAATGCATCCCATCTAGGTAAGTCTTGACTATTTTCCCTGATTCCTTTTTTTCTAACGTTCCTACTCCCTCTGTCCCAAATTGTAAGTCATTTTGGCTTTCTTATAGGTACATAGCTGTCGCTATGCACCTAATTGTATCCGCAAAAGCCAAAAAGACTTACAATTTGAAATGGAGGGAGTACTTCTTTTATAGAGAGGGTGGTACCTGAAGCTGAACCTGTGGCCCCTGTGGTACCTCGTCATCCAAAATCATATATGGAGGTCAGTTACCTACCTAAAACGGGAGTAAAATGGCTGCAAGTTTAATCCTTACACTGCTGCAGACTACTGCATTACTGCATACGTGATATCTGAAGATGTCTGTGAAGTGTCATAGCCTTTTGTCCCAAGCAAGTTGGGGTAGGCTAGAGATGAAACCCAAAAGAGACGAGAAATTAACTTCATTATTATGGAGCTTCATCTCAATGTAATTAAATTAACTTCAGAAAGTAGAATTGTTCCTAACTGCCATTGCTGCATGGTACACAATTTTAATAGTCCTGTTTAGCATGATGTTGATTCTCAAAGATTAACTTACCTGAAACTGGACTGATGTTGATGATGGACTGATAGATTAAATTATTAAAAAATGAAGTTTCATTGTTAGATCTAGCCAGTTGCAATATCAATGCTCTTTGAACATGCATCAATGAGGGGTTGCTTCATTCTTCTAGTGATGCATCATACACTAGGACATGGGATAGTGGGTGAGAAGTTCACTCAATATGTGCTGATGGATATTCAAACATGCTTGTTTCAGTTAGCTGTTGCATCATGAGAATTCTGCTATCCACTTCATCTTATCATGCATTGCCCCCCTTGTTAAGCTACCAGGAGTATATTAAACGTTACGAAGTCTGAAATTTTGGTATATGTGATTTTGTCTTCCAAATACAAGAAGCTTTTGCATATATTTGATTTCAAGTTCATATTGAACCAAAAATTGTCTTTTGAATGTGGCAGATCATGGAAATGATACAAAGGGGTGAGCGGCCAGATGATATCCAGGCATGTCTTGATTTCTAGTTATCTTTCTGCTACATGTGAACTCTGTAGTTTTGTTGTTTTATAACCCTTTTATTTCTGTTGTGATATAGGATATTAATGATGACCCTCCAAATCCTGATCGACCAATATCAGAACCTCGTATGGCACCGAAACCAAAGGTTTGTGCACGAAAACTGACTGCCTAACCACACCTTTCTTAACATAGATTTATTTCTTGCATAGTCATGAATCATGATTGCTGGGAAAGTGGCATATGCGTCGCATGATTCAGATTATCTCTTGATACCAGTTTGACTTTTTTAACCAGCAGTAGGCTTACATTTAGTTTCCTGGTGAAACAGCCATGGGAAAAGCAAGGTCAAGGAAGTTCGGCCTGGGATTTGAAATCACCATCAAAGGAAACCAACGTGTTGAGTTCAGAAGTTCAGCACGATGGCACCAACAAGGCTGCACAGTCGGCCGATGGCTCCGACCAAGGGGAGTCCTTGCTGCAAGCAGAAGTAGCTGCTGGTTCTGAATCTCCTGCGATTCCAAATGTCGCTGCTTCTTGGCTGGAGTAACCGAAAACAAAAGATGATGTAATCAATAGAAAAGAAAGGTCGTCTCGGCCTATATATCTCTGGCTAAAGAGGCTCACCACAACACTGTTCTGAATTCTGATGCCTTCTGAGGTTTTGGAGTTTACAATAAATGAATGCATCTGCCACTGTATAAACTTTTTAGTTTCTGGAATCAAATGAGCATTTACAAAGCTTGTCCCGCTCTCTTTCTGGTGGACAGTTTGCCGATACAGTCTGTACTTGACTCATTGACTTGTATTCATACATGGAAAAGCCTGAACCTGTCTCATATGCCTCTGCTTGGCCGCGAGTTGCAAAGCAATGTTTTTCTTTTCCTTTCTTTTTATTTGAAGAATTATAGGCAATTCCTTTTGTTTTTATTTGAAGAATTACAAGCAACGTTTGCTTGGCCAGAATCGTGATGAACAAGGGCACAGGCTCTCCTAGCTCCAGTGTGAGCCCGGGGGTGCAGGCAGGGTGTGAACCGAAGTCTCCCCGCACGTGTGTAATGCTAATGCATGCACCAAGGCAAAGCTTTGTGGCACGGGATATGCTCTGCTCGGTGCGTGTCGCTAGCAGCGTACAGTAGCTGGGCTAGCTGCAGAGTGTCCGTGCCAATGGCATGCAGGCGTGCCGGTGTGCCGGAGCCCGGAGGAGAGTGATCCGATTCCATTCCTGCGTCTGTAGCCAGCCAGCTCCGGTACGGTCCCTGTCACCTTTCCTCAAGTTTCCAACGCCAACCACCTCGAGCATACACACAACACAAGAGAATGGAAGACCAAAGCAGCCAAGCCGGCCGCAGCTAGCAGGCCAGCCTAACCGGCGACCGGCCTCTCCTTTCCTTTCCTTTCCTTTCCTTGCCCGGCTTTGTTTGCCAGATTCACGACATGTTTGCGTCGGGGCCGGCCAGCCTTTTTTCGGTTGGCGTTGACTTGACTAGTCGTCGTCCAGAGCGCTTCAGGCTCCACCGCTCCAGGGTAGTAGTGGTAGGGTTGCATGCGTTTGACTCGCATCACGCTCGCGTCAACACAGAGACTACCAGTACTAGCTAGCCTCTCTAGAATCCGTTCGTGACACGTCAAGATGCATGCCATGCATGCTTCCATTTTTTTTCTTTTCATCTGCGGTGACTAATGATGCCGATGAGGCTTTCTGGTATTGGCGGCGTTCACCGTTCAGTGGAATATTGGAGGATGGACGGCAGGTTTCGGTGTTACGGGAGTAGTTAGGTCAGGTGCAAGTGCAAATGATGATCGATCACGAGGTAACGAACGTCATGGAAGAATTCCAGTCCAAAACGAGAGGATGGAGTGTGGATCGGAGTACGGATACGGAGAGGACCAGCGCTCGATCGACAGCGTAGCGCGTCAAACAAAATGGTAGCCTAACGTTAGGCGTGTTATTAGGCTACCAGCATTGAATAATAATCTCTGCCATAATCTGAGTGACAACGCATCCATTGAATTGCAACAAGTATGGCCTTGAATACGTAGTTTCTTTTTTATTTCACGGCATTATCTAGCTCACGCCTCACGCCGTCACGCGCGCACCATGCATGTACACGTGTTGCTGCATAGCTGACGCAGATGGCCGCCGACGCTGGTGTGTGAGCAAGCTGGCGGGCAGTGACGTCTCTCGCGCTGTCGCCGCCGCCGCCGGATTCCGGTGGCAAATTGTGGAGGCCAAGTGCGCGTCTCTGTTGCCGCTATAAACAGCACGACATGGACTGCGACGCCGCCCGCTTCATTCCTGAATACAACAGCGCACGCACTGCATGAATGCACGCAGCTTGTTGCAGGGAGGAGAGAACACGACGCGATGCGATATGCGAAGCTGAGCGGAAATGGCTCAGGGCCTGAGTCCCGTACGGCCCCCGGCCGGTCATCGACTTGGACATGTTCGGGCCAGATGCATGCGAAATGCATGCTAGCTGGCGTACGTACGTGCGTATTGGCTCGTTGGAGACGATGACGACCTGAAAGCAGCAGTTGCCGCACGGGTTCACGGGCTCGATGGATCGGTCAAGGACTCAAGGCTACCTGCACAGTGCAATGCATGTGCTGTGCGAATGCAAACTGCGAAGCGATCGAGGATCAGTACGTTTGCGACGTTTCTGGGTCTTCTGGACAGTGGACACTACTAAAAAAAGGTGGCCGTGTGCCGTGTGCGTGCGTGCATGAATCGAGCACCTTGATGGCCGACAAGATTGACGCGAAAGCTACACAACGAAGCACCCAGCTTCAGATCGATCGGCCGCCGTTGGCTGGCTCAGAATGAAGAGCGAATCATGCCGCCGCGCGCTTCATCATGCTGTTAATTGCGCTTGTGCCTCCAGCTCACTCATGTTGTGCCGTACCAGCGTCGGTAGACGGCGCCCACTCTCCTCTCCTCCATTAGCTAGGAGGCAACAAAGGCATCATGTCGGCTAGCTAGCTGTGGCGCGAGATCATGATTCCCGAACTTACGTAACGAAATCTGAACCGTAGATTGTTAGCGTTGATATCAGGATCGGTCAAGAAGGATCTGACCGGATCCTCCTTAGGGCTAGTTTGGATTAACCATTCCCTGTGCGTACTAGATGCCATTGAAGCAAGAAATTAGTTCTTTTCCTCTTCAGCTCCCCCGATCCCTACGTGAAATCGCAAATGCTTGCACATGCTAGTCCATTCCGTCTGGACGCATGCCTTCCTGGACCTGCGAAGCGGACAGGCCCAACAACACCTATACGTTTCTTCCATTTTCCATCGCTGAAAATTTCCCCACTCGCACTCACATCATGTCGCGGCGTCACCACGCATACGCCCGCCCAACTCTGCCTCGCCGCGCCCCCTTTCCCCCACCACGCCGCGCCCATCGCTGGCCACGCCGCGCCCAATTCCCGCGAGTGGACGGCGCTGGACAACTGTGGCCGAGCAGCAGTGGCGCTAGAGAAGCCGCGTCAACGGGCGCAAGCCTAGGCAGCGAGCAGGCGCGGGAGAATCGCAGGAGGAGCGACAGGCCGACGTCCTGCAGCGGAGGTGTACGTTGGGCTGACTTCCCTGACCCGAGCTTGCTCCGCGGTTCCTGACTAGGTAGGCCATGGCCGCCAGCGACACCATGTTTTAAGTGTTTCAGGCGTTACAAACTTACATTTCAAGTGTTTGATCTGGATGTTGCAAAAGTATATCTGAGATGTTGCATATGTTGCAGTGACAATATACATATGTTGGAAGCATATGTTTCAGACGTATGTTTCAAGTGGTTTATCTGGATGTTGTAAAAGTAAATCTAGATGCTACATACATGCATGTTGCAAGAGTATGTTTTTTGTGTTTCATCTGTATATTGCAAGTGTTCCATCTGGATGTTGCATATGTTTTGCAATGGCCTCGGTGTTTTGCAAGTGTTTCAGATGTATGTTACAAGTGTTTCATCTATTTCGGACATATGTTGCAAGTGTGTTCATCTAGATGTTGCAAAAATAGATCTGGTGTTGCATATGTTATAATAGGAACCGTTTGCTGTAGCCGCCTGCAACAACTGTTGGGGCGTATTGCATGCGCGTGGGAAGCGGAGGGGGATGGAGGCAGGGGCGTGGGGTCCCGAGCACGTGATGCGGTGGGGGGATGGGGGAAGGGGCACACGGAGCCGCATGCATGCAGGCGCGGGAAGCAAAGGGGGCGCGTTGGCGTCCGTCAAACGTCCGGGCGCTAACCATGCCGATTGGAAAATAGATGTATCCAAAGTACCAAACTAACCTTAAACTTATTGACTGAATTAGATTTTTTCTAAATAAGGCAGGAGAATTGCCTATTATATATATAAAAAGAAGGTGAGCCGAGATATGCTAGTAGAAACAAGACTGTACGAAAAACTATACAAAAAGTGTAAAAACTCTCATCATCGACATATCAAAATCGCAAGATGTTTTGCTTCTGCCATGATCCACACTCTGCTTCCATCCTTTATTTTTTTTGTAGTAGCTGATGAGTACAGACTAACTCCCTGCGACTGAAAATCCTAGCATTTCTTTCATTCCAAATCTACCACGGAACTTATCAGAGTGTGCATTCCTTTCCTAGAGTTGCAAGGTATGGCTGGGAAGAAGGTCCACCATTAATGAAGCGAGTCGACTTGCGACCAGGAAGACAAAAGAAGGCCATTGAATGCTGTCGAAGCGGCAAGTTCCTTCCAAATACGTATGGATTACCTCTCGCCTAGAGCCTATTCGACGTCCATAATCTTTTTTTTTATGGCGACCACCCAAAGAATTTGCTTTTAGGCTGTGCGCCTAAACTTTCCAAACGAGTGTTGTCAAAGTTGATTGTTGTTGACCTCAACAATCGAACTCAGTAAGTTGAGTTTGCAGAATATTCACCATCAACGGAGAGCTTCCAAGAGATCTCGTTGGGGTTGTGCAGTGAAACCACGGTGCTGCAGGTTATATAAGGGCAGTCCCAATGGTGCATCGATGATGGTTTCTATCCTCATTAAATGACTTGCCACGTAGGTAAAATGCTGACATGACAACGTAATTAATCAGTCTACTCTTGACCCAATGCACCAAGAAACCATGAAATCATCATTGGGGAGAAACCACCAGTTTTTAGGGAGCTCGTGTCGCACTCCCATTGGAGGAAGAAGATAGAGTTAGGAGGAGAAAGAGAAAATAATTATTACTCATAGAAACTATGAGTTACTCCCTCCATCCCAAATTATAAGACGTTTGACTTTTTTGATCCCAAGTTTGACCACTCGTCTTATTCAAAAAATTTGTACAAATATAGTTAAATTTAAGTCATTCTTGAGGAACTTTTATTAATATACCAAGCCACGATAAAAGAATTGATATTTTGCATAAATTTTTGAATAAGACGAGTGGTCAAACTTGGTGTCAAAAAAGTCAAACGTCTTATAATTTGGGATGGAGGGAGTAGAAAACAATACTTTTTTGGTGCGGTATTCTATGTTATAGAAACTACTAGTTTCTTTCATTGGGACTGTCTAAGATCCTTAGATCCAATTCAATTGCATCGTACCATCCGGCGGCAGCAAGCATTTCTTGTCATTAATGGTGGAAGATTTCTTGTACGAAAAGGAAAGATTTCTTGTCATTCCCAACGGTAATGTTTTATGGCAGCTGCTAACAAAAGACGGTCGGTTCCATTCCATTGCATCATCGTGCCATCCGGCGGCAGCAAGCATTTCAAACGAAGATGCCTGCATGCCTCCGATCCTCCGATGCCTTGCGTGCCGCGTGCGTGCACGCACCGCGCCGTCGACGAGAGGGAGCGCGCGCCCGAGAGGCTGAGCGAGACGGACGCATCGCATCGGACCAGACCACCTGGTGTCGCCGTCGACGTCGCCCGGCGTGGCGGCGCACGGACGGCACCTGGTGACCGCCCCGGCCGCCGCCATCGCGCGTTCCGTCTGTCGCCCACGTCGCGCGGCCCACCCCCGTGCCCGTGGTCGTGGTCGCAAAGCGGCACGGGTTCTTTTCTTTCCGTAATAAAGCAGGAGGGGTCGTTGGTCACCGAGTACCACTCGTGTCTGCCGCGTCCGCCCAGGCTGATCCGGCCACCCGATCCTCCGCAGTCGAATTCCTGGTGAATTTGTCGTTGGCAGGTGCGTGAACACGAACAAAGCAAGAGCAGCAGTTCACACTTCACAAGGCTGATGATGCGTGCACGGGAACAACTGCTGGACGGGAACTTCAAATCGTAAAGGCGGATTTAAACGTGGTTCTCGAACGCAGATTAATGAAATTTTGTGCTCCGCACACCAGGCGTAGGCGTTCACACTTGGTCGAGAAAAAGGCCACGCCTGTCATATGCTTCACCTTACCACCACCAGACACCACGCTGGTGTTCACATCCCGCGTCGCGTGATCAATTCCTAACCCAGAATCATTACCTATAACCGCCCACTTACCCACTACTAACAAAAGCAGTAATCACACACAGTAGAATTTTGAATTTTGGGCGCAATCCAATCCAATCCAATCCAATCCCCGAAACTTAATAATTAATCAGGGTATGTAACTGATCGAATAGTTTGTCCGGCTGTGACCGACAGTGTGACAAGAGGTCAGAACGGATGGTGGTGGCTCCGGCTGATGCCGTTCACGTTGGCGAAGAAGCCCACGAGCTCCTCGCGGTACGGCAGGAACGTGCGCCGCGGCGTGCCGCCTGGTGGGACGGGGACGCCGCCCCTGGCGAGGTACGCTATCCGGTGGGCAGCGGCGTCTGCGTCTGCGGCGGGCGGAGGCTTCCTGGCGCCTTCAGGGGCCGGAGCAGGCGCAGGCGCAGGCGCAGGCGCAGGCTTCTTGTGCCTCCTGGGCGCATCGTGCGGCGGCGCGGCGGCGAGGAAGAGGAACTTCTCCCTGCCGTCGCTGTGGCTGCGGCCGACGAGGTCGCTGATGCGGCGCCACCGCGCCATGGACCCCGTGGACCCGCTCTTCCTGGGCGGCGGGGAGGGCGACGCGGACGGGTTCGGCCGCCATACGCAGTAGCTCTCCGGCGCCGCGCCCTCCAGGCCGTCGTCGTCCGTGGCGGCCCCTGTCGACAACGACGACGACGTGGACGCCGTGGAGCTGGTGGAGGAGTTGCGCTCCCGGGTCTCCTCCAGGAACAACTGCCCCAGCTGGCCCCTCACCGGCGGCGGAGCGGCCGGCAGCGCCGTGCAGCTGCCGTGGCTGCTGCCACGGGCGACGCACCCGGCGCTGCGGCCGAACACCGGGTAGAAGGTCCTGATCCGGCCGTCGGCGAAGAGCTCGTCGGCCGGGACGGCCGTGCCCGCGGGGGAGTCCCTGCTGACGAACGGGAACTCGAAGTCGCGCTCCCCCTCGTCGTCCGACGAATCCTCGCCCGAGGACGACGAAAGCAACTGGACGACGGGAGCTAGAGCGTCGTCGGCGTCGCAGGGCGGGTCGGCCGGCGCCGGTTCGGCGAAGGTGGGTCCTGGCGCCTCTCTTGGCTGGGGAAATCTCTCCTCCATGGCCGCGACGCAACTCGCGACCCTTTTTTCTGACAGACGGCGTGACGCCTTTGTGTGGCGCGGCCGCGGCGAGGGTGGTAGGAGGAGGGGCTGAGGAGACGGGCGGTGTTTATATACAAAGGAGGGGGTGCGGTGCGGGTGGGGGTGGGGGTGGGGCCCGGGGCGTTTGAACAGCTGGGATGCCTGTGCCGGGGTGGGGTGAGGGTGGGCCCGGCCAGGGAGGCGTTCCAGATGACTCGGCAGTCTTTGTTTTGTTCGTGACGGATGACAACGACGGCTGTGACGCGTGCAGACGGAACGAAGGTGAGCGAATGACCCAACGAACGAATGAGCTGCCCTGTGGAGGAGATTCTGTAATCCATTTATGTTAGTGCATGTCGTTGAGATTTGTGTTTAATTTCACGTCATATATATTGCCATGTCATCTGGCCTGGCCCCGACTGCGAGTAGTTTTCACTGTGGTTGCTTTGCGGACAAACTCATGAAGAAGCTGCACTCCGGTCCGATCCGGCCGCGTCCGCACCGGTCGGTCGTCGCCGGCCCTACTAGTGATCGGAGACCGCGAGTCCACGGTGGCGTCATTGAGTGAGTAGCCACTGCTACTGCACTACCACCACTACCGGTGGGCGCTAGACGAGCTAACGAACAACGACTACTCTCATCGCATCGCATGATCACTCCCTTGGACTCCAAGCCTCGTATACGGGCCGTAGCCTAACTCCTAGCTCCCCGTAGCCTAACTCCTAGCTCCCTTTCCTGTTGGAAACGGACGGAAACGACACGAGGAACACACTTTGGCCTTGTTTAGATGCCAAATTTGACAACCAAAATCTGCATAGTAAGTGTCCCGTCACACTGTAGCAATTTTGTTTTTATTTGGTAATAATTGTCCAAATATTGATTAATTAGGCTTAAAATATTCGTCTCGCAAAGTATAACAAAACTGTGCAATTAGTTTTTGATTTCATCTACATTTAGTACTCCATATATATGCCGATATTTTGATGTGATGGGGAATCTTCTTTTTGCATAGTGAAATTTGGGAGTGAATTTGGGTATCTAAACAAGGCCATTGTCAATCAATGCACTGCGTTACATAGCATACTGTAGGACACGCCTAGCTACCCTGTAGGAATAGGATTGTAGTAGGAGACTGCTGTTCCACAGGGACCTCGTGCCGTCGCCGTCTTTCTCCCGCGGTCATGTCGTGCCTTCATTGACATCCCACCCAGAGCTCGCGCGCGGATGCGTTCCCACGCCAACAGCGATCGCCTGCCCTGCGGGCACCGGGCTGTGCCTGTGGCCGTGTGGCGGTGCCCGCGCTCGCGCGTTCCCACGACGTTTACACCGGGCGGCACCGACCGCGCCGGAGATGCACGGGAGCAGCAGAACCGGACGCAGCCAGCAGCGGAGGGACGACGGCACGACGCGTACCGGGGGCTCGGTCGGCCCTTTCTGCCTTTCAAGTCTTTTTTTTTTAACCAACCTGGAGGCTGAAGTCTCGGTCCTGTACTCTTCTTGTGATGTACAGTGCTTGCTCGGTGCTAGCTTTACGCCTGTGTGTCTCTCTCTCACGCTCTCCACGTCGCTCATTAACTGCGTCCACACCACTGTTGCGTGCCTGGTCGGACGTTTGGTGTGCAGCTACACGGTGGGACGCAACAAAACTGAAACTACAGAAAAGATGGACCAGTCACTTGCCATTCAAGATTGTTATGAACTGTGGATCGTCTAGCAGTGGATCCAGTGTGTACTTTCTTTGATTCGGGATAAACACTAGAGAAACGTCTTAGGGAGGGAGAGTAGCAAAGGGTACAGACCATACCTTCGGGCTTGAGGGTGGAATAGCTCGTCGCGGTCGGTGGTGAGATTACAGTGGCGTCGCCGGTGGCGCAGTGGACGTCGCGGCGTGGAGTAGAGGCGGCGGTGGACTTCCCGTTGCTGGCAGGCGTCCCTCTCGATCGGACTAGGGAGGTCAGTGGGGGTGTGGCGACTTTCAACCTCGTGAAGTGAGCCATAGTCCCCACCTTCTATATATAGCCTGCGCGACGGGGGCCCACCAGCCTTGTGTGGCTGAGCACCCCCGATCAAGGCGTGGTCAAAGGGTCTGAGTTGGCTGTTGAGCTAATTCGGTTGAGATCTATTCTAACAAAGATAACAAACTGTAGTTTTTAGGAAGAAAATGAAAGGCTTCAACCTGTAAAAACAGAGATGTTTAATTTTTAAACATCAAAATGATAAGCTTCTACCCATAGTACTGACGATGATTCCACTGAAAGTAGCTCCTAGGACCTTTACAATGCTCCACTCAAAGTAGCTCCTGTCAGTATGTCCTTTCCTTGGCCACGCTTTTTTATTGAATTTGTTTATGGAGAATTATCTTGATGTCTTGATTATGCTGTTGTCCTTTTAGTCTTTGCAAAATGAAGTTGAAAGTCTTAGAATGAAGCTTCAACACGTAGACACTAGATCTGCTCATGTAGATCATTTGCTGGCTGTTATTGGAACATACAAAGAAAAAGAAGTGACTGGAACAGTTGCCATTCAGTTGGACAGCCATGCAAAAAAAATTATCTGCCCTTCAGGTATGATTATGTGTCTAGATAATTTGACCGTTATCTAGATAAGTGAAACTGGCTAACATGTTTTCAATGAAATAGGGAACATATTTATCCCAAAGAGACAAGGTACAAACATCGCTAATTAAGCTTGCAGCTGCCAATGAAGAGCTTGCAGCTGCCAATGAAAACCTTGCAGATGTCAAAGAAAAGCTTGCAGATGCCAAAGAAAAGTTAAAGGTGTGTACATGCCTATTTTTTCATTATATAATGATGTTGTGTTGTATATCAGTAAGTACATGTTTATCTATATATATGTTTGTTAATGTATCAAGTGTTCACATTGTAAAATGGCGGCAAGTTTAATCCTTATGTAAGTAAAATGGCTGCAAGTTTAATCCTTACGCTGCTGCAGACTACTGCACACGTGATATTTGAAGATGTCTGTGAAGTGTTCATTTCGTAGATAGTTACATGTCAATGCAATTAAATTAACTTCAGAAAGTAGAATTGTTCCTAACTGCTCAGCTCATTGCTGCATGGTACACGATTTAAGTAATCAATCCTGTTTAGCATCATGTTGATTCTCAAAGGTCAATTTACCTTAAACTGGACTTAGATATTAATGGTAGACTGATGAGAGATTAAAAAATGAAAAACCTTGTGTTTAGTTTCATTGTTAGATTAGATCTAGCCAGTTGCAATCTCAAGGCTCCTTGAACATGCATCAATGAGGGTCTGCTTCCTTCTTCTAGTGATGCGTCACATACGCTAAGACATGGGATGGCTGGTGAGAGCTTAATAGTTCACTCAATATGTGCTGCTGGATATTCAGACATGCTTGTTTCAGTTACCTCTTGCGTCATGAGTCTTCTGGTATCCACTTCACCTTATCATGCATTGCCCTTGTTAAGCTACCAGGAGTATATTAATAAACATTACAAAGTCTGAAATTTTGATATATGTGATTTGTCCTCCAATTAAAAGAAGTTTTTGCATATATATGATTTCAAGTTCATATTGAACCAAATTTTGGCTTTTGAATATGGCACTGTATTTGACCTGGCAGATCATGGAAATGATACAATGGGGTGAGCTGCCAGATGATATCCAGGCATGTGGATTTCTTGTTATCTTCCTATAGTGCTGTTACATGTTAACTCTGTAGCTCTGTGGTTTTGTTATTGTATAACCCTTCTATTTCTGTGTGATATAGGATATTATTGATGACCCTCCAAATCCTGATCAGCCAATCTCATAACCTCGTAAGGCACCGAAACCAAAGGTTTGTGGTTGAAAACTGACTGCCTAACCCCACCTTTCTTAACATAGATTTGTTTCTTGCATAGTCATGTATCATGATTGCTGGGAAAGTAGCATATGCGTAGCATGATTCAAATTATCTCTTGATACCAGTTTGACATTTTTAACCAGCAGGAGGCTCACATTTAGTTTCCTGGTGAAACAACCATGGGAAAAGCCAGGTCAAGGAAGTCTGGCCTGGGATTTGGAATCACCACGAAAGGGAACCCGACGTATTGAGATCAGAAGTTCAGCACGGTGGCACCAACAAGGCCACGGAGTCGGCCGATGGCTCTCGACATTGAGTGTCCACTTCTGGCTACTGCACTACCACCACTACCGGTGGGCGCTAGACGGATTAACGAACGACGACTCTCATCGCGTCGCATGATCACTCCCTTGTACTCCAAGCCTCGTCTCCGAGCCCTACCCTAGCTCCTCCCTTTTCCGTTCATGGCATACTGTGCACTGTACTCTACGGCCGACTGGGACACGCCTGGCTACCCTGTAGGAATAGGATTGTAGTACTAGCAGACTGCTGTTTCACAAGGCCCTCGTGCCGTCGCCGTCTTTCTCCCGATGTCATGTCGTGCCTTCATCGACATCGCACCCAGAACCCTGGCCATCACGTGCTCGTGCGTCTCGCCGTGGATGCGTTCCCACGCGATCGCCCGGCCCTGCGGTCACCGGGTTGTGACGGTGACCACGCTCCCGGGGCCCGGCCCTTTCTTTCAAGTCTTTTGTACCTGGAGTCTCGGGCTCTCGGTCCTGTATGCTTCTTGTGGTGTACAGTGCTTGCTGGGTGCAGTACGTACGTGCTAGCTTTAAGCTTGTGTGTGGGTCTCTCTCGCGCTCTCCACATCGTTCGTTAACTACGTTCACACCACTATTGCGTGCCTGGTCGGACGTTGGGCGTGCAGCTACACGGTGCGCCGCCGTACGTGCCCTGGTCTGGTCCAGTACTCCAGTGGGGCGACAGTGAGGCGGAGCTGATTCCCGCTGTGCCGGTGCGCGGCGGCGGCATGCGGACCGTGCGGATAGGCCAAGTTCGCCCAAGTACCGAAGTACGAGTTCGCGTCTTGGGTACCTGCGCAGCTGAGCTGACAAGTTCAGCCTCGGTGGGCCGATCGAGTGTTGGATCTCACGGACCCAAAACAAGTCTGAGCTAGGCTACCGATCTTCCCCGTCTTCTGCTCAAAAAAAAAAAAAACCCCTTCCCCTTCGCTGGATTCTTGTGCGGTGAAGGATTAGCCCACTCACGTTTGGCTTGCCGGATCGTTAATGTTATTCTATATTTAGTTAATTATTGTGAATGTTTCTGGGCAATCATTATCAAATGTGAACACGGTTTGCACTCTCTTTTTATTTTCTTCTTTTTTCTTTACCTTTTTATTTTTATTTATGTTTGTTTTATGTGTTTTTAGTATTCTTTTCGTTTTTTATATGTTTTAATCTTCTAATTTCTTTTTTTGGCAGTGTTGGCAAGTTATATAGATTAATTTATAACTTATGCACACAAGTTGTATTGAATAACTTATGTACACGAGTTTGTATAAAATAACTTATGTACACGAGTTTGTATAAAATAACTTATTTACACAAGTTATGTTTAATAACTTTTGTACTTAAGTTGTGTTTCTAAGTTTCAGTATAAGTAATAAGTTAATTCGTTCCTTTGTGTGTTAATAACTTTTGTATTTGTAAGTTTTGGCATAAGTTATAAGTTATTTCATTTCTTTGTATTTAATAAGTTTTTAAAATAAGTTGTGTTTCATAACTCTTGAGTTTTCATGTTTTCGCATAAGTTATATGTATAAATTAGTACACATAAATTTTTACTAGAATTTTTTTTCGAAACATATGCAAGTGAGGTTTACTTTTATTTGCCTCGTCGCGTAGAACATACCGGTGCAAACAGAATTAAAAATGGATACACCGTTTAGAAGTTATAGCATTTTCAAATAAATATTTTTCTTTTTCGTAGTTTGTGCCAGCGCTGATGTCAGCATACTGGGGTGCAAGCTATGTGTTCTCGCGGAGGCCGAGCGCCTGCGTCTGAAAGGAAAAGTGGTGTGAATTTTTTTTGCCAAAAAAAGAAAGTTTTGCATGTCGAAATATTGATCGCTTAGATTGAATCGTTCATGGTTTAGCGTGGCCGATCGGAGCATGGCACTACAATACAAGAGACTCCGGGAATATAAAAAAGTAATGTTTACTAATAAATAGAAATACATGATTCAATACTTGCTACTCTTAGTCTTAGTATATTTTTTTTATCATATAAACTAAGAGTCTATCCTTTAATCGTGGAGAAGAGAATCATATTTCAATAGACTAAGTGAGAGATACATGCACTCTTCCTTATTTTGTTTGAAAATAACTAGAATGTCTTGTATTTCAAGACGAAGGGAGTATGTAATCTTGCAAATGCATGTCACTCCTTGTATATATCCATATTTACCATAACCATTACAACAATTATGCTACCGGAGCATCTCCAAGAGTTTGCCAAATCAACTTGGCATCCATCTATTTTTGGCAAAATAGGAAAAATTATGCTCCAACAGTTTGGCATCCAACTTGGCAAATTTTAGCAACTTGGCAAATCTCACTCCTCCACGCGCATATTTGCACGCTGAGCGCGAGCGCGCATCCGGCTTCGCGTGCGGGGCTCTTCGTTTCTTAGCGGGGCTCTTCGTTCGCTTAGCGGGGCTCTTCATTTCTTAGCGGGGCTCTTCGTTCGCTTAGCGGGCCTCTTCTTATTTTACCAAGTCCAAATGGCAAACTCTTGAAGAGGGTATATTTTTTCACTTGCCATATATTTTAGCAAGTTGCCAAATCACAATATTTGCCAAGTGAATTTTGGCAAACTCTTGGAGATGCTCTCTAAGCCTTGTTGCATCAAGCTTCGACGTGTCCTTTTCCGCCTCTCCTCTTTCTTCCCCACACCCGCGAGCATCCGATGCTGCGTGCTCGCGGCGACCTTGCCCGTGCCCCTCCTCACACTCTGCCTTGTCCCAAGCCAAGCAACGGCGGTGTCACTGCAGCCTGACCCTTGCCCACCATGAGCCGAGCCTCGACAGCCGCGCGCTCACCAGCACCCTGACCTACCCTGCCATGAGCCGAGCACCGGCGACCGCGCAGCCCTGCCCTATCCCTCTCTGCGCCCTCTAGGGCCTAGGGGGCAAATCCGCCCTGGATGTTCCAGGGCTCACACACGTTGGAGGAAGATGTGAGAAGCTTGTTTTTTCAGCTTTACCCGACCTACATCGCATGTGAGAGCAGGTTTGAAAGTCCTATGTTTGGTGTTGGTAATTAGTGACAATGCCTAAGTACTAATCCTATGCCTAAGTTGTATGTAGCATATGAGGATTAGTACATTCCAAGGTTGGTGGCAAGATGGACATGGTGATCATGATGGCCACACTTGGATTTGGACGCAACCCTACGTGATCAAGGCAAAGGTACATGCTTAAGGGTTGTGTTTTAGTAACCAAGACACCTAGTGGGTGTGGTTACATTATAGGATAGATAGCCGTACTATAAAGAGGGGAATGACGCGGCTATTGAACTCCTAAGTGACTCTAGGTGTGCATTTCATATCATATGCATTTGGATAGAACTAATAACGCCTCGAAAAATGATTGTGAAAATGCTAACACACTCGCACATGACATGATCACTTGGTGGTGTTAGCACATTTGCGAAGGCGGTGGAGTTTGAGCAGTAGAGAGGGTTTGGGGTCCTCTCTCCCTCCCGCCGAGCTTGCGATGCGGGATTCAGGCGTTTTCGAGGAATTGAAACGCCTATTTTCCACTACGCTAAAAGTCGGAAATCAAACAGAGGCAAACGGAGGTCATAGAGGTGACCGGACGCTGGACCGGATGCGGTCTCTGTTTGACCGGACGCATGTTTCAACTTTTTGATCGGACGCGCAGCGCGTCTGGTCACTGTTGACCGGACGCGTCCGATTGTTGAGGGAGCTTACTGGACTCCAACCGGACGCTGGCACTGTGGCGTCCGGTCAGTTCTGCAGCGCGTCCGGTCGCTGTTTCGTTGTGCGCTGCTCTGGCTTGACCAGCGCGTCCGGTTCATTACGGGACCAGCGTGTCCGGTCGAGTTTCACGCGTCCGGTCGTCGCGTGGAGCGCGTCCGGTCGGTGCTTCGCGAGAGTAGCCGTTGTGTGATCGGCGCGTCCGGTCTACACGACCAGCGTGTCCGGTCAGCGCGACTGCAGCTGTTTCAAGTTCCTAACAGCTATATTCGAATGGGTACGTCTATAAATACTCGTTGGCCGGGTCAAGGCTCTTCCTCTTGGACATTTGACATACTTGTGAGCACTTTGACTAAGCAACTCCCCTCCCACTCATCTCTCTTGCTTCTTTGCATATTCGAAGTGAGATTGAGTGATCCAAGTGCATTTGCATTGTGAGATTGCATCTAGTTGGCACTTGGTGGTTGATTTGCTGCGGGATTCTTGTTTCTCTTGGTGGTTGCCGCCACCTAGACGGCTTGGAGCAGCTTGGAGGCGTTGGCAAGAGTTAGTGATTATTCTTGGCCACCTCCGGTGATTGTGAGGGGTTTGTGCCTACCTCGGCGAAGCGCCAAAGACAACATTAGTAAATTGCTCGTGTCATTGCAACCTTTTGCCATTTGGTAGGTTCTTGTGGCGCCTTTTGAGAGGCTCGGTGTGAGACCGATTAGCCACCGAACCACGTGGTGAAGAGGGACACAACGGGGACTAGCGTGCCGGCAAGCACGTGAACCTCGGGATAAATCTTCGTGTCGTCACTTTCATATTGTGATTGATTGATCCCAGTGTTCGGTTGTCTTGGTATTCATTGTTGATCATATTGGTTGGCTCAATACTTCGCTCCTCGGTAAAACTCTCCTAACTCAACTCCGCATTACTTTCTTAGTTATCTTTGCTAGCTAGCTAGCTTTGCTAGAGTAGCTCTTTTGAGTAGCTTGCTAGTTGTAGTTGTAGTTACCTTCTTGGTTTGACTTGTGCGGTTGAGTGCCAATATACTAGAATTGTGAATTGGATTGGTGGCTTGCAAACACCCCGTAGGCTAAGCAAAACTCGCATATCGCTATTTGTTGTATTGATAAACTTGTTTAGCTTATCTTTGTAGAAAATTTTAAAAGGCTATTCACCCCTCTCTAGCCATCAAGACCTTTCAAGGTTTTCGGGGGCTTCAAAGCTAAAGTTGTTTGCAAAAGTAGCTTTTGCTAAAAAACAGCGTCACCTAGGTGAGAAGCTGTCCAAGAATCCTTACCAAACAGACCTAATACTCACACCATTTCAAAAAGAGTGATATTCTAGCGCTCAAAATTTAACCCTCTAGACTAACTACGTGGGGCTATCTACATTAACTTGAGTAACCGACTCTTCCTTACAAAATGTTGTACCAATCCACAACTAAATGACTAATGATACATACATGTGCAATTAGTTATCATATATATCCAAAAGTTTGCATGCTTGGAAATAGAAAGTACCACTGTTTTGGTGCCACTCCTTTTTTTGACGGATGATGGGATGAGTAAATATTTGAAACCAAAGGGAGTAGCTGATTTTGATCTACTCAATTCTTATGGAACTACTATATGAAAATGTTATATTCCACTTAATATTCATCTAGACTTGGTTTACAATTTCGCAAAAAAAGAGACTTGGTTTACAAAATTTAAACTTACAAACTAGTATGTAAATTGCTTCCTTGCTTTGGATCAAACATGAGCCGTGATCTGGTGGTTGAGTAGCTAATTAGTATTTCAGAAGAGGTAAGCCTTTTTGGATTTCAGCTCCTTTTTAGCGTGAAAGGTTCTATATTTTTACTTCCTTTCCATAGTAGTGGATTGCCTTCCTTTTAGGAAGTTTGGAACTTGGGAGCCTGCGTGATCGCCCAAATAAGAATAGAAATAGAATCTTGTGTGTTTTAGGAAGAATCTTGCGTGATAAAAGCATATGAATAGAATGCCGATTCCATAAACGTAAGGATTCAAAGGACATGTTACATGAGATAGCAAGAATTCCTTATATATACGAACAAGATACAAAAAGATGAATGTGTTCCTAAGACAAACTCTGATTAACAATAACCTAGAATTCCGTATATTTGGGCTCTAGGCTCCATGGGATAAGCAGCAGCGGCGGTAGTAGGGGGGCTTGAGCCCCCGCCCCACCGCTAGATCCGCCCCTGTTTACGGGAAAATTAACATTACAAGGCCTTGTATTTGTGGTTAGGTATAGCTTCGCATGTGATATAACCGATTTAAATATTTGATTGGTTTACATATATATGGACACCCATACGAATAAGCAAATTCTAGGAGGCGCTCTATAAATAAGAAAGGCTTTACTAGAAATGGACTTCTACACGTCCGTACCCCACAGGCGCAAGCAAAAGTCCAGGCAATCCTTTAAATATAAAAAGAAGTGGTTACATGTCCCTCGTGCTTGTTGCTGTAGTGTGTTGCTTGGTGTTTGGCTACTACTGTATTGACGGTTTCAATAGTGCATTCGTTGTTACAGTGGATTTCTTGTTGTTGTTATTGCAAGGACAATTTTGTTTCTTTTTCCTTTTCCTTTTGTTTGTTGTGCCATGTTTTGTATGTACCTTTTCTCTATCAATATATATGGACAAGTGAGATAGTCGTCCACCTAATCACCAAAAATATTTTTATCTTGTATTCTTTTTTACATTAGGATAGATTTAGAAGTAGCATGTGGGATTAGCCTTGCTACTTCATTGTGGCTTGTTATTTTGCTAGTATTAGATTGTAAACTTGCTAGTGAGTTTAGATATTTATTCTAGTTTGTAGTCTTTGATAGTTAGATCATCAGAAACCAGTTTTGTTGCTGAGTAATGTGATAGTTATTCTTTATCTTTTGTTTGTTCATACGTGATAAATTATGTGCTTCCACATCCACATAAATGAAATGTTACCATCCGAGGGTGAAGTGATGACCTACAGAGGTGTGTCCACGTAACACCTGCAAAGCCTATGCAACTATAACCCTACACCTAACATAAACAAAAATGTTTATCGACCTAATCCTTTGCTAGCTAGGTTGCTTGAAAATCAATTGTACGATCCAACATACATGTAGTGCCTGTCCAATTATCCTTTGTTAGTGTTGCGATCTTCATCCATTGGAGGTCTATATTTTGTGTTGGGATAATTTTTTGGACAAAATGTTCTTATTTTGTTCGGCGATGCTAAATATGTCGTTCGACTTTTTCTTTTTTCTTTGGGCGAGCCGTAGCCCGCACAGGCATGGATATCAATGACACGAAAGCAGTTGTCTTCTTGTGCAAAATAAAAGATGTTAGAGAGTACCTTTTGTCTTCTTTTGTACTCATTCTCTTTATGATCACACCTTTATTTGTAAAATTCTACACAACTACACATGTTCTAATATTCTCTAAGATTTTTTTGTTGAGGCATTGAAACATCTTGTTTCTCTCTACCAACAAAAACACCGCTCCCTGTTTTTTAGCATATCAGAGCATATTAGAGCATCTCCACTAGATTGAGAATAAGTGATCCCAGCTCTTTTATTTCCTATAACCAGCAAGGAGTGTGGAATCACAGTGATTACCATGATTAGAGTGGGCAGGTGATTTGGCCATTTTTTTTGTAGGGTTGTGTCTAAAGTTGCTAGTTTTTTTTGGTTTTGTTCCCTAACTGATGCAGGGGGGGTGGGGTGAGGGACGCGCACAATGCCAGGTGGACGATTGCATGTGCACACTCATAAAGGCGCCAGGTGGCCGGAATAATGTGCCATTTTTTAGTTCTATATAATAGATAGATATAGATATAGAGAAGAGACAGAGAAGTACTTTCTCCATTCTAAATTATAAGATACTTTGGCTTTTTATACATAGTTTTTTTTTCTATACACTTAGATATACATTATGCCTAGACACGTAGCAAAAACAACTTATTTAGAAAAGCAAAAACATCCTATAATTTGAAATAGAGGGAGTAGAAAGGGGAAGAGATAACCATTCCTTGTATATCCATATTTACCATAAGCCTTTACAGCTACACATGGCAAAAAAAATTCAATAACCATGCTAACGATTCGTTCACCTCTATATATCCATATATAGTTCCATACTTTACCTCATAGCCTTTATTTTTTTTTAAAAAACGCGTGCATGGTAGCTAGCGACCCCTATATATTGAGGTCAACTCCTGGGTCATTAGTACCTTCTTCCATATACTACAGGAGTAGATTCTTTCTGATAGCAGTCAGTCAAGATCCATTATGGCGAACAGAGGAGTGCGGCGATACGCGGTGGTGATGTTAATGTTCGCCGTCGTGCTCTTTGCATGTTGTGGGATGCCTACAGAGGGTGAGTATAGTATATCTTTTGACTTCTTCTCAGTCGGTGACGGGACAGGGATATGCATGATAGGATCGGCACTCTCTGTCCTTCCTCATTTGCGTCACGATCGCATCGCACACAAACGAGCCCAAGACTGTTCGATCGGTGCGGGCGAGTAACTCTAAGATGAGTTGAGTTCACAGCGGCGCTCATGCTTGGTCATCTACTCATCATCTCCCATTGCCGTCCGATAACATTGCGTCATCGCATGCTAGGCGCCGGTGTCCCAAAGGACCCAAACCATCACATAATAATAACTTTGCATCAGTTTTGCGGTTCTTGACAATTTCTCTGCATTATTTGCGTGTAGGTACCAGAATGACTTGTTTTTCATTTTAATTAAATAAGAAAAAACCTGACTCCACTTTGTCCTACATGTGTGCTCAAATCCACTTAAAATAATAAAATATATGACATTGTTTGTCTCTTGGATATGATGTTTGGAGATGATACGGTTTTTTAAATAAAAAAAGAGAGAAAAAAACACTGTAAGCATCATTTATTAATGTGATTTGTTAGCATGACTTATATTTTCGTACATATATATAAGCACAATTTTTTGAACAAAATGTTTTCCTGACAAATTACCCTTTGCATATTATTTGTTCCCATGTACTCCTTTATTTTAATTGAAAGGTTCTGCGTGATCATTTGTAATATTTTTTTTTCTATACTGTGTAGCAACTTAAGCCCACCTCGGCTTGTTGCTGACAAATATTAATGAATGCAAAATTTCAGCAATTCGACCTCAGCGTCTCGAGAACGGAAGTGCTATTGCTGCTTCTACTGCTGCCAACTTGACATCGCTAAATGAGGGCAAATTCAAAATCGTATGGTGTCTCTCAGGGATGTGCGATTATTTCAGTCATGGTATGGAGGATTGTTTCTGCTGCGGCGACCCATATCAGCCAAAGAACTGCTACACGACGATGCAAGATTGCAAGGCAAAATGCCCTGCTTGCAACCCCAAATGCCCGACATAGCCGTCTCTTGTACCTATGACGGGAGATCGAACGAACAATGTGGTCATATAATGATGCATTATGTATAATATATATATTTTCTTGAAGTGTTATACGTGTTACTTACATTTTTCCTTCAATGATTTTGTTTCTCCCTCTACATTTCATGGTTTAATTTCCTTTGCTCGCCATTTGTTGTGGTTTCTGCTGAAGATGGACTAATAAACTTAATTGGGCAGCCATTAATCAGGCTCGCTGGGCTTGTGCAGTTGCCTACCTCGCAGGCTCGCACCGCCGGCGCTGGCTGCCGCCATGGCTAAAGAAAGAGAGAGATGAAGGGAGGAGGATGGAAGAATTTATTACGTGGCCCACAACTTGTACTTTCTTTGTTTTCATATTAGGGCCTTATTTAGTTGGGGTGAAAAGTTGAAAACTTTTCAAGATTACCCATCACATCAAATCTTTGCACGTATACATGAAACATTAAATGTAGGTAAAAAAATAACTAATTGCACAGTTTATCGGTAATTTGGGAGACAAATCTTTTGAGCCTACTTAGACTATGATGGAATAATAATTACCAAATACAAACAAAAGTGCTACAACACTTTTTAGGCAAATTTTTTGCCATCTAAACAAGGCCTAGAACAGGTACAACCATAGTATTATAGCGAAGCAAATACTGACGTGGAGCTTAGAAGAGAGCAAATACTGACGTGGAACAGAAGGGAGGAGAGTTTGGCTCTTATGCAAATAACGAGCTAGACATGTGAGCCTATGCGGTGGTATTGGGCTCTGTTATTGGGCTTGCTCTGTCATTAGGCCTACTCTTAGATGACGTTTTAGAATCTCTAACGCAAACCAACGTTGAAGCCAAAAGACTGAAATATTCCTCAAGAGTAGAGATAGAGATGTATTAGGAAAAAAGAAATATGTTATTGTGAAAAGAGAAATATGTATAGGAAAGTGCGACGATTAAGTATTTTGGGACAAAATTTGTCTGCTGTAAGGTCATCTATTTTGGAACATGAATGTGTATAGGAAAGCGAGAAGATTAAGTATTTTGGGACAAAATTTGCATGCTGTAAGGTCATCTATTTTGGAACAGGAGTAGTTTTCATAGATGATGTCTAGTTGAGATGGCATGTAGGTAAACAGTAAATCCTTGCTGCAAAACTAATCCATCTAATTATTACTCCTCCGTTCAAAAAATGCAACTATGAGATTCTTGCAAGTCAAACTAGCTTAAATTTGATTAAATGTATAGTGAATAGTATTAAATTTATGTCTTCAACTAGGTTTACCATGAAAATTAATATATTTCATAATTAATCTAATGATGTTTAATTTGTATCATAAATGCTAGTATTTTTTCGTATATTTTTTTTGTCAAAGTGTAAAACGTTTGGCTTCTTGAAAAGTAAGGATTATATTTTTTCATGGGACGTAGGGATGATGATGCTTGGCGATGAATTGCCGTATCGTGTACATGATGACGATGATGAGCTCACTGCCGGACTGCCTTGGAGCATCGTGGGGCTGCTGCGAATCGCTGGCTGCACGACAGCTTGCTCGCTGCTGAAATTGCTCTGGCTCCTTGCCCTGTTGCTCCTGAACTCGTTGAGCAGTTGGGCTGCTGTTTCTTACGCCGCGCTCGCCGCGCTTGCCCTGTTGTTCATTCTTCAATTGCTCTCCTGTTGGATCAAATGCATTACAAAATTGTCAATGATCCGAATGCTCCTCTTTAGTTTGGCTTCTGATCCAACATTAAGTAGCCGTTCCAGTTGCCAGAATATAACAAGATATCGGTGGTGAACAAGAGAGTTTGCCTCATCAAAGGCCTCACCGAATTGAATGCTAGATTCATCTAAGCCAAATAGTGTGTCGAGCTCGAAATCGAATCCCACTTTGAAGATTGAATCCATAGTTGTTTTCATCAAAAGATCCTGAGGAAAACTGCATTACAATGACTTGGCTTGGAATCAAAAGGGTAGAAATAAGGAGAACATGTAATTAAACGGGCAGAAATTTCTAATAAAACAATTTTTAGTTTTCTTAGCACATGCAGTTGATGACCTTGTTCAAGGTACTCAATTTTCAGATCAAGCGTAGTTCGTAGAACTCTGTAACTCTGCTTCAAGTTGATCATTATGTTTGTTTGCTTGTTCGAATTGGTATACGGTATCTCAGTCCAGCAATGTCTATATGTTTGCTCCACTTCTCTGGAATGCTTGAATTAAGAATTGTTTATGTACACTTTGATCCGATTTTCTTTCTGCAAGTCAACTTGATAAGTTAATAAGGAAACGTAGAATAGGCTACAGCCAGAAATATAATCACTTGTAAAAATACCTGCATGTCTATGGTAGTTCTATTGGCTGCTGCAGATGAGATCTTCTCTGCCAGTTTTGTAGCATGGAAAACCACCTTTATGTATTTACCGAAGCTGCTCTTCAGGACATGCTTGATGGCTTCTGGATCAGAGGTTAAGATCTCACTGTGCTGTGCCCCGGGAAGACCAGCCTGCTGGTGCGATGGGCGAGCGCATACCCCACATGATCATCGAAGAGCCTGTCCAAATTCTTGAGCATCCGGAACACGGTCCCGATTAGATGAGGGTGGTCCTCCTCTAATCCAGAAACGTGGGTTGGTAGTTATTTCCTCCTTGCGGCCGCGTCCAACCAAAGACAAAACGTCGTGGGCTCGTGAGTGGCGCCCCGGAAGCAACAACGAGCACCGACGGCCCCCTTTGCCCTTGCCGGCCGTCTTGGCTTCGCTCTGCCGCTGGCAAGCATTCGCCGCCACGGCAAGCCTTTTTCCCGATCCGTGCTCTGTTCATTGTCGCACGTCTCCCTCCCGGCCTCTTTATTTGCTTCTACTCAACTAATTATATTTGCCAGAACTACAATCATCATCGTGCTAAGAAAAATATAGCACAACAACGCTTAGCCGCTGACCATCTCTGCACATCGATCAGTAAACCTAAACACCACCTGTCTTTTATTTTCTATACGTATCGTGGTTCCTGTGTTTATAACAAACCATGCAGATGCAGTGACTGTAGTCATATCCATCCATCCATTGAAAAGTTATCATTGCCAAGATTTTATTTTAAAACTAGCAGATGCCCGTGCGTTGCTACGGAAGCAAAATTTCAATGCAGTAATAATATAAAAAATATACTGCATCAGAATGAATAGACAAATAAATTTAAATTTAGTTTAATAACATACTATTCTGAGCCACGTTCAAATAAATAAGCATCAATTTCCAATAAAAAACCTCAATGTACCTGCCGCCACAGGAGGAGGAGGACGTGGCGGAGAGCAGGCTTGCGTCTTTGATGTTGTCGGTGCTCTCAGTTTCGTGTTCCTCGTGGTTCCAGTGTTTATAACAAACCATGCAGTGATGCAGTGACTGTAGTCATATCCATCCATCCGTTGAAAAGTTACCATTGCCAAGATTTTATTTTAAAATGACACGCGGGAACACGCCGATCAAAAGCCCAGCCCAACCAAGATCACACACACACTAGTATAAAAGCAGCTGCAGGCAAGATTCGAAGAAGCTGGGCCAGCCACCCGTTCGCACGCTATCTCCCGGCCCAGGCCCTCCCCACACCCCCCGGCTCCCGGCTCCCGCTCCGACCGACTCGATCCGCCCCCACCAGGGCAGCCACCGCCCGGGCGCGCCGCTCCAGGACGGCCCCGTGTTCCCGCGCGCCACGTCCACGGTGGTGCCGGACCCGTCCCGCTTCTTCGCGCCGCTGCCCACCAACTCCTTCTTCCAGAACTTCGTGCTCAAGGACGGGGACATGCCGGAGTACATCCACCCGTACTCCGTACGCTCCCCCGGCGGCGGCGCGCTCGACGTCTGCTACCCGTCCCGGAGCCACTCGCCGTCGTCCGTCACCCAGACGTCCGTCTCCGACGCCGCTGCAGCCGCCGCCGGGAGCGGGACCGCGCAGCGCCACGTCGTGTCGGCCTTGGACGACCTCTCCGATTAGGATGGGATCGATCAATTCTCCCAATAAGATACACAATATAAATGTCCAAGCAATGAATGAGCTCAAGGACACTACAAGGCCAAAAGTTTATCTAAATCTCACAAGTAAATCATCTCAAGTTGAAGACATAACCACGCAATTGCCAACTGACAACCACATAATCATTTGTTTAGCTACACGCGAAAGGGAAAACTATATCTGTGCGCTATTTTCAGTGAGATGGACTCCATGAACGTAAATGAAAAGTAGTTCTTTTATTACAATTCCATTTTATTTTCTCAATAATTTTAAATTTCATTCCATAGATAGCCATAAGTATTGTGACCATGTATCTCTTAATCAAATAACTCGCTTTCGTATCGAAAACAAAACTATCAAAATTTGGTGACTTCATTTGATAGTTTTAATAAAAAAGTATACCAAACATCCCGCAGCAAGGCGTGGGATTACATGATGTGTATGTCTATGTGTTAGGGGATGATAAAGAACTGCAGTCTCTGCAATTTCTGCACAATCCAGAACTGTTGCCCAGCCAGATCAGAAAATTCCCTTCCTGATGGTGTGTTGCGCGCAGCTTGGAAGACCTTGGCAATGCAGAACCTGCCTGACCCAAGGCGGCTGATCGAGACCTCCTACTGTACTCGAGACATGCTTCAGCGTCGGTGGTCTGCCGCCGTCTGCCAGTCCATGGCAGCAGCAGACAGGTAATTTCTCCCATTGGGACCGTTAGTCACATGGAGCAGCTATTTTCTTTCATAGATGCCGATTTTCCTTGGAACTTGTACGGTAATGCATTTTCATTCGCAAGCAGAATTCTCATCACAAAGTCACGCAACAAGCACACAAGCAGATATAATGACACACTAAACTGTCTACACGGAAGGAGACACCCGCATAGGGCGCATTTTTACTATTCTACTAGAAAAGGCATCTAAGCCGCTAGCTAATAAGCACCCAAGCTACTTGTAGGTACGAACCACCCAGATCCAAAAGGCAACGACAGCAGCCATTAGGAGGGCGTGAAGGCAAGCGGAGGCCAGCACCATCCACACCTGACAATATAACACAACAAAGGAATTGATCACCATGGAAGCCATGGCAGTCCACGTGAAAGCACCATTGAAGAGAGCCTCCCAGGCTGCGAAGGGTGCAGACGGCACAAACAGTCTCAAGTACCCCATTGCCACATAAATCAGTGCAATGTAGATGGCTGGCAACATGAAAAATGGCAGACGCCACAGGAAGCCAGCACCCCTGTTGGGGTTGTTGTAAAAGATGTAAGCCGAAGATGCAAAGGTGGCAATGAAAACAGATGGCATGCAGATGGTCACTATCCACTGAGCCAAACGGGTCGTCTTCTGCTTCTTTTCCCCGATAGTCAATTTAGACGACGCCACCGCCTGCATTACCCACTCAAAGGCATGGGATGCATCGTGGTCTAAGAACTTCAACATCACTTCCTGGACACTGGTTGCCGGCAGCACCATGATTCAGTCAGGTTCAGTCAAAATGATGGATGGGTGTGACCTCCAGTATGTGCCTTTATATATAGCTTCTTTCTTCGTCAGCAAAGGGCAACCAACTCTTCAAAGTAAAATATGCGTTATATCCTGATAAAAAAAAGTGTCAGTTCCTATCCCATAAAGAAATAATATAGTGCATATATGGAATCTTATATCAACCAAAACTGTGCATTATCTTCTCTTCCTAAAAGATGATGTCCTTATTAGCCAAGGGGAAAAAAAACTAGGATCAAGTATATATAATTCTATATATTCTTGGAAGATTTGTCCAGAGCCAGAATTTAAAGGAGTTAATCAACATATATGCACTTGCATTCAATTTGGAGAAGGACAAACAATTAATTAGGCCATTTTGAAAAAAGAAAAAAGAAAACATGCTAGAGTCTAGAGGAGCATTAAAGTAATCCTCTACAAACACAGAATGGATACCACAAACAAATAAGGCCTAAAACCATATGTGATCTGCCAGAGAATAACCTTGTGCAGAGCAATTGAGCTAAAATCTGAGCATTTTCAGTACATGGATTCCACAGACAAATGAGACCTAAAACCATATGTGATCTGACAGAGAGCAACCTCCTGCAGAGCAATTGACCTAAAATCTGAGCATTTTCAGTTCCGAGTGTATTCTACGAGCTTTGTGAAAATCAGACACAAACTAAAGAAGTAAACTAGCTATAGTCTAGATGCATGCTCTGACTCCTCTGAGTATGCTATAGCCAGAATAGAGCAGGGTAGAGAAACAATTGAAGCCTAAAACCATGCAATCCAACAGAAAGCAACCTTCTCTTTTATTTCCAAGTTTTAACTTCTGAACTTGGATGGTCCAGCACATTCATTTCTATTTAATGCCAATAGTCACAAATACCTCCTCAAAGATACTTAAGTTAGTACCACTGGGAGCATTAGGTTAGCTTGTTTGGTCCAAACATATTATTAGTGAAGGGCCTGTGACCAAAATATAATGGATGCTTAAAGCATTCCTTATGTCATGCATGTCTTTTGCCACAAGGACCTGATTCAGAGTTTTTTTTTTTAAGTAAGTATTCAGAGTTCTGAGTTGGGTTCAGTAATTCAGCTACAGCAGCAGTTTGTTTATTAGTTCAGAGTTCAGAGTTCAGCTACTGAAGTTCATCTTCATGATATAGTACAGTTCGGTGATACAGGATTCAGCTGCTCCTGTTCATGGCAACTGTGTATGTAGGAATGTAGGATTGGCCACTGCATTTTTGTAACTGTATAATATGTCCAGGCATGTGTGTTACCAAAAGAATATGCCTGACCCTTCTCTATGTTTTTCTTTATTTACTACCCCTGATGATCCCAAATCTGAAATACTTTTGTCAGATTAAGCCACAAACAAATATTGTGGCATCAAGACTCTGATTTTCTATGTGAATTTCCTAATATATAGATACCAGACCACCATATCTTCAGCTCTGCACTTTGAAATAGTCCATGGTAGTCGTCAAATTATGTGTGCAACTCTTTTGCTAGTTAATTCTTATATGGTAAAAAGGAAAAAAAATACTACTTGTGTTCCATTAGCAGGCAGCTGCAAGCCTTTTTCCATCCTGTACAAATTTATATAAGTAGCAGTTAGCTTATACCAGTTCAATCCTGCTACTATTGACCTGTCTTCTGTAGTATAAAAGATCAGAATTATTTCTTGCGCTGCATCAAATTTAATTGCATGAATACTCCATCAAGGAAACACACCAAGGAAAAACACCTGGATATGCTGTCCTGGACTAGTAGAACAAACTGTCGACCTAACTGGCTTCCTAATATTTTCTCCTAATTTTATTCAAAACTCTAAATTATTAAGTATCCACCTAGTATGTGGCCAAACTCCAACCTGCTGCCTATGGCAAGTTATGTTTCGAACTGAAAAATTAAAGACCTCAGCCACCAAAAGAGTAAGTTTCCATTTCCAAGATCATTTCTTCCATTCTAAATTTTTGAACTGGAGCAGAGAACTAGAGTTGTGGCTTTGTAGTTCTGTCACTGCTACATAGCTCTTACTGTGATGGAAGACCTTTAGATGCTTGGTATAATCAAAGAACTAGTTACCTTTGCCCGTTTTGGCATTTAGTTTTATACTGGAGTGAACATTAGCATTCAGCTTGATTTGTGTGAGGTTTGCATTTGATGGAAAAGGTAACTTGTGCTGTAGAAGTGTATACTGTAGAGGAATAATGTTATTCATAGACTTGGTCTCCTTTGAGCAAGTAGCTTAAATTGAAGCTATCCAATCTTGTGTAAAACTAATCCTACATCATGCAAGATATGTACAGGGATGTGGTGACGTTTGTCCGAACATGTGATGGCGACACCAGTGACTTTCCAATTAAAATAGGACTGCATCAGGGGTCAGCTTTGAGCCCTTATTTATTTGCTTTGGTGATGGATAAGGTCACAAGGGACATACAAGGTGATATCCCTTGGTGTATGCTCTTTGCTGATGATGTGGAGCTAGTTGACAACAGTAGGGCAGAGGTTAATAAGAAGTTAGAACTATGAAGGCACACGTTAGAGTCGAAAGAGTTCAGACTTAGTAGGACTAAGACCGAGTACATGATGTGCGATTTCAGTGCGACTAGGCATGAGGAGGGAGACGTTAGCCTCGATAGACAAGTGGTGGCCAAGAAGGATACTTTTCGGTATTTAGGGTCGATGCTACAAAAGGACGGAGACATTGATGAAGATGTTAGGCATAGAATTTCAGCCGGCTGGTTGAAATGGCGTCAAGCTTCTGGCGTCCTCTGTGACAAAAAGGTGCCTCACAAGCTGAAAGGTAAGTTCTATAGGACGGCGATTCGTTCGGCGATGTTATACGGTGCTGAGTGTTGTCCTACAAAAAGGCGACATGTCCAGCAATTGAGTGTAGCAGAGATGCGTATATTGCGTTGGTGTTGTGGGCACACAAGGAGGGATAGAGTCCGGAACGACGATATTCGGAATAGGGTTAGGGTGGCACCAATTGAGGAGAAATTGATTCAACATCGGTTGAGATGGTTTGGACATGTCCAACGGAGGCCTCGTGAGGCGCCGGTGCGTAGTGGAGTTCTAAAGCGGACCGATAATGTAAATAGCGGTAGAGGTCGACCTAAACTAACTTGGGACGAGTCCGTTAAGAGAGATCTTAAGGAGTGGAATATCTCCAAGGATTTAGCTATGGACAGGAGCGCTGGGAGATTGGCAATCAACGTGCCTGAACCGTGACCTCTTTTTGTCTTGTACCCTTTATGTCCCTTTATGTGTCTCCCTGTTCCTCGTTTCTTTTGGGTTTCATCTCTAGCCTACCCCAACTTGCTTGGGACAAAAGGCTATGTTGTTGTTGTTGTTGTTGTTGTTTTGAGAGTTTTGATCAATTAATTGACAGATGAACTGTTTCATATTGTCATTGACAATCCTATGCTTATGTGTGCTTACTGGCAGGAGGGGAAAAGATAGGTGGTCCAATTTGTACCAGTAATTTGCATTCAGTGGGAAGTAGAGGATCTCAAATATCTCTTAAAGATTATCTCTTAAAGGTGTGATGCCAGTTGACAGCATGAAAAATGCAAAGATCATTTGCATTCTCCAGGATGACAACTATTTATCTCCAAAATAAATATGCAAGATATAGTCTCATTACTGATGAATGCAATGCAATAACTGTGTTGATATATTTGTGTTCATGAGAAGAATTCTGGTTGGTGAACATGAGTGGTGTTTTGATTTTCAGTTTGTTATCTAACAGTAACAGCAAAGCCTTATTTTCTGTAGTTTGTGGACTTGTGTTCGGTTATCAATTCACTTATCTTGCTTTACCTGTGTGGTTAAAAATGATAAAATATTTGTCGTGCCACACCGCTAGCTTCGATCTTGGCATGTCGTGCCACACCGCTAGCTCATCAGTGCTGCCACAGCTAGCTAGCTCATCCATAGGATGGATCGACCCAGCCGATCCACTGGAGCACGGGTCACAGCAGAATTATAGATATGGATAGAAGGTGCTCCTGGAGTAGTCATTTGGTTATACGGGTCACAGCAGAATTGTAGATATGGATACATGGTGCTTCTGGAGTAGTCATTTGGTTATACGGGTCACAGCCGGTTCGCTCCACGGAGCAACCATCCCCTTGTTTATTCACACCTTCTTCCCTCCTACCTTCCGGCGGCCAGCGGCAGCACCACAACCCAACACTGCGGCAGCCGTTGCCCCAGGCCTACCTCTAATCCCAACGGTAACCCACACCAGAAGCCTAACCCTAAACATGAAGGAGAGGGAGAGATGAGATGCGAGCTTACCTGTGCTAAAAGATGGTATGGGAGGAGGAGCATACCTGGACTTGTTGGCCTTCCGCCGCGGATGGGTTGAAGCAGCCAACTCGTCGCGTCGAGGAAGGGAGGGTACGGTGGCAATGTATGTAGGCGTGGAAGAGTGGATTGGGCTTTTCGGTCCGTTCTTAAAAAGGTTGCTTGGGCTGGGTATCTGGCCCAAAAATGCCTGTCACCTGCTACAATCGTGGGCTGTCACTGTTTAGAGTGGATCTCTATCTCTATCCTTCGAAGCCAAAGTTTAAGCTCGGGCACCCAATTAAACCACGTCATTCAATAACTCGTTAACCGTTAGATCGGTGGTCACACGATCTGGTCCTTCTGATACGGGTCTTCCACCCGGTAAGCCACGAGTCTGATTGTGAATGGCGTCGAATCCACTAGGACGAGCACCTTGCGTCCAGCGGCGAATTTAGGATTTTAGCTCAGGGTACGCCGTCCAAAAAAATTCATACATAATTCGGTAAATCTATTTTAACAATTCGGTAATAATTGTAAATTTTGTAACATGATTATGTAAATTCAAGGGTTAAGTTGAAATTATCCACTAAATACATTATAAATAGTTCAAATATAGATATAAAAGAGTACTAGAGACATACAATGATATTTTCCTAACTGTTTTATTCAACGCTTTCGAAGAGACATGAATGTGTTGAGTATATCATCTTCATCAACTTCAAAGAAAATATGTCTCGAGTTAGACGGGTTGAAGGCCGACATACAAGACAACAACTCCATATTACTCTGTCAAGAGTCTGCTCTTCCACCACATGTTCGACCGGATCAAGGGAATGTTTACAAGTAGTGGCAGCCGCCGCCACCTTCTTTGTTTCATGCTTCTAAAAAAGAGATACAATATCTGAGTTTCTCTTCATAAGAGCACAAATATTAAACACAATATTAAATGATTAAACAATTATTATGTGATGTTTGCAAATTGCTATTGAAGTACACAATAATTTTCTAAAAAATACGAATAGCACAAGAGACCGAATAACAAATTTTGGATTTCATCTAAACAAAATAACGAATCAAGAATCTAAGACGAGTAGATGATGAACCTCCGTGAGACTGTGACTATCTGATAATCTAATTAGTGCGACCGTTCAGACGGCACGACATGAGGCGGCATGTTTGATCGCTTCGATGTTCCGTGCTCTCGCTCCATCGCCTCCGATCGAGATTAGATTAGGCCATTAGGGATAGATTAGGGAAATTGGGAAAGTCTCCTGTACTCGTGTGGGCAGTGGGATTCCGTAGCTGCGTATGCACGGCGGCACCAGGTGACCAGGCCATCAGGGCGTTTCGTGGTCCTTTGGTGGACTTACCGCGTGGGCCGCCTCACGTGGGCCTTTCTTGGTGGCGTGATCTAGGATTCCACCTGGTAAGTCATTTTCTTTTCTTTTTTTACAATAAATAGAGATGCTTATACATTATACGATATACCTATATATAATACTATGCTTGCTGGTGCTGCAGGGTATGCCAGTGCATACCTGGCATACCCGTGGCTCCGCCACTGCTTTCATCTTATGTGTTCCTAGTAGGCCAGCACTAAGCTCACCATCGGCAACTCTTTCGAGACGGCGGCGTGAGCCCTCTCCACGCCTCGCGCTTGAGCTCCACCACCCGTGCAACGAGGCCCTCGCCATCTCCTCCCTGTAACAAAACTGACCAATTATACAAAATTAAGACTATTCTGGTAAAATCTCGAGTTCGCCAGGAACCACATATACCCAGGGGCCGACCGACTGCCTTTCGGTATTATCATCGCACCCCCGTGTCCTACCACACCTTCTCCGGTACAATGCGCTGCGGGCAATCCACTCGGCCCAAATAATCTCCCAATTTTACGGTCGAAAGGTACGTTATTCGGTCAGCTAAATGTAAGGCATGCGTTCAACATGACCCTGGGCCCAACAACGGTCGGTCCTTAATCGACACAGATGGAAAGCACTACAGTCCTAAACCTTGTAAGTCCCCGTCCGATCTTAACTTCAAATTAACACTTAGTTATCATCATGACGACATAGTTATCCGAGCGGATCCAGGTAACCACCTATAGCTCGCAAGTGACAGGAAATCACCCGACTTCTACCGGTCTAAGCCAGCTAAGCATTGATTCGACTGCGGATACCAGGGTAACAAGGATATAGTAATGCATCAATTAAAGTAAAACATTAATTAATAATTGCAAACCGAGGGAGAAAATGCTCTGGGGCTTGCCTCTCGATAGAGGTCGACCTAAACTAACTTGGGACGAGTCCGTTAAGAGAGATCTTAAGGAGTGAAATATCTCTAAGGATTTAGCTATGGATAGGAGCGCTTGGAGATTGGCAATCAATGTGCCTGAACCGTGACCTCTTTTTGTCTTGTACCCTTTATGTCCCTTTATGTGTCTCCCTGTTTCTCGTCTCTTTTAGGTTTCATCTCTAGCCTATCCCAACTTGCTTGGGATAAAAGGCTATGTTGCTGTTGCTGCTGCTGCTGCTGCTTGCCTCTCTCGAAGGAACTCGGGCGGTGATCAGGGCACCCCGGAAGCTCCTCAACGTCCTCCTCATCTGCCTCGATCACTTCTTGCGGCTGCACCTCGAGCTGCTTCTCGGTCTCCTCGGGTACGACGACTAGATTCTCCGTTTACGATCCTGTATGATGCAGGTGCGTAAGTGCTTATGTAAAAGGTGCATCGGATGAAATGCACACAATGAACATGCTTGCATGTAAGGTGGATGAACATGATTTGCTTGATTGGGTAGAGTATAGTACAATTCTCATACAAGGTAGTCCACATCATTCAAGAACATATACTATAAGTACACGTCATCTACTGCATTCTCTTCGACTACTAACTATTCGGTAACCACACCTAAGTACTGCTATACTAATACTACAACCACAGTACTAACATTCCAAGTCAACACATCTCATTGAAATGCTTCAAAGATACACCAAAGCTTCACTAATTTCCTAATCAATATAATGTATAAAGCAAGATTTGATTAAACCATAATTAACACTAGGTTAGAATAGAAACATCTATTTTTATAGCATGGAAAAATCTTAGAAAATTACCATAGCACATTACTACTATAAGTAGACTACCATCAAATTTTCATGGCATTTAGATAAGTGTAATAACCTACACAAAAATAACAAGATAGGGCCTAAATATGAGCATGAAAATACTTTGTATTATGAAAAGTATCAAACAATAGATTTAGCATTTTTCCTAGGTTCTACATAGTAAATAATCACTTTACAAAAATTATCACATACATGTTTTATACAAATTTTGCTCTCTAGCAAAAATAACAAAAATCAGCCATTAAAGGCACTTGAACTACACATCACAATTTTTCTACATAACATGCATGACATATATTTTTCCTAGAAATTACATTACACAAGAAGAGTAATAAACTTGGAATCATATTTTTCTGAGCTTTCTATGATTTATTATGCATTTCTCAAGAAAATAGCAATTTCAATGATTAAATAAAACTCTACAGAAAAGTGTCACAAATTCAACATACAATATTTTTAAACCATAGATCTACTCCTAAGAAGTCTACCAAAATTTGTTTCACAATTTTTGGAGCCAAAATGAATGAGTTATGATTTTTCCAAAGCATTTACATAAATTCTGAAAAATATTTTCTAATTCCTTTTAAAAATCAACCGCAGAAAATGCTGAGTGCACCCGGCGCAGTGCACCCAGATTCCCAGCGTGATGCTGCAACTGGGTCCCCGGGTCAACCGGACACCATGGGTCAGTCGCACAGGGCAGAGGCAGCGCTGACCGGCCAGTCCTCATCATCGGCGAGTCCTCCGGCGAGGGGGGTGACCACGGTCGTGACCTACAACGCGCGGCAAGTCCAACGGTGTAGCTGGTGTGGCCTAGTGTGCTCGGGAAGGAGCTCGCCGTCGCACATGGCGGAGCGGCGGCGCTGCTCAACGGCGGCCGAGCACCTCCGGCCAAGAGACGGCACGGGGAGAGGCGCACGAGCACCGAGGAAGCAAGGTGAACGGAATGCGCGCACGAAGGAATGAAAAGGGGGAGCGGGAGGTCGGCGTCCACGGAGCGATGTTCTCCGGTGCGCTCGACCGGGGACTCCGGCAAGCAATTCCCGCGGAGGGGAAGCTTACCACAGGCAGTGGAGGCGAGCGCGAGCTGCGCAAAAGGGAGACGGAGCTTGGAGAAAGATGGGATGGCCGGAACGGGCAACTCCGGTGAGCGGCTGCGCGATGGTGGCGGAGGAGCACCGCTCGGCTACGCTGCGGCTGTGGGGAAGCGAAGGGAGAGAATGAGGAGTGAGCCGAGGGAGCGAGCGTGGTGCGGAAGGAGTAGGCAGGCATGTGGGGCGCGGGGGCCATCGGACGACACCCGGCCGGCGTCGCCGGCATGCGCTCGCCACGCGGCGCGGGGAGCCTGACGCGGTCGGGCGCGTCCGCGCACGCGGGAGGAGACGACACGCGTGGCGTGGGCCTGGGCCGCGGAGGCTAGGCTGGGCCGAGGGAGAGGCGCGAGCGCGGGGAGGAAAAGTCGGGCTGGCTTTGGCCAACGGACCGAAAGGGAGGCGGCGGCCCGTTAGGTGCGAAATTGATTTTCCCAATTTTATTTTCAAATAAATTTCAAATATCATTTTTCAAATCCCCTTTTGAGCAAGAAAATGACCTTTTCTGAAAATGACCCAAAAATAAAAGTTGCTTAGAATTTAATCCTCTACAACTTTGCTTTAGGGACCAACTAAATATTCTGCCTAGATTTTGAATTAGGATGTAAAAGCTAAATATGGAGGGGTTTTGACCATTTTCAATAATATTTTCAAAAGCATATTTTGCCAAAAGTTTGAATACAAACTTTGCTCCAAATGGCATGATAATTATTTCTAAGTGATTTGTATTTACAACCAAACATGTTTTATTGATCTAGCTAGCATAATCAAGGCAAAATAAAACTAAACAAGCATATGGAACATCCACGTTTCAAAGCGACATTTCACATATTTCAACTCAAACTTAAACTTTACTTCACATGTGATTATGAATGCAAATGATGTATCATGTGTATGATTTGCAATGCTAAATGCATGCGTAACACCAGGGTGTTACACTCCCGCTCCCCCTCGACCTCTAGAGCCGTCGTCTACTGCCTGCTGCCGACCCCGATCGAGCAAATTAATCTGTATAACGCCTGGGTCTACTTATGCACCACTGACCCTGCAGACCGTAGCGTCTTCATCCAGAGTCTTTCTATGGTGGCAGTCCGCGGCAGAGCCACCCTACCAACGCCGATGCGACAACGCTCTTTGGGGATACAACTGGTCCGGTGTCCCTGGATGGCGATGACGTGCATGCGGACATCACCGAAGGTTTGATTCATGGTGGTGCCTCCGATTATCTCACCGACTGTTGATATTTGGTAACGCAATTAGGAAATAGGATCCGCAAGCGCACGGATATCGGTGAGCACTTCACCCGAGATGTTATCCTGGGTATCGTATTTATATTTTTACCTTTAGGAGAAAGAGTGCATCTGTTAACCAAATCTATTACTACTAACCTTTAGGCTACAACCACTATGATTCGATGTGAGTGATGTATAGAGAAGACTACAACCGCACTCTTCTTCTAACCTTGGTAAGGATGATCTACTGTTCTATTGGGGAGGTTTACGGAATCTAGACACCACAAAGGATGTTCAACCCGCACCTATAAACCCTATCGATCCTGTTAACGGGATATGGAATACAAAGGTAACTCGGAATTGTCACGTTCCTCGCTACTACCACGGTTCGGCTAGACGAGGGGATATCTATGAGTATCCTAGCTTAAACACCACGTTTACGCTAGAGATGATTACTCTAAACTCTACGCGAAGAGATCAAAGTAAACTCATAAACCAAAGAACAATAAAACAAAGAACTTACTAGAATTTAGAAGTCGAAATACTAAAGAATCCTGAGAACAAGCCTCGGGTTAGAAGAACTTGCTCCCGCAGGTACAACCTCGGAGTAGACACCGACAGGCCGGCTTCCTCCGATCTACACCTCCACTCTATCTCTCTCAATCTAGTAGAACTAATTCTACTTTCACATTGGATGCTAAGCCCTAAGAGGTGGGAACCCTAGAGGGAACCTCTCTCTCTAAACCCTAACTAGAGATATGCAACTGAATAATGAATTGGGGTCTTCTCCACCAGGGGTCAGGAGCCTTGCTTATATAGCCCTTTTGGATGAATCTGGACCGTCGGATCAAACCGACCTTCATCCTACGGTTTTCCTTGATCCTCAAAGGCGGTGGAGCATAATTCGCGAGACTCGACCTGATTGGTCCCGGGGGCAGGGCGGGCGCCCTAGGGCACAGGGCGGGCGCCCTGTGTCCTGGCCCATTACGGCTCCCGTTCGTTCCCGTGGCTTCTGGAATCTTCTAGATGTAAGATAATTACGTGTTCGGTTAATATCCCGTCATTAATCCGACATGTGGGCCTTTCTTCCGTATTTCCTGATAACCCCCTGTAGAAATAGATAAACAGCAAAACTCGTGGAATTCTGTTAGATCAAACCCTAATTCTAGGTGTTGCTTGCATATAGGTCCTTTTCTTTATTTATTTGATAGTTATAATTGATACTTAAGAACCGTCAACAAACACCCCCATACTTAGGCTTTTACTCGTCCTCGAGAAAAGGTTGGTTAATAAAACATCTGGGGTTGAAACATTCTTTCATACCTGCAGGGTGTTGTAAAAATTCACTGTGCACTTATAGTCAAGGAAATATATGATCAGAGTAAAGAGCCTTTCTTCTTCTTAATCCCTATCACTTGGAGTTTTTACATATTTTTGAAAAGAAAAACTTAGCATACCTTTATCCTCATAGGTGCTCTCAGAGTCACTCATTATCTTTTATATTTCTCTCTGAGGCTGTTTTGATTTTACAAAAATAATTCTTTAAGCATACATACCTTGCATTTATTGTATGGTCAAAACCGGATCCGAGGAGAAGAATGCCATACTCTTAGATCAAAGATTTTAAAAATTAAAAACTTGTCACCCTTACTGGCATATTGCTTATTAGAGGGACCATGGGCTATCATTTTCTTTCCATCATATTTTTATCATATCTCATTTTTTATTTTGGGTGGATACCGAGGTACCCCTAATTCTACTGCCGGACACTTGTCCATTTTTTTCCACGAGGTTATCGAGCACTTGCTCCTTTTTATTTCCTCGATATATTCATAATTTTGCATAGCCCATGCCTCTAACGCAATAATACTTCGGAAGAGTGAATCTTTCTAAATAAAAATGTCTTGATCTTAGGAGTATGATAAATCTCTTAACAAGGGTCTAACTTGTTTTGAACAAACTCAATACAAAGCAGATACCTTTAATTAATATTTTCATGTTTAGCAGGCATATAAAACTTGAGGATGGTAGCTATAATTTTGAGATTTTTAAAACAAATTCTCCAAGCAATAAAGATACTAAGAATAAGGTACTCATACCCTTACCATCTCTTATTCCACAATGACTTTTAGCAACACAGGGTTTTGAAATAATTTTAATAATTGCAGGTTTCCAGGAAATATCACAAAGTGAGATTGATCATGATTATAAGCATTTTTATCCTTTTAATTTATCATGTTTAGAGAGATAAAATTCTGCACAAACTAAGGTGAGTGTGTAAGTGTGTCATAAAAGTGTGCAGAGTGTGTACCTAGTTCATGGAGTGGTGCGATCGAAGTGTGTGTGACATGTCAGGGAATCTCCCCCATACTTGTTTTCTGCTTTCTTGCACAAAAATAAAGTAGAGACACACAAGACATACTAATAATAATCTTTATTAATCTTGAGGCATTTATTACAACCGAATAATAATAATAACCGAATATAATAGATCTAAACTGATTATAAGCGAACCTAATCGAATCTAATAATAACTAAGACATATATAGCCCCAAGATCTAATCTAGATAGCTCAGCGACGCTCACGCCTCCTAAGACTATGCTCTAACTCATCAATCCTCTTGTTGGCGTCGGCAAGGTCATCCCGTAGCTTTAGGATCGTAGTGTTATGGTTGAAGGTCCTCCGATCCATAGAGATATTGGAGTTCTGAATTTCTATAATGCTGTTCTTGATCACCCGTAGCTCCTCATCCACATCTGCAATGGTCCTGCGGCGCTTGGGAGGTGTCTCGAAAGCATTAAGAGCATGCTTGGGTGCTTCCTTCGGAGGAACGAAGCGGACCTTAGCTGCCCTAACACCCTCGAAGTAAGGTCTCTCCTCCGTGGTATAGCGAACACTAGAGATCTCGCCGCTCCGGTTGGTCTTCACTCCGATGATCCGCTCATTGGGTTTTGGCGGCAGGATCTTTGTTCCGTCTGGTACCTTGATGATCTCCTTCCCCTTCGACGATGATGGCGAGCCTTCGAGCAATAGGGGCTGCTTAGGTGCGGTAAGAACTGGGCGAGCAAAGTAGGATTGGGCAGAGCTGCGTTAACGTGGTGGCATGGCTTCTAGCTGTCGCTCTGTGTTGGCCGGGACGAGAGCGTAGGCGTCGGGATCCTCCTTGGGCTTCTTGTTGAGGTCGTAGGGGATGACTTCCCAATCGACGTGGAACTTCTCGGCCATTGGAGCAGCTAGGAACTAAACAAGATCTAATTTGAGGAAGGAGAGAAGGCTTGAATGAATTGGTGCTAAAAGCTGACGTTGGGGGTCTGTTTATATAGGGGGTAAAACTGCTCTCGTGCATGGTCGGGACTCTTCCCGCCGTCATGTTTGCGAAACAAACCGAGGACGGAATTTTCCAGATAGCAACGGGCGAGGTTATCGCGTGGGAGAAGTCTGGGGCTGAGGGGAGACAGGGGTAGGGCGCCCGCCCTCATCCTCAGGGCGCCCGCCCTGTGTCCAGCTCCTCTACAAGCCTGCTTTCTCGAGCGTGTTTCTCACCGTGTTTTTATCCCGAAAAATATATATTTGGCCCAAAAACGTCAAATTAAAAGCGTCGGGCTTTAATTTTTAATTGGAAGGTAAAAATTGATCACGTCTATTTCTTCTAATTCTTTATTGGGCTCTAAAAATAATTTAAGACGTTGACCATTTACCTTGAATAACGTACCTTCGTTATTTTGAAGTGTGATAGCTCCGTGGGATGATGAATGAATTACCTTGAATGGTCCTTCCCATTTGCTCCGGAGCTTTCCATGCCCGAAAAGCTTCACCCTGGAATTAAAAAGTAATACCTTATCTCCAGGTAAGAACTCCTTCTTCTTTATCCTCTTGTCATGCCATCTCTTGACTCTTTTTTTGTAGATCTTTGAATTGTGATATGCTTTCTCCCGCCATTCTTCTAACTTCGATAATTGCATTCTTCTATGTTTTCCGGCGATATCTAGGTCCATATTCCATCTTTTTATGGCCCAGTGTGCCTTGAACTCAAGTTCAACAGGTAGGTGACAAGTCTTTCCGTACACCAATTGGTATGGAGACATTCCAATTGGGGTCTTGTATGCTGTCCGGTAAGCCCAGAGTGCATCGGGTAACTTGTCCTTCCATGCCGTTCCCATCTCGTTCACCGTCTTCTGAAGAATGTTCTTGATTTGCTTGTTAGAAGTCTCTGCTTGGCCACTTGTCTGAGGATGATAGGGAGTAGCGACGTTGTGACGGATTCCATGTCTTGATAGATAGTGCTCGAAGCGCTTGTCAATGAAGTGTGATCCTCCATCACTTATCACTATCCTGGGGACTCCAAATCTTGGAAATATGATTTCCTCAAACATCCTCTTCGAACTGATATTGTCGGCATGTTTGCAAGGTAGTGCCTCTACCCACTTGGAGACGTAATCAACCGCCACCAAGATGAACTCACACTTCTTAGATGGGGGAAATGGACCCATGTAGTATATTCCCCAGACATCAAAGAGTTCAATCTGAAGGTTGTTGGTGAGTGGCATGGCATCCCTTGTATTTATGTTTCCGTGCCTTTGACATGGCCCACATCTTCTGATATATTGCTTCGTGTCATCGTACATCGTAGGCCAGTAGAATCCACATTGTCAGATCTTTGAATGTGTACGGAATGCTCCATAGTGTCCTCCGTATGGTGATGAGTGACATCTGTCGATGATCTTCAATCCTTCCTCAGTGGTCACACATCTTCTAAGTAGGCCATCAGCGCATACTCGGAAGAGATATGGCTCATCCCATATATGTGAACAACTTTCCTGAATAAGCTTCTTCTTGTTTGCTCCGGGTGGTACATAACCTGAAACCATAAAATTAACAATATCTGCATACCAGGGGTCAGATCTGTTAATCCCGTAAAGCATGTCGTCCCGGAGTGAGTCATTAATGGGGGGTTCCTGTGAATTCTTAAAGTACATTCTAGACAAGTGATCAGCAACAGAATTTTCTACTCCCTTTTTATCTTTTATTTCTAAGTCAAATTCTTGGAGTAATAAAATCCATCTGATTAAGCGAGGTTTCGCATCTTTCTTAGTGAGCAAATATTTTAGTGCAGCATGATCAGTGTAAACAATTATCTTAGCTCCAACTAAATAAGATCTAAATTTATCAATGGCAAAAACAACAGCCAGAAGCTCTTTTTCAGTGGTTGCATAATTTAGTTGAGCTCCTGTCAAAGTTTTACTTGCATAAGCAATTGCATGATGCTTTTTATCTTTAGTTTGTCCCAAAACTGCCCCCACAGCATAATCACTAGCATCACACATAATTTCAAAAGGCAACGACCAATCAGGCGGTTGAATGATTGGTGCAGAGATGAGTGCTTGCTTTAATAAATTGAAAGAATTTAGACATGCATCATCAAATTCGAAAGAAGCATCCTTGGCTAGCAAAAGAGTAAGTGGTCTCGCAATAAATAAAAAGTCTTTTATAAATCTGCGATAAAAACCAGCATGGCCAAGAAAACTTCGAATTCCTTTTATATTCACAGGTGGAGGTAGTTGTTCAATTACTTTAATTTTAGCTCTATCTACCTCAATACCTCTTTCAGACACTAGGTGTCCTAGCACTATTCCTTCTCTAACCATAAAATGACATTTTTCCCAATTAAGGATTAAGTGCTTTTCTTCACATCTTTGCAAAACCTTATCTAAGTTCTCAAGACAACTATCAAAAGTTTTTCCATAAACTGAGAAATCATCCATGAAAACTTCCATAATCTCTTCAATCATATCAGAAAATAAAGACATCATACATCTTTGAAAAGAAGCTGGTGCATTACATAACCCAAAAGACATTCTACGATAAGCATACGTTCCATATGGGCATGTAAAAGTGGTTTTGCTGATATCATCAGGATGGATAGGGATCTGGTGATACCCTGAATATCCATCTAGAAAACAGAAAAACGAGTGTTTTGCTAACCGCTCAAGCATCTCATCTATAAAAGGCAAAGGAAAATGATCCTTTTTCGTGGCTTTATTAAGTTTTCTATAGTCTATGCACATCCGCCACCCAGTGACGGTGCATTGCGGAATTAGCTCATTCTTATCATTAGTAACAACAGTCATGCCTCCCTTTTTAGGCACAACTTGAACAGGGCTTACCCACTCACTATGCGGCACAGGATATATAATCCCTGCATGCAGCAACTTTATAACTTCTTTTTTAACTACCTCTCTCATCGCGTTGTTAAGTCTACGTTGAGGCTCTCGAGAGGGTGTAACAGAAGGATCTGTCGGAATACGATGGGTACAAATCATAGGATTGATTCCTGTGAGATCTTGAAGTGAGTAGCCGAAAACAGAGTGGTGTTTTTCAAGAATGGTCATTAATCGCAGAGTTTGCTCCTGAGTGAGTTTATTACTAACGATCACAGGAAACTCTGGATTATTGTTTAGGAAAGCATAGGTAAGACCGGGTGGTAAAGTTTTGAGTTCTATGGGGGGTCTAGGTGTTTCTGCAAACTCATCTAAGGGTTCAGGTTCAGAAGGTTCGGCCTCTTCTTCAGTGAAGAAGGGGGCTTCCTCTTCTAAGTCTGGATCATCTAAAAGTTCTAGAGATGCAGTCTTTACCTCCTCCATAGGATCAGGCAAAAGATATGGCTCGGTCTTATTATTCAAGGAGTGAGTTATTATAATTGGAAGTTTAAAATCCTTTCCCAAGGAAATGTGGAGCTTTCCAGTTTGACCTTCATAAAGGAGTCTTCTAAAAGGTTGTCCAATCAGTAGGTCGAAACCCCATATATCAAAGATATAAAAGTTCAAATGAACCATGGAGCCTTCTACCATAAAGGGTAGGACATTAATAATTCCAAGACTAGGGACTAATCGTCCCGAAGATTCCTTTATGACCTTTGTTGTGGGGGTTAAAACAAGTTTCCCAAATAAATTAAGTGCAAAAGCTTCGGACATAATATTGATCCCCACAACAGGATTATAGAGAGCGTTAAATTGATCAGAATTATAAGCATAGCGTATAGTTATAGAGGGTGTGTCCACTCGGATTACTTCAGAGGAAAGCTCTGACTCCTCTAACCATTCGCTACTCATAACCGAGATAAGCTCTCTCAATTGACGTTCACTTGGTAAACAAATGCTAAATTGACCGTTTTGGGGTCGGTCTATAGAATGGTAGTTTGAAATGTTTCCAAAATCGGCAAAGAGATCGGATTCTATGTCTAGCATGAAATCAGATGGTAGAATTTCTTCCTTTTGTGGCTCAGAACCTGGGATAGCTAAAGTAGATGAAAAATTTGGCAGAGTGTCTACTTCGGCTTCGTAGGTTTTATCATGGAGGGCATTATCCATCTCAGCTTCTAGGATTCTATTCAAGATCCCCTTAGCTTCATCAGTAGGGATACGAAAGAAAGAACCTCTAACCATAGTATGCAGCATTTGTTTATTATCTTTTTGAACACCTCGAAAAAAGTGAAATAAAAGAACAGTGTCTTCAAGCAAAAGTTTTGGACCAGATTCTAAAAGATCAGAAAAACGTTTCCAGGATTTCCCCAAAGTTTCATTATCTTTTTGTTTAAAAGATAGGACTTCGAGTCTAAGGTCACCAGTACGGTCAAGGAAATAAAAATCTAGACAAAAGTTGGCTCTTAAAACTCCCCATTCACCTTGCTGTTGACTTACCTTCTGACTATACCATCGTCTAGCTTCTCCTCTTAAAGAAAAAGGAAAAAAGCTTCCAACGTAAAGTCTTATCAGAGATGCCATCAATGCGAAGACAATCGCATGTCTGCTCAAAATCTCTAATATGAAGGTAAGGGTTTTCGTCTTCCTTTCCCGAAAAAGACAAATTTTGAATCATCGCAATCAACCTTGAACTTAACTTATACTGGGATGTTTGGATAGGCTGTGATGACTCCCATGGTAAAAGGTCAGTTGCTGAAGGTGTTGCGGCATCAAAGATAGATATAGAACCTTGGTTTTCCATTTTTGGTAAAAAGAAAAAGAAAGAATGAAAAAGATAAGAAAATAAAAAGTATGAATACAAGCTAGTAGTAAGACTCAAGGTTATCTCAGCAAACCGTCTTTCTCCCCGGCAACGGCGCCAGAAATGCTTGTTGATATTTGGTAACGCAATTAGGAAATAGGATCCGCAAGCGCACGGATATCGGTGAGCACTTCACCCGAGATGTTATCCTGGGTATCGTATTTATATTTTTACCTTTAGGAGAAAGAGTGCATCTGATTAACCAAATCTATTACTACTAACCTTTAGGCTACAACCACTATGATTCGATGTGAGTGATGTATAGAGAAGACTACAACCGCACTCTTCTTCTAACCTTGGTAAGGATGATCTACTGTTCTATTGGGGAGGTTTACGGAATCTAGACACCACAAAGGATGTTCAACCCGCACCTATAAACCCTATCGATCCTGTTAACGGGATATGGAATACAAAGGTAACTCGGAATTGTCACGTTCCTCGCTACTACCACGGTTCGGCTAGACGAGGGGATATCTATGAGTATCCTAGCTTAAACACCACGTTTACGCTAGAGATGATTACTCTAAACTCTACGCGAAGAGATCAAAGTAAACTCATAAACCAAAGAACAATAAAACAAAGAACTTACTAGAATTTAGAAGTCGAAATACTGAAGAATCCTGAGAACAAGCCTCGGGTTAGAAGAACTTGCTCCCGCAGGTACAACCTCGGAGTAGACACCGACAGGCCGGCTTCCTCCGATCTACACCTCCACTCTATCTCTCTCAATCTAGTAGAACTAATTCTACTTTCACATTGGATGCTAAGCCCTAAGAGGTGGGAACCCTAGAGGGAACCTCTCTCTCTAAACCCTAACTAGAGATATGCAACTGACTAATGAATTGGGGTCTTCTCCACCAGGGGTCAGGGGCCTTGCTTATATAGCCCTTTTGGATGAATCTGGACCGTCGGATCAAACCGACCTTCATCCTACGGTTTTCCTTGATCCTCAAAGGCGGTGGAGTATAATCCGTGAGACTCGACCTGATTGGTCCCGGGGGCAGGGCGGGCGCCCTAGGGCACAGGGCGGGCGCCCTGTGTCCTGGCCCATTACGGCTCCCGTTCGTTCCCGTGGCTTCTGGAATCTTCTAGATGTAAGATAATTACGTGTTCGGTTAATATCCCGTCATTAATCCGACATGTGGGCCTTTCTTCCGTATTTCCTGATAACCCCCTGCAGAAATAGATAAACAGCAAAACTCGTGGAATTCTGTTAGATCAAACCCTAATTCTAGGTGTTGCTTGCATATAGGTCCTTTTCTTTATTTATTTGATGGTTATAATTGATACTTAAGAACCGTCAACACCGACCATGCTGACCGATGCATCTTCCCAGTCGATGGAGCCGCACCGACAAGAGGTCCAACCCCACCTAACATAGTACGCTCCATGGTCCTTTTCCATGCCATCTACATGGACCTCAGGTAACTCACCTTCTCCATTTGATGAGTGCCAATGTGTGGAGCTCTAATTAAAGGATGCATCCTATAGATTGAAGGATTGATTTGCAGAGGAAGGAAGATCAATGCTCTTCCTTGTCTAATTGTTTTCGATGGTCATTTTCCATACAAAAAAGGCTTTTGTTCAGACAAAGCAGGCATGACAGGAAAACCCGTGTTCAGTGCCAAGGAAACTCACTTTCAATATGTATGACCTAGTCCCAAAAATTTTCCGTAAACCACTCTAAGGGATGATCTAGCAAGTTCATGGAACTTGCAACTTTATGGAGTGATTATGTAGAAACATATGACTGGGAAAAAATGCCTTAGTACTTAAATTCACTCTATAGATTCCAAGCACAGCGGATGTTTTCTATTCCCAATTGTCTTCCGTCGTCACAAGTCTAATCAGATGATGGAAAATGCACATTCATTAGTTCTTTAAATCTTTAAGTGCTAAGACAAAAAAACTTTCATGCTCAATTTCTTTGAACTATGATGACGGAACAAGATCTCATGGGTTTTCCATTGGGCCAACTAATCGGTGGAATCTTGGGCTGGCCCAAGGTCCGCTTGAAGACATGGAACAAGGTGGTGTGATCCCCAAGTATTCAAGGACCGGCTTAGTTGGACATTTAGGGAAATTAGTCCCTGTAATAGAACTAGGACTCTCCAATTGTAACCAACTAGAACTAGAACAACCGCCCTGCTGACAAGATCTTAACATATAGGTATGTTAAACCTCGAGATCTATGGTTCTCGATCAAAGAGACCCCCCCCCCCCGACCGATCCTTCCAGGATCGTCCAGGGGCTTGGGGCTATACCCATAGGCTACGCTCACGCGCACCCTTAGACTAAGGAACTTGCACAAGCCTGAGCACGTCAAGGCCTCTGCTTAGGGCTCGGGAACTAGTCCGAGCCTCAGGCTCCCGATCAGCAGGGAACCTGAGCCTGATCCTTGGCTCCTGCTCGGCCTACAACGCCAACCAAGGTCCAGGCACAAGAAGACATGCCCCGAGCCATCGAGGCTCGCGGGCTCCTCGACGCAGCACTTTGGGCGCGGCCTTGCCGGCCGCTCCCTCGACAAGATTACACACGGGGCATGACACAAGAAGGCAAGCTCTCCTCAGCCTCTGGGGGCTCGTGGGCTTCTGGGCCCGCGCGTCAGCCCCTTGAGCCGACCTCCCTCGTCACCAATACGACTCCAGAAGGTGCGCCTTGGGAGGCCGGTCCAAGCCGACACAACTTGACACTCAGTGTCTCAGAACAGGCCAGCCGGATGACGCTTAAGGCTTCTTCGGCTCCATGACATCACCACGGTCCACAGAGCGCCGCTACAAGATCCCCCTAGACTCCGTTGCAACTAGAGTTGCTCTTCATGGCTCCCGCGGAGTGAGCACAACACCCCTCACAAGCTCTTCTCCGGAGCACCGCATAATCACCACATGGGCTTCACAACGGAGACCACAATCCACCAAGTCGTCTAGGTGAATGGTAATCACCAAGAGTAACAAGAAATCCCCAAATTACAAAGGTTTCCTAGTGCCACCAAATGCAATCCTCAAATGCACACACTAGGTCTCTCAGCTTCTCTCACAAATTAGCACTAAGCTTGGAATGGGAGAAGAAGGGAGGAGGTGGATCTTCAACCTCTCATGCAAACCCACAAAGGGCTCTCAATCTCTCTTAGAAATCATAGCTCAAATCATGGGAGAGAGAGAGGAGAGGAAGAACCCTAACTTTTTCTATTCCAAGAGTAAGAATGGGGAAGAGGTGAGGAGGAAGAAGGGGAAGGCACTGCCTTATCCCTAGCCGGCCAGGCCAACATAGCCCAAACGGCTCCCTGGCTCTCCCCACGGCTCCCTCAGCTCACTTGGCCAACAGTCACAGGCGTTCCTTCCCTGATACGCGGGTCCCAGTTCAAACGGTCGAAAACAGAGACGACAAAACAAGCACGGAGCCACGGCTCCCTCATAGGTGTGCCCACTCTCCAGTCGACAATGTAACAAGAGCAGTCCCCCAAACAGGAGAAAGAAACGGTGCAAGCAGCTCCCCTATGCGCTTTGCACCAGCGCTCCCTCCACTCCTGCAGCTGACGTGCGGGTCCGCTAGGCAGGCGGCCTCACGCGGCAGGCACTCCCTCTCTGAGACAACGGGCAACGGAGCAGCACAGGTGTTTTCTCTCTCTCGTTGACACACAAGCTGTTGGAGACAAAAGTAGGTACTCCTAAACTCGCTAACTACTGACTGTGCATGCCAATTGCCAACACAATTTTTTTATGCCTCACCCCTTTAAGTACAAGCTGTAGTATCTAAACTTACGTACGAAACCACACACTCACACCATCCCGAACGCAAGCTAGAACTTATAACTTATACTCAGAGAACTCACGCGGCTAAGAAGTATCCGAAGTCATTAGGTTTCAAGCGTGACAAGCACGTCACTCTAACTATTGTAGAACATCCGCGTTGAAGCAACAGGAAATTACTTGCTTGCACGAAGCAAGCGGTGCAGAACCAGGGTTCGAACCCCCCGCCAGCCAGCTCCCACCACTGGAGCTTTGCCAGTGCGCTATACGCGCGCCTGCTACCAACACAATTTCAACGTGGATAGGAGACCGTTGTGTGCTTTGGGCGGCACACTCCGCAAGATCAAATTCAAGTTTAATGGGCCGATTAAGAATTGGGCCAGACGGACCAAAAACTAACTGGGCCTATATGATTCTTCTATATTCCCTCTGCTGTCGAATTTTGTTACACGGCAGGCACCCTTGATGGAAATTAAAAAAGAGTCAACGACTCAAACCTCTTGAAGAATTCACACTTAAGAAGCGGCTGGTCGTCAACAACTCAACAAGTCAACATATATATACGTAAAAAAACAGAGGGCGTTCACGTCAGGCAGTTGGCGACCAGCTCCTGCATGAATCCATCCAGACAGCGGCAGCGGCAGCGATGGGCAGCACTCACCAATCAGATCGAAGGGACGCTCGATCTCCCCCCCCTCCCTCCCTCCTCGTTTTACAAGGAATCGCGTCAAAACTGACGCCTTCCGTTTTGCTACGACCACTCGACGACCAGTCGACCATGAACCACGCGGAAGACCTGTGCAGCGCTCCTGCCAAGGACCAATGACCCTCCGCGAAGAAATTCAGCGTCGCGTGCGGAATTCCGCACACCAGGACCAATGACCAATCCCAGTGTGCGGCGTAGGGGTCCGTCGTCGGGTACCTTTGCGGTGATGAGCTTCGTTAATTGTCCCTTGCGTTTCCGGTATCCCGTTGGCTGTCGGTCCAGCTTTCATGCACGCATCTCCGGTCGCCGCCGCCGCCGCCGCCCGCTGGTGGTCATCATCCTATAGGAGTAGTACGCACAGACTCGCAGGCGTCAAATCGCGGCCTTGTTTAGTTCCCCTCAAAATTCCAAGTTTTTTCACTCTCTTCATCACATCAATTTTTAGCCGCTTGCATGAAGTATTAAATATAGGTAAAAAAATAACTAATTACACAGTTTAGTTGGAAATCACGAGATGAATCTTTTGAGCCTAGTTGGTCCACGATTGGACAATATTTACCAAATAAGACGAAAGTGGTACTATTCATCAGTTTGAAATTTTTTTCAATCTAAACATGGCCCGCGTCCATTTCATGCCTGCCTCCAGCTGCAAGGCGTGAACGTGGAGTATAGGATACTCCCTCTGTACTCGAAAAGAAGTCGTTTCGCATATGGTTTAGATTAAACATTAGGAATATAAATTATAAATAACTTTTAAGTTGTTGAGTTTAAAAATATGAAAACTATATGAATAAATTTGTCTTAAAAAATATTTTCATAAATATATATATATATCATTTTTTGATAAATATTTTTATAAAAATAAAGAGTCAAAGTTATACTTTAGAGACCGTGTTATTATGAAAAACAACTTTCTTTTCAAGTACGGAGGGATTACGTAAGTGCTAGTATGCCTTGTCTCTGTCTGTGCGGCTGTGGAACGTTGCTGGCAGCATCGCCGTATCACTGACGAAGATGATGGACAGTGCAGAGAAGAAAACATCGTGAGGGTCCTCATCCATAAAGCCGTAGCTAATCGCGGATCCCATCACTTCTCCCATAGATAATCCAGAATACCGCGGCTGGCATGGTGGAACCGAGCGGGACGCCGGGGTTTTCATGAGGACAAACGGAATATGGTGTGTTTAGTTCGCGAAAAATTTTGGTTTCAGTTACGGTAGCACTTTCGTTTATATTTATTAATTAGTGTCTAATTATGGATTAACTAGGCTCAAAAAATTCGTCTCGTGGTTTTCTACCAGACTGTGTAATTAGTTTTTTCTTTCATCTACATTTAATACTTTATGCATGTGTCCAAATATTCGATGTGATGAAAAATCTTAAAAATTTTTAGGAACTAACATGGCCTTAATTTCTTCGGCTCGTCGTCGTCGGCGGCTAAGTAAGCCATTTGTCTCCTGCAACTCTGCAAGCTGATGCAGGTCAATGGCTCCCGAAGCTGGCGATTGGACTAATAAACTGCTTCAAGTCGCGGATCATCCTTGCGTAGCTGTGCGTTCAAACTCCGGGTCGTGAACAAATTAGAATTTGCGCTGCTGGCTCTCTGCCTCGTCAACCGCCCATGCTCGGCACGCCTTGAAGCTCTTGTCCAGAAAAAAAACACGTGCAGACGTGTTCGGTTTCGTAACAACTCCCGGACTCCGGCCTCTGTCACCATCTCTCAGCTTTCATCTTTGCTCCAACCGAAACACTACGGCTTTTTATATGAAAAGAAAAACTTGCTGGAATATGCATCCATGAGCAAAAGTAGGATATCTGCAGGAGTAGAAAACATGCATGTGGGATGGGGCGATGGCTACAATAGGACCACTTTATTTGCTTTGCTTTACCTTTTTTCTTTCTTTCTTTTTCCAAACGTTGCTTCCTCGCTTCTGAAGAAGACCACACACTTGTGACTTGTGATAAATACCTGGCGTTTTTGTCTCGCTCACGCCATCCGCACGCACGGGACAGCAGCGTTGTGATTCGGGACAGAGACAAAAACGACCGAGGCACAGGTGCTGGCGAGACTCGGTGAATATTCCCTGCTGGCTTCATCGCGATCTATCATTGGACGCCATTAGATGAAAGTGAAACACGTGTTGTTTTTTCCTTCTTGAACGAACGGGGGCGTGATCGATGACGTGGGTGCCAGAGCAGAGCAACGCATGTTTGGTCTTTTCATCTGTTTTAGTCGTTGTCGTTCGTACATGAAACTTTCCGGATTGTATGCAACAAATGTTAAAACAAGTACATTGGTATACTGTATAGACAGTCTCGTATCATGCCACGTAATCTTAAGATAACTTATTAATAGATAGGACGTACAATGGTTGGTTTTTAGTTGTGCTACAGCGGCAGAGAGACTTGACACTAAGCTATTGCTCTTTTAGTTGTGCTACAACGGCTGAAGAGACTTGACACTAAGCTATTGCTCTTTGCGCTGCTATGCCAACTTTGACCACTATTGCGCGCTATAGCACTGCTAAGTTGCATAGCTTTAGCGTTAAAATATCGGTGCCATTTCATATTTTGCCTACTTATCATTTGCTTACTAATTTAATTAATTATTTCCTACTTATCATTTGCTACTAATTTGGTATTTTGAACAATTAAACACTTAAGTTTTATGAATCATGTTGTAATGTCATATTGGTAATGTTATCTAGACTTTGTGGAATCTTAGAAACATATTTGTGTTCATCGAATTTCATATTTGCCATATTTTTTGCATCAATTACCTGTGTTTTTCATGCTTTTTTATAAAAATGCTATTTGTCGTAGCGCCGCTATAGCTTCATAGCTGTAAAAAAAGTCGCCGCTATTTCCAATAGCCCTCTATTTTAAACTATGCTCGTACGTACTAACTCAAGCCACAATTCCTTATTTGCGTATATAGAAAAAAAAAAGGGGAATGTTGTGAGTTGGATGGCAAACACTCATACAATAGTGTAATAGTGGCCTTATAATCTTGAATTTTAGCTTATGAGATATATATAGTTGCTTCATGGAACGCCAACTTCTTTCTCCCACCTCCTCCCTTTACTTTCTCCACATCATCACAAATTCTACTTGACACTGAATGAGATAATTTATAAGATCACTGACCTATGGCCACCCATCTACTTCTTCTGTCCCAATTTAATCGCATATCTAGAACCAGGGGTCAATACCAAGGACACATGCTAATTACTATATTACTCCTGGGAAGTACAACCTTGTTCATGAGCTCGCACGCCCTCTAAGGCTTTGAACGTTTCCAAACTCACCAGGCTGTGCGTTCCAGCGCCGGCCAGTACAGGTTGTGTGGACGAGAGCACTCCAGGTGACTTTCCATTTTCTAAGTTGAATTTTTATTTCCTCTGTGCCGGAGTACAGGTTCCAGGTACGTCCTTGTACTAGCACTGCTATTCTGAAGATGGTCTTAGTAGCTAAGATAACTTGTTGGCAGGTGCATAATCCTAAAATAATTTTGTGCGTTCCAGTTTCCTTCCTTTTCTTATTATTATTGTTCATCTACATCCTTCCGACTAAGACAATAGTGTTCTCCTAATGCAGCCCCAGTTACCTCATCTGCACAACCACTTCATCACGCCATTAGACACTGGCAGACCCATGGCCCGATGACTCTAGGCTTCCGTCTGGACTCATTGCAGTTGGACTCCTCTGTATTTAATTAATGTGCAACCATGTATAAATACTTAACGCATGCCCCACTAAATTGCTCCCGCTCAAAAAAAAACTTTAGGTCCCCTACTGCTGTTACAAACATGACGTCCACCTCTTACCCCTCACCTCTTTGTGCCTTCGTTCCTGCATTAAACTCTTTATAGTTGCTCGTTTTCCAGCACCAGCTCCACCCGTTGTGGCTATAAAACCATGCGGACTAGCTGCACAGCTCACGCATTGTGGCTATAAAATCATGCGGACGAGCTGCAGCGACATTAGCATCTCGCCTTGTCGTTGTCCAAGTCACCAACATCATGCCAACTGCAATCCAAGACCCACCTTTTCAACTCTAAACCAAACTCTTAACCTCGCTTCCTCGTACCGAATAAGGTCTTGTTTAGTTCCTCCCCCACAAGTTTACATCGTATCCCATTAAATATTTAGACATATGCATGGAGTATTAAATATAGACTAAAAAAATAACTAATTGCATAGATTGCGACTACTTTGCGAGATGAATCTTTTAAGCCTAAGTAGTCCATGATTTGACAATAAAGTGCTACAGTAACACATGTGCTAATGATGAATTAATTAGGCTTAATAAATTCATCTCGCGGTTTACTGACGGATTATGTAATTTGTTTTTTTATTAGTATCCGAACACCGCGTGTGACACCCCCACGTGACACCCAATGTGACACCCCAAAACTTTACATCCTGAAACTAAACGAGACCTAACATGTTTTGTTAGGCACAAGTAGTAGACTTGACAAAAAATATTATTCGATTTCCCTAAGGATCTATCTGCATGGACTAAATTGAGTCATTAGATGCTAAAAGCACTAGCTGACCCAAACATTCCGAGTTATAGGATATTTTGTACTATTCAAACACACAAATTATAAAAGGAATGGGGGCCTAAATTATTCTAATAAAAACACCGAGTATATGTTTTGGGAAAAAAATGGTCTACTTTTATAGGCCGTTTTGGCAGCGCTTCTGGACAGGCTCCAGGAGCATCTTCACGTCCTCGGTTACCAAACGGGGTGGAAGGGATCCGCTCCACACCGCTTCTCCCACAATTTCCCATCTCCGGAGCAAAATGAGACACAGGAAGCCACAAAAAAAACTAGCTTCGTCTAACTTTCTCTACTGTGTGTAGCTTTTTCTTCTTTGAAACACCCTTCGCGGGCGTGGTGTGGGGCACGGGGCGCGCGGCTGTTAGGGTCGTCGGGGCGCCAGCACGTGGAGCTGCCAGTGCTTCAGGCCATCGGGTCTTCAGAACGAACGAAGCTAGAGATGACGAAGAATCCGCGAGCGGATTGGATAAGGACCTCACGATCACGGAGACCTCGCGAGTAGAGTAGGACAGGGAATAAGAAAACATAGAAAAATAAAAGGAAAAAGTAAGGGCGTAATAGATATTTTATTATTTTTATCTATCATGGGAAGCTGTTTTACCAAACGTTTCATCAAAACAAGTACTCCCTCCGTCCCGCGAATAATTGCACTTCTAGAGAGCTAGACACGGCAACCAAGACAGATGGGAAATTACTAAAATACCCCTAAAGATGTCTGCCAGCTGCAGTGCTAGACTGATGCCTGTGGTGAGGCGGAAGGAGTTCTCTAGTACGGACGACGACAGCCTTTTATTATTTTATTATACGGAAGGATGGATCACACAGCCACGGGCAGCTTCTGGATGGGCCGAGGGAGCCTGCGTTGAATTTTTTTTGTTTTCCTTTTGTTTTTGAGTTCTTTTTTTATACTTTTTGGTCGGACACGCCGGCACTATGTAGCTGAAGGCTGTCACCTACAGGTGACTATCTAGCCCAGTACTGCCAACATGATCGATTAATGTGGGAAAAATTTTGAAGGCTAAACGTGCAAATAAACCTAGGACGGAGGGAGTACATCTCAACAAGCTAAGCTATTCGTGGATCTTAAGTACCAAAAAAAAAATCATTCCACGGATGAAACAGATGTGTACCAAAACGGGCACTGCGCGTCCTGTAGCAAATTCGGGTCACAGACCCAACCAAAACGTCACCGGGATTCATGTTCAGATGTTTTATCCAAATCCAAGCCGACCCGAGCATCTCGTTCTCGGTCATATTCCTTGCGTTCCAAGTCAGCCACGAGCCGTCCATAAAAAAAAAGTCAGCCACGAGCCGTCTCAAAAAAAAAACCAGCCACGAGCCGAGCGCGGCACACGCGACGGGCTCAGCCGAAGTGGCAACAAAAAGGCAAGAAAACGTCGCTCAATCCTCACCAAGCCCGCGCGGCTTTTATTTTACGGGAACTGCTGCTATGTATGGAGGCCTCACGCGCGACCCTCCACCCACCGATCACACAATCCCGAGGCCGCCCCAGAGAGCAGAGCACGCTTCTCCCAGACCCACCAGTCCACCACTGCACCCTTCACTCCACGGCACGGCGACGCGGGGACGCCAAGCCAAAAAGGCAATAAGGCCAGCGGCCAGCAGGGCTAGGAGGAGGCGTTAGCGCCGGCGTCGGCGGAGGCGGAGAGGAGACGGCGGCATGGGGGTGCTGCGGAGCACGCAGAGCCTGGAGGCCGAGGTGGAGGAGATGCGCGCCGCGCTGCTGCTCCACGGCGCGTGGGCGTGGAGGCCCGGCCGGGGCACCGCCAAGCGCGCGGCCCGCGCCGCGGAGCCCGCCGGCGCGGAGGCGCGCACCGTGTGCGTCACGGGGGGCACGTCCTTCCTCGGCTTCGCCGTCGTCGACCGCCTGCTCCGCCACGGCTACCACGTCCGCCTCGCCATCGAGACGCAAGGTCAGTTAGTCTCGCCTTAACCCCCTCCACGGATTGGGGGCGGCTTCAAATCGGATGCGTCTCTCCTCGCATTTCATTTCGGTGGGACGTCTCCGGGGTTGGGGTTGGTTTGTTTCTGAATTCTGAAGGTTGTTCTCGCTGATGATTGGAAATGCGAACCGCTCCCTGGCCCCTCTTCCTGTTCCTGTTCTACTCTTTTGATTTGATTTAATTCAAAGTGGTCAGAATTTCACGGCAACTCTCTTCTCGGGCACGTGATGTTGAGCAATTTCCAGTTAAGTTTCGTAATGTGCACGTTTTGTTGGGAGTTCAAAAATGCGGTAAGAAACATTAGAGTACATTAATTTATTACTAGAACGTTCCCGCTGCCTTCCGGTCTCCCGCTTGTTCTGCTTCTGCTATCCTAATCTGAGGTTTATTATAAATCTGCTTCTAGATTCTAAATAGTACTTGTTCACTTTGTAGCTGGGCGACCGTGGTGGCGTTGTCCTTTTGTTCATCTCTTGTTTTCTATCCGTATGCTTCCGTGCATGCATGGTGCGTTGCCTGGTAGTGGGTTGGTGGAAAATTACCCACGGTTTGTTGGAAAGAAAATTCCAAACAAACCTTTCGGCCATTTATTGCCATTAATCTCTACCTGGCATAGAGTTAGAGGGTCTACAATTTGTACGAATGATGATGGTTAATGGCTCCACGTTTTGTGATACGCAGCAATGTTTTGTTGGCACAAGTTATTCCAGGACATTGATTTTTCGTCCCAATGAGGTCAGTGATGTGTGCCCCAATTCTGACCCCTACGTATTAGTACAGTTTTCTGCTACCATTATGCAGTTTTAGCTGAACATTGCATCATAGTTGGTTACTTCGTCCACGCCATATGGGCATGTCACTTTTAGTCTATTTGATAACTTGATATTTCACTAATGAAGTTTTCTTGGAGTAGAGGAAGTTTGCGTAGCCATTATGATAAAATTCAACATGTCACTCTCTTTGGATGGCAAGAGGCCAAAGTCATGCAAAGGAGATGTCCCATTTTTTCTCTCCCCACCAGTTCACTCCTTTCCATGTCATGCCATGTTTCTTTAGGGCCCGTTTGAAACGCAGTAATTTCACATGAAAAACGCAGAAACATGGGGAAAAAAATCTCATCATTCCAAATGGGGCCTTTTTCTTTGGGACCCCATTGAGGAACATATCTGGTAAGGGTATATTCTTCATTAATAGTACACTGATAAGTTATCCTCATCTTACCACCTTACTGAAAGGACCATTAAGGCAATTAATAATTTGATACTATTTTTTGAACAAACATTAATAATTTGATACTAGCTGATGCATGAATACATCATGTCTTGTTCCTTAGCACCTTGTATTTTTGAAATCTTGCCAATTAGGGTTGAATGGTTGATAAAAACCATGGAAGAAGTTAGACACAGAGACATTTATGAAAGAAGAAACATTTTCCCTAGAGATGATGTTGTTCTGTTGTATACATGTACAAGATTTTGCATGACATGCTGTTCTGGTTATGGGGTTGGTGATTTTCTACTTCTCTCTCCGGTAAAATTGAATTCATTTAGTGTGACATGATATCCTCTTTCCCTGTATTTTCTGGTCTTTTACCCTTTGCTAACCATTTTATAAAGCCTGCCTATCTTTTCTTCCAATAAAATATGCATCGGCACACTTTCTATGTTCAAAAAAGAGACAAAGTTGCACCAATTAATATCATCTAATAATGGTATTTGATAATGTTTGTTTGGGATATACTAATTGGAAAAACAAAATTGATCATCAACTGTTTGCCCTAATATGGGAACATAATTTCCAACTTGATTACTTTCAGGTGTGTAGAGGCAGTTTTCAACTTTTTGAGGTGTAACCATAGCCTTCATGTGTTCTTATCCGAAACCTTGTCAGCAACAATGTGACATGAGAAAAAAAAACTTTATTCACTCCATATAATGCTCAATCAGATAATGACTCACAAGTTCAAAATTGGGCCTCTTAAACAGAAATTAACAACTGGAATTTCCATTTGTGGTTTCCAAGGCTTCTCTGTTATTATTAGGGAAAGTAAGTTCTCATGAAACCTGATATGTTACCATTGCTCAAAGTCAATGTTTTCATGAACTGGAACATTCCTATTGCAAACTTGGTCCGACTGAACTTTCTGTCAAATCAAAGTAGCTATTTATGTGTTTTTTTGCTATCGCAGAGGACCTTGACAAGCTGCGGGAGATGGAGATGTTTGGGGAGGATGGCAGGGACGGTGTTTGGACTGTGATCGCAAATGTGATGGACCCGGAGAGCTTGCATGAAGCTTTTGACGGCTGTGTTGGTGTCTTTCACACCTCGTCACTTGTGGATCCAGGGGGCATCTCCGGTTACACGGTGAGCTACTCAACCTGTATTGGTTTCATCCTATATTTGCTCAGCATCTAATTCTCTGAGCAGAAAATTCTGCCACAAAAGTCATACGTGCAAAGGTAGGCCTGATGATAAATTTTCTCCTATTTTGTTTGTCTGTGAAACAAGACCTAGTTTTGTCTTATACTTTTATAATCCTGCTTCTTAGTGTGTTGTAAGACAGTTATTCTTTTCGAGGAAGGGTAGAGATGCACATTATGGAACATGTAGGCACTAATATTAAAAGTCTTAAATTGCTAAGAAGAAGACAAAAGGCTTATTCATGAGCCATGGATAAAAATCAGTTGTTTAATGAAAGTGAGATTTGAAATTCAGGTCTAATAATTGACATCACCATGTAAATTGCATTTTCTGATTGGAATGGAACAACCATGCTAAAATGTTGAAGACCAGAAAAATAGGTTCTGATCTGTTTAAATAACCCACTCACTATGTCCAGTAAGGTTTACGGTATGGAATGTGAACTAGGGATGGCACTCACACCTTAGAATGATCCTGTGAAATGGCTACACTGAGGCCATGCGTAATCTGTGGAGTATGTAACTAGAAGCTAGCTGAATTGTTTCCGGTTTGAGAGCAGGAGAGTCCGAATTTTCTAGATATAGGAACGCTGACCAAAACCTATTTAATTAGTGGTCAGCGTTCCTATATCTAGAAAATTCGGACTCTCCTGCTCTCAAACCGGAAACAATTCAGCTAGCTTCTAGTTACATACTCCACCGCTACAAAGATAGCGGTGGTAGGTGAATGTTTAGCAACTCCAAATATACACCTGGACGCTAGAAATGAATTGATTATTGTTGCCCAGACATGAACAAAATAGATCTCAGATTTGGGGTAAGCCCAGAGGGCAGCTTGGCCACTAGGCCGCTTGGATTGAAACTGAGTTGCAAGATTTGGAATACAAGATGGTCTACCCCTGCTTATATAGCAAAGTGGCTTTTCCTACTCTCACCTACTCTAGCATATTCTGCTGCATAAAGCAGATACCAAACTTGGGTGCTAAGACACGAAAACACTTAGACAGTGAATAGTAAAGGCAGGAAAGTAAGATACAAGCAGCTAGGCTTTAACTATCAATTATAGGTGTTCCAGTTTAACCATTAAATGGTTGCGAGTTTATTGTTATGTTTCTTGTGCAAGTGTAAATAGGTGTGCCAGTTTAACTATCACATCCACTCAGTTTGGTATCGTGGAGACTTCATTAGACCACGTCTGATGTTGCCATTGCCTTGCCTTACTTTATTAGCCTCGTCATAGATATGGATGCAACTCTTTCTTTATGCATGTCACACATCTCTATATATTTATTTAAGCTGGATTGGAATCATGTCCCAAAACATCGATCTTTCTGGCATACCGTACCATACCATGTGATTCCAAAGGATCGGCTGAAGACAAAGTTCACAAGTTTACATGGTCTTTGCCTGTATATATATATGTAACCTCCTGTGGCTATATGTAAGGTGGTGATCTTCTTGTCATTTGAACATAAACATGAAAGGCATCTAATTGTTCTTTTGGTTGCAGTAGAAACTTCTTCCAGTTGACAAACAGTATGAACATCTGTGCATGCCTCCCCTTTTTCAGTTATACGGAGTAGTAGTTAACAATGCCCTCTCTAAACAGCTTTTATGTCAACAATGACTCAATATCGAACCCAATAGTTAGGTGATCCACGTTTGTTGTCCTTTGTCATTCCCTACCAAATCTATTTTACTTTTGTAGGTGCAATTTTAAATATGCCTCTTAAATTGTTTGTATAATCATGAAATAAAGATATGCATTTGCATTTACATTTCCGTAAGCCTGTTGATGTTGATCTTTCTGTGCACACGAACTTGCTACTAGGCATTAGCATATACAAAATGATTAGTGCAAAATTCACCACCGGTCCCTGAACTTGGCAGGCGGTGTCATCTAGGTCCCTGAATTTCTAAAGTGATATCTTTAGGTCCCTAAACTTAGCAGACAGTGTCATCTAAGTCCCTGAACTTTCAAGGTGATCGACACAAGTCTCTAAACTTGGTCGGCAGTGTCATCCCAGTCCTTGAACTTTAAAGATTGGCAAGTGGTATCATCCCTGTCCAAATGTGGTCTAACCTACTTTATAAGCTGGCATGGCAAGCTGACTGTACGTTAGACATTGATCCAACATGTGTCAATTAATCAATCATTATTCATATAATATTTATCATGAAAATCTAAATTATAAAAAATAATTTACATCAGCAAAAAATAAATTAAAGTACTAAAATAATTTACAACAACAAATATATTAGGTTAACTAAAATAGAAAAATACTAAAATTAATTTAATATTTATGTATCATTAATAGTATTAAAATAATATTAAAATTTTGTAGTATTAAAAGTTACTTCTAATTTTAGTATTATTTTAAAAGTTTTAATAGTAGTATTATAGAAGTAACTTTTCTCTATTATTAATACTATAATACTATACTATTTTTAATAGTAGTATTATAATATTAGAACTTTTAATAATAGTATTATAGTATTAAAAGTTTTAATAATAATGTTATAGTATTAATAACAGAGAAAAGTTAATTCTATAATACTCTATTAAAACTTTTAAAATAATACTAAAATTAGAAGTAACTTTTAATAGAGAAAACTTTTAATACTATAGGTAACTTTTCATATTCCTACATTTGGATAGGGATGACACCACTTGCGAAGTTTAGGGACCTGTGGTGATCATCTTGAAAGTTCAGGGACCAGAGTAACACCGCCAGCTAAGTTCAGGGACCTACGGTGATCACCTTGAAAGTTTAGGGACCTGAATGACATAGTCTGCTAAGTTTTGGGACCCACAGATATCACTTTAGAAGTTTAGGGGCCTGGATGACACCGCCGGCCAAGTTCAGGGACTGGCGATGAATTTTGCTCAAATGATTATCCCCCATGATCAGGAGGCACCGAGCAAGTGTTGAAGCCATGATTGCTAGTTGGCCGGTCACAATCACATTTTTGTGAACATGGACCCATAGGACATTAATATGCCAACCAGCACCATCATTTTCCTAGAACAATAAAAACATTACTTCTATAGATGGCATGAGGCTGTGTCTAGTAATTCAAGTGCACTTGCTAGAGATAGTAATGTAAAATTTTACATTAAGAATACCTAAGAATAATATCCACTCCTGAGACAAAGGGAGTGTGCTATATTCTAAAAAAATAGCCAAAAATTTTGTATTAAAAATAGTTCCATTAAGAGGAAAAAAATTGTATTATAATTCTCCAGACCTCAGAAAAAATATATATAATGCCAACTAAACTAAACTTGGCAACTTTTGAGTAACCCCAAGTAACTTTTTTTTTACAACAACCCCAAGTAACCTTTGGAGCACTATTATGTTATGCGCCTATGCCTGCTACTTTTTGGTGTGTCTAAAATGCTCTTGGACTTTGGTGCTGACCACGTATATCTGTAACTGGTAGCGCAATTTACTGTTAATATTTACAGTTCCGAATTCTGCGATCAGATATCTGATATTTTAACAAGTAACATTATACAGGTTTCACATACTTTGTATATTGTTCTATCTTCAAGAGCCATAACTAATTAACTCTGATGTAAAATAAGTGCCTTTTCAATTTCGACAGAAACACATGGCACGCCTGGAAGCCAAAGCAGCAGAGCTTGTGGTCGAAGCATGTGTGAGGACAGAGTCCGTGAGGAAGTGCGTTCTCACCTCGTCGCTGTTGGCATGTGTGTGGAGGCAAAACTACGCTTATGACCGCCTGTTCCCAACCACCATTGATGAGAACTGTTGGAGCGATGAGAGCTTCTGCCGCGACAACAAGGTGAGTGACAATAACATATAGCAAAACCACAACTGTATTAAACAGCGCCATGCCAATTTTTTATGGCTACAGCCTACACTGTGAAGAATCAGTCTCGTCATTTTTATGGAACACGTCAACGCGATAGCAGAATGTTAATGCTGGATCCTAAACATTTGCAGCTGTGGTTGTCACTTGGCAAGACGATGGCAGAAAAGGCGGCATGGAGGGCTGCACGGGGAACAGACCTGAAGCTAGTGACCATATGCCCTGCACTTGTAACCGGACCGGGATTCCGGAGGCGGAACCCTACTCCATCCATTGCCTACCTCAAAGGTCTCCTACTCTCTACAACTATCTTGAGTCTTCACTGGCCATATCGATCAATAGCATCTCTTGATGACCATAGAAAATTCGAGTTCACCACATCTGCATCTTGTACGTTGGCAGGAGCGCACGCCATGCTCGCCGAAGGCCTGCTGGCGACGGCGAACGTGGAGAGGGTGGCGGAGGCGCATGTCCGCGTGTACGAGGAGATGAACGGCACGGCCGGGGGGCGGTACATCTGCTACGACCACGTGGTCCGACGAGGCGAGGAGTTCACGGAGCTGCAGCGGCAGCTGGGGCTCCCGGGCAGGGTTCCCGCGACGCCCGACGACGACGACGACCGGCCGCCGCGGTTCCAGCTCTGCAACCGGAAGCTGTCGGCGCTGATGTCCGCGCGGAGGAGGTGCACCTACGACGCCTACTTCCCCGTGTTATACGAGTGAAAATGGTGAGGTGTCTGATGGTAGAGGAGAACTGCTGATGCTGGAGTGTGAGCGACCTTGTACATAGTGGCTGTGTTTAGATCACTTGAAAAGTGCACTATGCAAAAAAAGATTCCCCATCACATCAAACTTGCGATACATGCATGGAGTACTAAATGTGGATAAAATCAAAAACTAATTGTACAGTTTGGTTGTACTATGCGAGACGAATGTTTTAAGCCTAATTAGTCAATGATTGGACAATTATTATCAAATACAAACGAAATACTACAGTAAAATTTGGCGCTCCAAAGTTTGGATCTAAACACAGCCAGTGTTGATTGCATCAATAAAGCTTTTCTACTCGGTATCCGTAGTAGTACAATGTGTTGTACAGGTACAGCCTGACAAACCGATTGCGGTAGCACAGAACAGAATGGCAGCACGAGTGACACGTCACAACGGACGTCAGAGCATCAGAAGGAGACCAGCAAATTTTTGGCGAACAGACCAGCAGATCGACGGTGCAAAAAGCAAAACAGAGCTAATTGTGAGGACTCAGGAGATCCAATTCGGGGGTGAAGGAGAATTTATAAGAGGAATCATCATCGCTGCATCACACATCCGAGAAAACACTTTCCTGTCCGTCTGGTGCAGCAGACTCGACGCGGCGGGGCACGCGGGCACGGAGATGATTCCGGTCCGGCCCAGAATACGAAAACCATCATTTAGCGAACAGAACACCTCGTGCGGTTTTCCGTTTTCATATATAAAATCGGATTTTAGTCCTTATAAACTTTTAAAACCCGTTTGTTTTTTACTCTACATGGTTTTAGATGATGTTTTGTCTAATATATGATGCCACATCAGTTGTTATACACGGCGCCATGTCAATTGCAAGGGCGGTAAATCGGAGTATGTTGATAGTTTACTTGGGTAAATAGGATTCGGATATTTTCTTTTTTAAAAAACTATTAGAATATTTTGTCGAAAGAAATTAAATAGGATCAAGAATGAGGTAGTTACATGACACTTCATTATCAACAAAGTCTTATGAAATTTTATATAACATGTGTCATCAACGTAGATTAATCATAATATATAATGGGAGAATCTGCTAGTAAATAAATATCAAAAGGAGGCTATAAAAATTTCAGATAATTTTAAGCTAGACACCATAAAATATAGCATGATTTTAGAAAAAAATTCTAAAATTGATTTCATGTTTTTCTAAGCTAAACAATTTTATCAATTTAAAATTAAACCGTATTTTAGGATTTTTCATTGCATGATTTTTTGGAAAAAAATTGTATAGTCTGATTTATCTTTAAATTACCAATCTAGTCAAATCTACTCACGTTTAGCGTGGTGCAACGTTAGAACAACCAGGTCTAAAAAAATAAACGGTTTTAAAAGTAGGAGTAAAATCCAACTTTATATGCCAAAAAAAATATCGAACTTTGTGAGAAGTGAAAGTCAAGAAACGACTTTTTACAAACCTCTTACCTACGAGGCACAGTGGACCTTGACAAGTGCGGGAGAAAGGCAAGATTCTAATGGCCAGACCCCTTTCGTGAATCACAATTCCTCCACCGTTGCACGCGATTCCTCCACCTACGCATTTTGTTGAGCACCTTTGAGTACGTGGCCGGCACGTGGCCATGTGGCTGACTGCTTAGATGATAAGGAAACATCTCGGCGCGAAATGGTCTTTGGTCCAGTGGATGTTGAAACTCTGGCGTCGCACTTTCTTTTCTACAATTCTTTCCATAAAATTTAGGGTATACGTACGCGCGCAAGTTCAGTGGTTACACGCATCGGAGGCTAGAGAGGCTGAAGTTGCAAGTTTATCGTCATATTCAACATCTTCAACTTCTAGCCTCTCCTCCTCGAAACAGTCATTGCAAAAATTCTTGAAGGGACTCCATAGATTCAGCGGTGGTAGGGGGGCTTGAGCCCCCCCTCCCCCACCATCCCATCGCGAGATCTGCTCCTGCCGCCGATGATCTCAGCTTCGCCACCGGTTAGCATCCTCTCCCGCTGCGGTTGTTCTAGATCTCTCGGCATGGGGTTTAGGTTGAGTTCAATCCCTGAGTTGCCACTCGGACCCATACCGAAGTACCGAACAACGGATAGTTGGATCTGTCACCCAACGATAGCTACATCTGAAGAGAGAATAGGCTTTGCTACTTACTATTACTCCGTAATTATTTGTTGTTTACAGACGACTCATCACTCTTGTCTTACCCTGAAGCATCCGATACATGATGCATCACTGGAAAATGGAGACACTGTGCAAACACTACCTTTCCTAGCAAGAGGGGAATTGGTATGTGCCATGGAAGCCACGTCCTGATTCCTGATTTTGACAGTAGCTGCATATATGCACTATGCACAGTTACACAGCATCGTGCAAAGGGGTCGGAAGAATCACGACGACCGCCTTAACTGATGAACACCAGCAGTAACACTAATTCCCGGATCGGCGTTTCAGCAAAGGTCACCGTCAGACAGCACGCTGTTCCCTGCTGGCTTGCCGATCTGCAAGCAAGATATGGGAGGCACGGTGGGGGTATACAGCTCTCCGAACGCCTGCCAGCAGAAGGGGTTGTACAGGTGGTACTGTGGCACTAGCAGGGGCTTGAGTTGTATCCCGGTGAGAGTGATCTCCGAACAAGGCGAGCTGTCGCTGCACGCGAAGTGTGCAGGCTTAATCGTGAAGGTGCCCCTGATGTTCTCGTACTGAACGCCTGAAACGGCCACCGCCGATGTCTGGTTCCTGCACGTCGTTTTGTCGCAGTAGAATTGGTCTATTATGATAGGTGTCTGCACTTCTGAAACCTGTATGTTTGAGAACCTTATGCCCTGGACCAGCCCTGAACCGCCCTGCGTCAAGATGTTAGCGCGTTTAGCTCGGTGAATGCAGCAGCAGTGCTTGGATGGATGACTCTTGAGGTGTCAGGTTATGCTTACCTGCCAAGTCTTGATTCTGACACCCGTCATTGTTCTGAACATTTTAACATCTCTTACGGTGATGTTGGATACACATGCCTTTGTGTTGTACCTCCCTAGACCACCAATGCTGATCCCATGCCCTGGTCCACAGTTCACGTTATGTATGTTTACGTCACTGCATCCTGTCTGTATGGAAACACAGTCATCACCTGCATTACACATGCACAAAATTTCGTGTTAATAGCATGTTTTACTTTTAGAACCAGTTAAACTCTGGCTAGTACTAGTGTTATTGAGATTGCTCTGTTACTCCTGAATCTTGCCCTTTTTTTAGAAGTTCTGCAGTTAAGGCTGTGTTTAGTTCTCTATGGAATGCAAAATACAAAATGTCAACTACTTTGGAATAATGAAAAGCAAAATGTCAAAATTTTCATAGGTGTGTTTAGTTCCATCCAAAATGCCAAATTTTTCATGTGGTGGGTGAGGGCTTTTTGGCTTTTTTTTTTTTTTTGGCTTATTGAGGCCAAAATCCAAAATGGAGAATGGATACCATTTTGCCAAAAATTTTGCACGGTGTTTAGTTCCATTCTGTAAAATAATGGGTCAAAACCCAAAAATTTTTAGGTGAAATGAGGAACTAAACGCACCATAACTAATATGGCTGGTTACCAGAATACGTCTCTTTATCTATATAGTACATCAGGTGTCTTTTTAACTCAAATTCTTGTGAACTTGTTTAGTGAGCACAAAAAGGGTTGTCGTATTGGGGTTGGGGATATGAGTTCTTTTAGCATTACCGCAAGCCAGGTTCGTGTGGTGAATGTTGACTTCCTTGGAGTTCTGCAGGTGTATTCCATCAGTGTTGGGACTATTCTCAGGGGAAGAGATGGTCAAGTCGTGAACCATGACTCCTTGACAGCTATCGAACTTGAGATGGCACTGGGAGCTGTTCACAATCGTTATCCCAGTTACTGTGACATTGGAACTGCCATAAAACCTCAGTGCCTGCATCAAAGTACACAATGTTTTATATGCAATTACGAAAATCTTCTAAGTGCTGCAATAATAGTCTGCTTACCGTTGGTTTAATCTGTGGCATCTTGTCTAGCTCCACATAGTACTGTTGGAAAGAACCCAGGTAAGCAATTAAATTTGTTTTCACTTGTCTATAAGTAGGATGTAATTAGATGGTCAGGTCTTACTGCGTCGTCGTTGTCATCATCATTTGGATCTGAATATGTCCACCATTCTTGCCCCCTACCATTTATGACACCACTGCCTTGGATTGCTATTCCAGTTAGCTTCGTGAATTCAAGCCATTGAAGCAAGCCGGAACCCCACACTCTTGCACTGGTTTGAGCTAAAATAGTTCCATCTAGCTGCAAAATTAGAACATGTTATTTGATACCAGTACTCCTGCTTATTTAGTTTGTCTTTTTTTTAAACGACTTATTTAGTTTGTCTTCAGTTTGATTATATTCTTGTTGCATAATTTGCTGACTGACCATAATAGTATCAGGAAATTGATCAGATATAGAGTGCTTGTTTTGATCTCACTTTTTTTTGTCAAACATATATACATCCTTTTTCTGCAGTTGGTCTTATGGTGTTTAATAGAACACTACAAACATATCGATACTGATGCAGTACTTAACAAAAGATTTAGCTCATTGTTTAAAAAAAAAAGATTTAGCTAGTTTCAGGCCTAGTGTGATTCAGCCAGCAATTCTAACACATGCCTTATTTTCTAGTCATGTAAGGACACGCATTAGAGTCAGAAGTAGATTTACCTGGAATAGAATATTTGGTTTACAGTAAGGCCCAGAGAATGAGATTGGGCCCACAACAAACTCATGTTCAGATGGTACAAGAACTGTAGATGCCTCCACCTTGCATGCTGCTGCCCATGCTGCTTGAAAGGCCTGTATAAATAGACAATTATTCAGTTAACCTTTTGGGGAAGGGCACTTCTCTGTGCCATCATATCATTAATGGTGAAAACATGTATCAGCACATCTGCACAAGACATAACTCCTTGCTCAAAATGGACAAAGGAAGAAATATTACTTTAGGTTATAAAATGAGGGTAGTTTCACAGAATCTACTTTGGTTCATCATAAAAGATATCGATACTCTTGAAAATGCAAGGAAACAAGAATTGACGAGAATCAATGTATCCAATCTCCTTACTGAATTTGGGGATTGTCATATCTTTGGGAATCACAAGGATATAATTGTTAGCCTAAAACTTATCCCAGGGAATCCAGGCACATCAGTTCTGCAAGTAAAACTATCAGAGGCTTGTACTCTTGTGGACCATATTCATCTACATGATTCCCATTTTTTTATACCCCAAATAAAATGCAGTGTCCAGAATAATGCGTAAAAGACATATGCCTTTCCAGAAATGCACCCAATCATATATGAGAAAAGACAACCTATGCACAAAAACCAAATCTAGGTTCTGGCGCCATATGCACTTGTGCTATCATGTGAAACTCTAACCTTTAAGACCAAATGGCGTTTAGCATTTTCCAAAGGCTAATGCACTGGGAAAAAAAATGTGTGACAATTTTTCCTAAAGAAACAGGAACCTCGGCGATCATGTCCTGAAGTGAGATTACTGAGAATATATGATAGCATCTTTTTTTTTAAAAAAAAAGGAAAAATTAAGAAAACTTTCTGCGCAAAATGTGATCAGCGTGAACGAATGTCAGTAGCTGAGTGTTTATTTGAAATTCCAATACTAGGGGCATTCTAAAATTGAACTTCAAATATTACGGTGGTACTTGTTTGGTAGCAATGTGTCTGCTAATGGACATAAGAGAACCATTTGAGGATACTAACTGCAAAGGTGGAACTGAAAATACCAGGATGCCAGGGGAAAAATAATCTAACTCAGAATGTATAGTCACTTGTGGAGACTAGCTGTAAAAATGAAACTGAATATACCAACATGACAGGAAAAAAACATATTCTAACTCAGAATATATGATGCAGGTGACAGAAGCGTTAGTAGTTGGAAGCAGAGGATTTTGAAGGCAGTGATGGTGACCTGAGTATCATCAGTAACTCCATCACCCTTGGCTCCAAAATCCACCACGTTGAAGACTGTACCCTGTGACGATGGTGCCGCTGGTGGCGAAGGTGTCGATGGTGAGGGCTGCAGCGGCGGCGGAGGCGGCGGTGGGTATCCATACCCACCACCTCTAGGTGCCGGCATTGCTGGAGCCTGGCTTCCATTGCCCTGGACAGGGTCGCCGCTCGGGCTAGCAGGGGCGGTCGGGCTGGGCTGGTGTGGACTCTGACTCCCTTTGCCGTTCTGCTTGTGGGAGCTGCTGCTGCTGCTGCTCTTCGCTTTCCCTTTTCTCCTGAGCGCAGAGGTGGACGGTGGTGCTCTGCTGCTTCGCCTCCAACTCCAGCGCTTGCCGCTCCTCGCGTCGCATTGATGAACGCCGGAGCAGAGGACGAGGAGGAGGAGGAGCAGCAGGAAGGTGAGACCTTTTAGCCTCGGCATCATCTCTTCGTTTGTAAGTTTGTGTCTATCTCCTCCTATTCAGATTCAGGCTTCAGAGTGTTTTGCCCAAAAAAAAAAAAAAGGCTTCAGAGAGTGTATGTCTGTATGTGTGTGTGTGTGTGTGTGTGTGTGTGTGTGTGTGTGTGTGTGTGTGTGTGTGTGTGTGTGTGTGTGTGTGTGTGTGTGTGTGTGTGTGTGTGTGAAGGAAGGCAAGGTGATATCCAGAGTATGTGGCTTTGAGTTTGAGGAGGGAAAGAGAGGGTGTTTAAATAACGAGAGCTTCAGTTCATGGCCTTCGTCGTGTCGTCCCTCCCTGCTTCAGCCTTCAGCAAGGCTGATGAGTGAAAGAAGGAAATGGCCTTGGGAGGGACCAGACGCCCCGGCTCACGTAGTCACGTGCATCTGTGAGGAGCAATGGCTCGTAACAGCATCATCACAGAGAATTGAAGGTGTCGTCTTTGTCTTCCTTTTGTCACTTTAGTGCATGAACATCTCACAGTTTTATCCCCCCTCGCGGTTTCCTTTACCGCCGTCTGTCTTTTCGTGAGAATCGGTTGGTTGGAGGAGGAGGAAGGAATCGTCTTGAAGGCACTGGCTGTCGCCACTTGTTGCCGGCGCCCCGGAAGAAAAAAAAAACTAGACAAGGCGGCTTACCTGTACTCGTACTACTAAACTGCTGATTGGCGGTTCACGGGGGGAGCAAGTGGAATAATGTCTGTATGCTGTACCGTCCGTTCGAATCATTTGCCACCTGCTGCTGCTGTGTTTGGATCCCTCCTGTTTTTGTCAGTATGAAGAATCTGATTTTTAGAAACTAGGTAAGATCTAAACACATTCAGTTGTTCTACCAGGTTTTGCCGAATTCTTAAAAACTAGGAAGTTGTTCATACCTAGCTTTTGCTATTTTTTTTTGTGACATATAGAGTAATAAATGAAGTCAGATTCTTAAAAACTAGGGAGATCCAAACACCCCATTAGTTTTTGCTCATAATCTAGATTTTAGAATCTAGAGGCAAAAACTGGTTTTTACGAATTGAAACTGGTCCAAACAGGCCCCATATTAGTCAGGGTGATTAACTTACTGGCTGCTTGGTTCACGTGTCCAGGTCGTCTTGTAGGGGCATCGCGCAGGCAATTGCTGGAGCATACTGCGAGTTCGCCGGCGTCCGTCCATGGTGAGTTCGTGACAAGGTTGGGTTTCGGTTTCCTAGAGCCAGAGGCTGCATAGATTGTTGTCCTTTTGGCAATTTGACGAAACTGTATTTGTACACGGTTGTTTGTATTAGGTGTAGGCATTGTACAGGTACAGACGAGTAGCTGCTGGCTATATGACTATGATTGCAATTGCAAAGACCAAGTGGAATGATGCCACTGACAAGGTCTCTCGAGAGCCGGGGACAAGTGGACGTCGGATTCGGAAAGTTTTAACCATACCGGTGATGTGTGCGCGCGGCTTGGATGAGAGCATCGTCGCTGTTGTTTCTCCCTTCTCTTGGGCCGTTGGGCGTGGCCTTTTGGCTGGCAGAGTGGTGTAGAGTACTCCATGGTTCAGCTGCCGTTGTGGCACTGGCAACTGACGACCGTGTCCGTGTGTGTGTGGTTGAAACGAAAACCGAAGAGTGCAAGCCAAGTGTAAACGTGGTAGGTGATACAGTGAAGCACATTCCCATCGGGCCATCACACACAGCTTCACTCACATCACAGGTGGCTGGCGTCTGCGTGCCGGGGCTCTCCCTCCTGGTCACGGCCTCACGGGCGCGCGCTGCTCGGACGACACGCCGAGAAGCTAGCGCTGAGACCGGGACCCGGCGCGACAAAGCGGCCAAAAAGGCCTCACCAACCACCTACCACACGCCCCGCCCCGCCCCGGTTGCCGCCGCGCACCCCGGCGCTCGGCACCACCACTCACTCGATGCCCTTGCTGCTGCCTCCGATCCACCTGATGGACCTGGAGCTTCCACGCCCGAATCGTTTGGTTTCCGTTGCTTGCACTCGCGGTCGGTCAGGGCCTCAGGGCGATCGTTGTCTCGCTGCCTGCCGCGCTCGTCTCGGGCTGCGGAGATGGCGGAGGCGAGCATGTGTCTGCGCCTCCAATTTCTTCGATGGGAATGGATGAATTTTTAGTAGGAGGATAGGCCGTGAGCACTGTGCAGCTACGTGGCACGACCCATCGACTCGCACGGGGCTCTATGTATGTGGTCGCTGGTTCTGAAGATTCCGACATGTCCAGTGGCGTCATTGCGTGCTTCTTCGTCCTTGCCCGTGTAGACGTGTTGTCGGTGTACTACTCCTAAACTTGGATCGATTGGGTTGGCACGCGTTTCGGTTCCAGGCCACCGTGTTCGGGAGCTTCCGATGTTGGAGAACCCGGAGCTGTGGGAGCCAGCACGCGAACGCGCCGCCTAATGGACGAACAGCTCAGGAGGCTAGCTGAGCCCCTTTTCTCTATTCGCGAATCGGGCGGCGCGGGGCTGGGCTCCTGAAGTCCTGATCCTGGCCCTGGGCGCCCTCGTGTTCACGGATGGGCTCATCACGGGCGCCTGCTGCCGCCTGCCGGATTGGCCCGACCGATTCCTTCCTGTCGCGCCTGCGTTGCCACTGCAGTTGCTGCTGCCTTGTCTTCTCCCTTGAGAACGTTCTAGAATCCATAACATACATGCATCTTCCTTTCTTTCTTTCATACAGTACGTCACGCAGCAGTGGTGCTGCAAGCACGTGACGCTTAGCGACGCCATGGTTGCCACGGGGCTCCGTAGGCTACTCCAAAACAGCTTTCCAGGCGCACACGATTTGCGCAGCAAACCTGGGGCGCAAGCGCGACCAACAGGCCACTAGGACTGTCTATTGCCACTGCCCGCCGCCCGGAGCCGCCTGTCCCCTTCCTCCGGCCAAGTTGCACCGGCGGTGTGACGGATGCATGGTGCGTGCGTGATTGGCCTGCCTGATGGGTACGGGTCGCGTCGCCATCGCGTGCCATTCGCCGCCATGTGAGGCGTGACTCCTGCAAAAGCCGGCCATTTTCGACGCCGGGAGTGAAGGGATCGATCGTTGGTGTTGGCAATCGCCAATCGCTAGCAGGAAAGGGACCTTGCAGTTTTCTCTGAGTCCGAGGGGCGGTCGGCATTTCAAACACGGTCGTCCACCTCGCCCTTTCCGGTTGCCAGCGACGACTGTGACGAGAGATAAGAGAAATCCACTTGTATTGTTGTGGTTAATAATGTCATAAGAGGGCTCGTTTGATGTACATGTATCCACTCTAATCCATGTGTGTTAGAATGGTTTTATATAGAATTTAGTTTAAATTTCACACTAAACTACTTCAACACATATAGATTGAGGTGAATAAAAAAAACTCCTAATGTGTGAAATAAATGTACACCATTAGGTAATATCCAATTTTAGTGGACCTACCAAGAAATACTCCATCCGTCCCAGAATTATTGACGTTCTGGGATTCAAAAATTGTACGAGAATGCTTGACGTTGTAGCCTCCTACCCTAGCGCAGTCAGTCATCAGTTATCCGTGAACCTGTCACTTTTCACTATCTGGTAGCCGAGATGTTAGCCTGTGTTTAGTTCCAAATTTTGGAGTGCCAAAATTCACTGTAGCATTTCGTTTGTATTTGGTAATAATTGTTCAATTATTGACTAATTAGGCTTAAAACATTCGTCTCGCAAAGTACAACCAAACTGTACAATTAGTTTTTGATTTTATCCACATTTAATACTCCATGCATGTATCACAAGTTTGATGTGACGGGGAATCTTTTTTTTTTTTTGCATAGTGCACTTTTCAAGTGATCTAAACACAGCCTTAGAGCCTGTTTAGTTCCTAAAAAGGAACCCAAAAAGTGCTACAGTACCTATCACATCGAATTTTACGGCATATGCATAGAGTACTAAACGTAGACGAAAGAAAAAACTAATTACACAGTTTAGTTGTAAATCACGAGACAAAACTTTTGAGTCTAATTAGTCCATGATTAGACATAAATTACCAAATAAAACGAAAAGTGCTACAGTAGCCAAACCCAAACATTTTTACCAACTAAATAAGCCCTTAATTGAAAAATAAAAAAGAAAGTTGAGCGTTGGACGGTGGAGCTTCGCAGGAGCGTTGGAGCAGCGGCCGGGCACGGAACCAGAGCAATCAATGAACACGTCGTTCCAAATTTTCACCGGCTTCCATGATTGCTTTGTAGGGATACAAGGTCACGTTTAGATTGTAAAATTTTTTTTGAACCTGATGAATAGTACTATTTTCGTCTTATTTGGTAAATATTATCAAATCGTAGACCAACTAGGCTCAAAATATTCACCTCGTGATTTCCAATTAAACTGTGTAATTAATTATTTTTTTACCTATATTTAATACTCCATACAAGCGACTAAAAATTGATGTGACATAGAAAGAGTGAAAAAATTCTCACTTTTAGATGCATCCTAAAGTCTTTTACCTTGTGCATTGGTTACCAGTTCCAATCCCAGAACGTCAAGAGTTCTGGGAGAGAGAGAGAGAGAGTAGCGGACAAAAAGGGTGTAAGGATGCAATAGGTCCAGTGTTTGCTAGAGGCCAAGCTAGTGAAGCACCTCGAGCCACATTTGCTAAAATCCAAGCCACCCAAGCACCTCCTCACCTCAAGTCACATAAATCAACTGGTACAAAGGAAAAGCACTGATGGATCCTTTTTGTCAGCCAGCGACACGAACTGATTGCTGAGTGTTCTATACATGGTGCTAGCGACACGCGCATGTTTGGATGAGATTATAAAATCTGGATTCTGTATAAAAAAAACAATCTATGATGTTTCTTGGATTCTATGCCCGTGTATTCTACTTCCTACGTCCGAAAAAACATGTAACTATAGGTTACGTGCCAAAAAAAGTAGTTCACATTTGACCAAGTTTATAGTAAATAGTATTCATATTTATGGCTCCAAATCAATTTATTATGAAAATATATTTCATAATTAAACTAATAATATTTATTTAATATCATAAATATTAATATTTTTCTATCTATAATTGGTCAAAGTTAAGATACTAAAACGTAATACTGTGCTAGAATTGCATGTTTTTCTGGACGGAGGGAGTAGAATCTTATGAGACCTAGAAGAGATTCTAGGATTCTGAGATTTTTTTTTATCTAAATTCTTAAAATCGTGGGTATCTAAATGGGACCTACTACTTCTAGTGTCCCATAAAAAGAGTGGACATAGAATTCGTGTTGGTTAAACTTTTTAAAGTTTGACTAAGTTTAAAAAAAAATCAACAATATTTATATCTGCAAATAAATGTATTATGAAAATATATTCAATGATCTGTCTAATGATACTAATTATATACCATAAATATGAATATTTTTCTTATATATATTTAGTCAAAGTTTAAAACGTTTGATTTCTCAAAAAAACGAGAATGATACTTTTTATGGGACGGAGGGAGTCATATCAGAGCATATGTTTTGCTAAACTAAAACATTATGACGTGGATCTCACCTTAGTACTAGTTTGTGTTCCAAAACGTTAACGTTGCTCTTAAATAGGCAATTGTATTAGGTCCATCTGTGAGCCCGTGTGGCTATGTTCAGTGACACCATGCCGTTCGCCCATCTCACCTATTAGAGGGCCGAGGGTAAGAGTAGGCAACCGAAAAATTTAGGTCAAATAATACGGTATTTGAAAATTCAGATATTGCAAACTGATTGGAATCAAACATATTGTAGAATGTAGTGTTATACGGCACACTTGACATATTCTAAAATTTAGATAATAAATATGAAAAGAACAAAACAAACATAGAGTGTAGTGTTATACCGTTAGCGTGCCTACCGTGCTAGTTACTAACATTAGATAGATTATTAGAGTGTACCGTGTTATTTCCGTACTCCTTTTATCTTGTTGAAATTTCATTGGCAACAATGTAATACCGGCCAAGCATTTTTTAGAGAGAGTACAGCCCAAGTGTGGTACAGTACAGGACAGCCCGTGATTCCAAGCACGGCACATGGGCTTTCGTCGTTGGTACGTATATGGGCCGATCAAAATTTGCAGCCCCAAACAATGTAACCCAGCCCAAACCCAGTCGTGGTTCAGTTTTCCTAAAAAAAAAAGTTGGTTAATTCACTAGTGCCGGCAATGGTCAAAATCGCGTCGAATCGAGCATGCATATACACGCAGGTTCAAATTCACATTCGCAAACAAAAAAAAAAGGAGTGGTTAATTCGATGGGCTGGATTTGAATTCCGCGATGGACAAAATACATGCGTGCAGCGTGCCGCCACCGTGCCGCACCCCACACGTTCCAAGTTGCATTCAGCCGCGTGCAAACCGTGCAACAAACCGCCCACACGCACCCCCAAAAAAAACGTTACACTTGCACCCCCACCGAACACAGTTTCATTTCCACAGGACTAGTAGCTAGTTGTACTGGAACAAGGTCGTCCGCTCCGGCCAGACCGCGGCGAACGCGGCCGCCTGCGCCGGCGCGACGACGTCGAGCCGCCACGCGAGGAACTGCGGCGGCACAGCCTCGGCGTCCGTGACGATGTCGCCGCCGCACGGGAACGCCGGCCCCTCGCAACCGCCGTAGGGCACGGGCGCCGCCCTCCCGGCTGCCGCCGCCGCAGCAGCGCCGTACTGCGCCCGCTGCGCGAAGTAGCCGCACCCGCCCTGGTCCATGGCCGCCGCCGCCGTCGCCGCTGTCGCCGTTGCCGCCGCACGCCGCTCCTCCTTCTTGAACCTGATGCCACAGGCGTTGCACAGGGACTGCACGCATGCATCACGGACAGCAGATACGCATCGGTCAGCGCACTCGTATAGTAGACAGAGTATGCATGGCAGCTACTAGTATGCATGCATTTGCATGGGGGTATGGGACGGGGACGACCAAAGTGTGCCCCGCTGGCATATATGGGAGACCGCGCTGGTCGTGAAAAAAAAAACTGTTAGTGGCAGACGACACGACGCTGGCTCATGTCGTGCGTGTGACCGTGTGTCACGTGACAAGTCACGCTCACACCGCCTTGTTTGTTCACCCATTAAAATCTGCTAATGTTTGGACTTAACAATTCCTAATTGTTGTTAGGAGACGATGGAGACGCAAAAGGCAAACCTTGGGCCCGCGAGGTCCGTTTCTCCACAGCGGCGTGGACGAGGTGCCGCAGTTGGCGCAGCGGCGGTCCACGAGCATCGGGTCCTGCTGCCCGTGCCCGGCGCACGGCACGGCGGCGCCCTTGTTCATGGCCTCGGCGGCGGGAGAGGGCCTGCTGCCGCCCTGGCAGCAGCAGCAGCAGTAGGACTGATCAGCAGTGGCGGCGACGTCCCACGACACGGTGCCACAAGACGCCAGGCACGCCGGGCGCTGCTTGGTGGTCTCGGCGGCGGCGCGGCGCGACGAGGGCGTGCCGAGGGAGAGCGTGCAGTCGACGGAGCCCGTGGAGGAGGAGGACGGGGACGAAGGGGAGGTGGTGACGGAGCTGTGGCTGTCGTCGTCGAACCCGTCCGCGGCCATCGCCACGTGCGCGAACTCGGCCTTGTTGGTGTGCAGCGGGAAGAAGAGCGAGAAGTTGGTGGAAGCCGCCGCCATGGTGTCGGGGGCAGCGGCCGCGATGCTCTGGTGGTGGCGGTGCTGCTGCTGGTGCCGGTGGTGGCTGCTGGTGCAGTGGCGAAGCATGGTACGCAGCGAGGCCACAGTGGTGGGTTTTAAAGCGAGGCGGCGGCGCCGAGGAGGAGGAGATCCGGAACTGGGATATGCTACCGGACGGGTGGTGGACGGCAGTGCTAGTGCCTAGTGCTGGAGCTCACAGTTAGAGCTAGGCGAGCCACTACCAGGTAGTATACCACCAAGCAGGGCTGGCTAGCTAGGATTTATAGGATCAGATTCCAGTGTGCAGAGGTCGATCTGCTCGCCTCGTTGATGCTTTGTTATTTGCTTTGAATACTGCGCGCGGCTGCTGCTCGCCTCGTTGATGCCAATGCCTTTGCATGCCCTAGCAGTAGGAGTACTGTAGTTTAGGAGTACGTACAGTAGTAGCTGGTACGGGGAGCACTGGAGAAGAAAGGAAAGGATATGGCACAGGGGCAGTCGAAGAATTCGGCGAGTTGAAAGGTGTGTTTAGTTCGTGAAAATTTTTAGTTTTGAATATTATAGTATTTTCGTTTATATTTGTTAATTAATGTTCAATTATAAATTAATTAAGCTTAAAGATTCGTCTTGTGGTTTTTACCAAACTGTGTAATTTTTTCTTTCGTCTATATTTAATGCTCTATGTATGTGTCTAAACATTTGATTTGACGGGGAATCTTAAAAATTTTTGTGAACTAATCATGGCCTTAAATTTAGTCCCTGTCCCATCATCGGATACCTAGACACATGGAGCATGAAATGCAGACTAAAAAAATAATTAAATGTACAGATTTCGTTTAATTTATAAGATGAATCTTTTAAATCTAATTAGGCTATAATTTAATAATGTGCTAATGACAGATTAATTAGGTTTAATAAATTCGTCTCGTGAGTTATGTAATTAAGTAAACACCCCTTCTAACATGTACGAAGCATCCAATCTGATAAAAAAAAACTTTTTAACCCACACTAAACGAGCCCTAAAGCTAGGGCCGCTGTGGATGCGGTGGTGCACTCAGTGGTCCCTGGGGAGGTCAGGCTCGACGCGACGGGCTGAATGGTCGAAACAGACCAGACCCTAGCAGCTGGCACTTATCCCGGCAGCGCACGGCGCACTGTTCACCCTATCTATCCAAGCAGTGCCTTCTGTAGCAGCCTGCTGCCTGCCAGCAGCAATCCGTAGGGAGAATCAATGGAGCAGGGCCAGCTGCAGCAGCATGCAGGGATAGCATCAGCTAGGAGTAGTACTGGTACCAGAGAAGAGATTCGGCAGACGGAGGAGGACGCCGGCCGGCCGTTGTCCTTGGAACTGCCAACGATAACGATGGAGCAAGCGAGCCATCAGCAATGACGAGCGACTGTTCCGGCCCGAGCCTTTCGTCACACAACAAGACCGGAGATCAAGCGGAGCGAAAGAAAGGCCTGGTGCAATGGCAGGCATCGAGCCAGGCACAGGCGTCTCGTCTCTGCCCTGAGGTCTGAACCACCATGCATCGTACGGGCCTGCACCTCCTCGCCTGCTTGGCGTACGCCCACGGCCCATCCCTCGCCTCGCGTCACCGGCCGCTGACACACGGGCCGAGACGTGCGACGCATCGGCGGCGCGCGGGCGAACGGACAAGCCGGAGGCCGGAGCCCCGGGCGGTCAAAAGCCGGGGCCGAGCCGCCGAGGCATGTGACCCTTGGAACAGTCTCCCACGCACGCGGACGGCTAGTATACTCCTACGCCTACTACTCTACGCATCGGCTCGCCCGCCCGCCGGCGCGGATCGCGATGCTGCCGCAGCACGGTGGCGGATGCGCTGTTGCCGTGCCACCGCGCCCCAGCGCTGCCCCGGCCTGTCGCATCACCGAGGCCGAGCCGTAGCCGAGGCCCCCGCAAGCCACACGGCCGCCGGCCGTGCCGTCCCGGGTGCACGGGACGCGGATGCTCACCGCCCACCAGGCCACCACCGGGGCCGTCGTCGTACGTACGCGGCGGCTCACGGGGCCTGGGGGCCCCTGCCGCTCGCGCCAGCGCGGCTGGTACGGCCCGCCATGCAACGTCACGGTGTCATGGACGCGTACGTGCGTGTCGCGCCGCCGTGCGGGCGGGAGGCGGCGAGCCAGCGATCTCCGTTAGGCTTCAATAGGCCCCCGTCCGTCCTCTCCTCCGCACTGCGCGCGGCGGTCCGGTCCTGGCGCCGGTGACCGCACGCTGCCGACCGACCCGACGGATCAATGCAATGCGATTGCGTGCGTGCTCGCCGTCCGGTCCTGAGTCCGGACGGACCGTGCACGGTGCACCGGCCGGGCCGGGGGATACGTTCATACGTACACCCATGACATGTCACCGTTGAGTGGCGTACGTACGAGCCGTGTGATTCTCCAAGACGATGCTGTACGTCACCGGCCGGTCGCGGATGCCGATGCGCTGCATGCGCTCCGTACCAGCACGGGGATTCTTCTCGATTGGCGTCACGGATTAGTTACGTGCACAAGAAATTTCCAGCGGACGCAAAAGGGTGAATATGCTCCACAGTCCACAATGAATTCCGCAATTTAAAAGAAAAAATGTTGAACCTACCCGGTTTTGAGTGAAAACCTGCGGACAAAATTAGAATCCCCCCAAAACCACTTCTATCGTGAATCAAACTTGGAGTACTACTTCTTTAGGTGTCACTCAAGTTCACGAAGCCTCTGTACTCACAAACAAGCACAAAACAATTAGATCGACGTGAAAGCTAAAATAAGTAAGAGAAATGCAAAAAATGAGGCACGAGGGTATGCTACCCGTAGTTCTGGCCCACCATTTGGATCCTACGTCTACCTTGAGTGGCTGCCAAAGGTCAATCTCTAGTCAAGTCTCTTTGAACCACTTTTCTCGGGTCCATTAGATGATCTTTCACTAACACGCAAAATCGTAGCCCCTCAAATTGTCTCACAACACTCCATAAGCCGTCTAGAGTGGTTCACCTCCAAGAGGAACAAATGATTATGAGTTGCACGATATAGCAATAAAGTGATCAACAACATGTTTGGTTTCTGCCCTGGTAGACAGTGCCTAGCCAACAGATGATCCTAGCTGAGGCAGCTCCGCTCAAGAGCCAACCAAACAGGCGCCAAGTTTTTGAATGGCTCAAAAGTATTCTCACAAGTTATCGCAAAAACTCTCTCTCTTTCTCACCCAAATGATATCTCACAAATCCCATTAAGGAATGAGGAGGATAGCTCTCAAGGCTTGTTTGAATGTTAGACGAAGTGAAGTGTTTGATTTGAGCCAACTTTATACACTCGTTAGTCGTTACCACGCCACTAGCTCACCGTTGCTTGGCCACGAGAATCCGCCCGGCCGGCCGGACGGACGGTAGCTCGGTCTTATTGAAAGTGAAAGGCAACAACCAAACCAAGGGCATAACTCAAAGGAGCAGAGCAAAGCAAGCAGCAGGTGTAAAGCAACAAAGAGGTCAGGGCCAGAAAAACACAGAATGCTCCAGCAGCAGAGAGTTCGCCGCGACGGCGCGACGCGCGTTAGCTTCAAAAGAGCCCAACCCCGAGCCTGTTTAGTTCCTCCCCCAACCCAAAAAAGTTTGCGCAGTACTCGTCACATCAAATCTTTGGACGCATACATGGAACATTAAATGTAGGTAAAAAAAATAACTAATTGCACAGTTTGTCTGTAAATGTCGAAATGAATCTTTTAAGCCTAGTTAGTTCATAATTGGATAAATTTTGTCAAATAAAACGAAAAGTGTTACAGTAGCCGAACCCAAACTTTTTCACCAAATAAACAACCCCCAAGGCAAAATGCCCAGTCCCAAAGCGCGCATCGGTCGGTCTGTTGTTCCCGTCGTCTCGCTCCCGGCTTTTCATGTAGGGCCGCCGATCGACCAGCAGTTTCTCTTTGGGTTGGGGTTACAGTAAGCATGCAGGGGTCTCGTCTCGACGACCCAAATTGGCCAAATCCACGATAAATCATGCATGCATGCGTCCCACGTAGCGACGAGCTCAACGGAAACGGTAGGGCCGACGATGGCTGTTTCCTTGTTCCGATCTCCTCGAGTCAATCAATCAAACAAGGGAAAGGACTAAAGAGGGCGAGCTCAGATTCACGAGGAAAAGCAAGGAGTAATGCATAGAAATGCTCCATGCTTGGCCTTGCTTGGAGCTAGCTATAGCTCGACCTTCATCTGTAGAAATTTGCAAAGTTTTTTTCTTTAAAAAAGATCGTGTTGATTTTAATACAATTTTGGGCCTTGTGATTAGTGGGGGCCAGCAATAGTACTAGGCAACTAGCTAGCAGTTGTTTAGTGATCAGCTCCAGACTCCAGCTTGACAGTCACTAGGGCTTGCACGTGTGACGGCCAAAACATTCAGCGGATCAATGGATTTGTCAGTTCGGATCAGCAGAATAAGGGCAGTCCCAATGGGAGGTTTCTAGTTGCATCTTCCAAGAGAGAAACAGAGCAATTAATTTCTACTAGAAACTATCTCTCCCAACCCATGGTTTCTATGACAGTATTAATATAAATGATAAATTAAATGCAACACAAAATGAGAGTGGATGAACTGTGGCAATCATCCATGTAGCCTGCAGATCAACACAAACTTTCATTCACGACAGCAAACAAAGGCTATTTCTGCAGTCCAGCAAACTTAATTTAACGCCCAACATGTAGACATGTTCCAAAACCATATATCACTAATAGCAATCCAGGAATAAAAATAATAGGTAGCAGATATAGTTTATTACAAAAGAACTAAAGTTCATGATAAGCATATAGCAAAACAATAATAAGGTGGCATCATCCAGAAGGCACATTTGCAATAGGTTATGCAGCACTCCAGAAGCAAACGAGCATGAACTCCAGAAGCCTGGTCACGCAACACTTCAGAAGCAAACAAACATGAACTCCAGAACCTTGGTCACGTAGGACTCCAGAAGCAATCAAACATGACCTCCAGAAGCCTGGTCACGTAGCACTCCAGAAACAAAATAACACGAACTCCAGAAGCCATCAGGTCGCACATCAATCCAGAAACCATAATCTGTAGGACAAAACAGTAAACAAATGAATTAAAAAAATCATTATTCAGTAATATTCACACTCAAAGATGAACTAGCATGACCTACTTGGATGACCTAGCAATATTTGCACACTAAACCCATGAATCATTAGTTTTCACCATGAAAATATATGTACCTAATTATTTTGCCTTTGCATATATGAATTCCCAAACTTTTGCCAAATATGTTCAATCAAATCTGATTGAAGTTGTTTGTATGCTAGGCGATCATGTAAGGCAGCATTCCTATTAATCACGTCTTCCATCTCTGGGTTTTCTCCATGAGTGATTGTAGCTTCTTCAACAATATATGTGCTGCCTTCCTCATTCAAATCAAATGGAACCTGTTCTATATCCTTCTCATTTTCAATAATCATGTTGTGGAGAACTATACAAGCAAGCATGATATTTTGAAGATCCCCTTGCTCATAGAGACGCGCTGGTCGACGCAAAATACAAAAGCGAGACTGTAAAATGCCAAAAGCGCATTCAACATCCTTCCTTGCCCCTTCTTGCTTCTCTGCAAAAAGCTTATGTTCGTCTACGTTCCAAAAGTGCTTGAACTGAAAATCTTTATCATTATGGTCTTTGGCATACATCTTTTCAGCCATGTCCATCAATTGGTCATCACTATAACCACTTCTATAGACTCTGGTGGTACTGACCCAGCATCCATGGAATTCCATTGATGGTTTCTTAAGACGATCCCAGCGGATCTTCAGTTGGTTCCGGTTTCTCCTGCGAGAAACCTCCGTGCCTTTGTTATATTCTTCAGTTACATCCGACCAAAATTGATCTCCACTCCTATCGGTTCCATCAACTGGGTCTTTGGACTTCCGCAGCCAAGCAGAAGCCTATATTCACACAACAACTCAAAGTTTATAACCAAACAGATTGATACGTAGAAGTTCAAGCTCAAAGTTTACAAAACTAAGAAAGTTGCTTACCAATCTAACGTCCTCATCTTTCGTATAGTTCAATCGCCTCTCAGTCCTCTCTTCTTCGTCGTTGGTACCATCTGCATCATCTACATTGATGGTTCTTTTCAAATTTGGAGCAGTTGGAGAAATTGTAGTCCTGCTTGTTGTGTTGCCAACTAAATGGAAATTCTCTGAACTACCATTTGAGTCAAAAAAATCGGTAAACCCACCTGGTGGGTACATCCTACAAAAATAAAAAGAGATGTTCAAGTCCTTGACAACTTAATTACAGCATGAACAAGGTCACTCTATATATGCAAAATGATTCTAAACATTCAGTTGGCAATACAAATTAGATATGGGAAACAGTTGCTCTGTAAATTACGAAGGACAAAAAAGTAGAAAGCCTAGGCTGAAGCCTGTACAGAACAAACAAACAAAATGATAGAAGAAGCTAGTAGTACTCCATCATATTGCTCATATTGGTGGTACCAGTTTTGTCATTGGAAAAAACAAATTATTGTCATTGGAAACAAGGTCACTCTATATATTGCTCATATTCCATCATATTGCACATATTGGTGCTACCAGTAAAGTCATTGGAAACAAGGTCACTCTATATATTGCTCATATTCCATCATATTGCACATATTGGTGCTACCAGTAAAGTCATTGGAAACAAGGTCACTCTATATATGCAAAATGATTCTAACATTCAGTTGGCAATACAAATTGTCCACCTTGTCACACAAATTTGATTCTAACAGCATGAAACATTCAGTTGGCGATACTGGACATATAGTGCTATTATTATTATGGTATTCTATGAAAAATTGGTCCGTAAATTACAAAGGACAAGAAAGTAGAAATTACGACATACTAACAATTTCTCCATGAGATGTGTGGACATTAAAATCGGGAAGCTTGAAGACTAGAACTGTTACCCTTCACTTGAGCCCAACGGAGAGGAACCTGTCCACCACGCAGGAAATCTGGCGGCTTGAAGACTTGGAAGCGGTGGAGATGTTGCAACAGGCACAACAACGGGATTGGGGCTGGAGGACGCAAGGTCTTGGATAGAAGATATTTGGGGCCAAAGGGCTTGGACAGCACGCCGGCAGGAGCAGCGCGGCGCGGGCAAAAGGGAGGAGGAGCGCGCGCGGGGAAGAAGCCAAGGCCGCGCGCGGGAAGAGATCGAGCGCGGGCGCGGGAAAAGCCAAGGCCGCGCGCTTGCAAGAGAACCGGGCCGCCGCCGGCAGGAGCAGCGCGGGCAAAAGGGAGGAGGAGCGCGCGGGGGAGGGGGGGAGAAGCAAAGGCCGCGCGCGGGAAGGGATCGAGCGCGGGCGCGGGAGAAGCCAAGGCCGAGCGCGCGCGCTTGCAGGAGAAGCGGACCGCCGGCGGCGGCGCACTCGATCCCCATCAATGCCGATAGAAACGGATGATTTCTCCCCAGTGGCGTTTTTGGCGTTTCCAGCGGCCTCGTTGCGAGCGTAGACGTGGTTTCGCAGGGGAGAAACGATTTCTCCGGTTTGCACTCTCTCCCTTCATTAATTCGACAGCCACATCAGCAAAATGATGAGTTGGCATCACAATTAATAGAGATAGAAACTACTCATTAATTGCCATTGGGACTGCCCTAATAGCACTCACGCATTGTTTGTTCTTTGTTCCTACCTGGTGCATGCAGATTGGTTCGTCCAAGGAGATGGAGAGATTATTGTAGGAGTACTACTAGTACCTAGCAGAGTGTGTTCAAAAGGCTGTCGTCGCCTAAAAAGTCCCTCGAGATTGCTTTAAGAAGGCTTTGGCGCGCTAAGCACGAGAGATGTATCGAGAGCATCTTTTGAGATGGGTTTCAGCAGCATGCAGTTTGCAGCGTCCTCTTTGTACCCTAGCAGGAGCTGGTACCGGAGTTCAACATTGCATGCGTCGACGTCTCATGCATGCAACGTAACACACACACCAAGCTGGCAAGCTGTGTGGCATGCTGCTCGCGCTCGGGGAAGGAAAAAAAAACTGTGTGCCATGCAACATACAGTAGGAGCCAAAATGATGTCCTCAAGGATGAGCCATGAGGCGATACACATGGCAATCTTTCTGTTCACTAGAACATCAGGCGCCCTTCGGGCGCCCTACAATGACCTAAAGAGCAAAAGCTATGATCCATACATCTTAGACACAAGTTTATAACTATATTCAAACGATAAGGTTATGATCTAAGCACAAACATTGGTATATATCACATGGCCAAGGCATTAGCATCTAATATCAAGTATATCATATCAACATATGCATAGTACAAATTATGAAGCTACCTCATCTTCCATATTTTGCCTCTGCGGTTTCGTTCAGCTGTACATTACATAGCCATTCATTACAGTTTACAATCAGAAATCGTGATTGTCAAACGCCTTAGCCAGTAGCTTTAGAATGTATGTCCAAATGTCTCATGGTAGTGGTAGGTTCACAAACCTAGAGACAAAATAATAGTAAACTACACAGTTTACAACTATGAGGTTTTCAAAGGACATAGTGCTGGTCATCACAGCGGTAAAGTCCCTTCGCATTGATAAGCATTTGAATAAGCACACATATATAGCTCGTAGGAACCCATAGACGCAAAAGCTCTGTAAATGGGGAAAAAAATGGGCATAGGGATACATTCTTACCAAACATGATAAAGAGCATGGTAGAAAAATCAGATGGAAACCACGCAATTCCCATTCATCTAAAGCATGTTAATCTTAGGTAGATTCATCGGCTCAAAGTGCACAATGAAAACTTAATTCATGATATACACAAGTATTACATTTTAAGATTAGAAGTCGTAACGACTGAACATGAGAGTTTATAAATATCAAACACTTTAACAGGTAGATTGGAATAGTGATCAAATGTGCAATGAAAAAGACAAGTTCACTATACTAAATAGAAGCAGCAAATTAAACGGTTTGTGCCTGATAGGTCTTCCAAAATCATTATGATTATTAGGGTGGCAATTTTTTTTTGACACCAGATGTCAAACACTAAGCAAAAGTCACTCATACACAAACAAACAACCAGCAAGTATACCCTGAAGTGATGTAGCCACATTAGTGGAAATATGGGACCATCACTTAGAATCAATATAAAAAACACTAAAGCAATGCTTCTCAAATTACAGCTTTGGGAACTACATTAAAAAGAGAAGAAATTAGTAAGTGCAGATAGCAACGGAAAAATGTTTAAGAACAGGCTACACATTACGCCGCAAGCCATGTGTAGCATGTTCTTAAATTGCATAATCTAACACCTGAAGAACCTGTCAGTGAAAATGCACTCAAAATGGAACACTAACATCCTATATTGCACTCCTATCAATCCTAATCAAGTTTATAGCTCATCAACTGATTAGTTGAGTGGAGAAGAAGGTAAGTCTTAAGTGGGTAAGTGACCTAGAAACTTAACACTCTTACCTGGCAGTTTTGCTTGCCTCTGTTTTCACTGTAGCTGGCAGGCAAAAATCATGCATTACTCTATTGTTTCTCCTCATAGTCACCCTCATGCTGCACATAAAAAATCTTATCTGATCAACATATATGAATGCCGTTGATATCCACTACTGTAACCTCTAATGGAAAAAAGAAAAGGTATATGCATATGAAGGTGAAAAGAAAATAAAAGTTCAGAACAAAACCAATGTCACAACAAAAGTAGTCTCATGTTCTAGATTTTGAAATGCTCCATTCCATGTTCTTTAGGAAGCATATTCAAATTTAACTGCCACTTCTCTAATTTTATTATGATAATATTGTACTGTCTAAACTTCAGCATTCTGAATAACGAAGTTGTAGGTAACTACATAAGTCTACTGCTCATATCCATAGTCTACGATGCAAGTGAAAGTGAGAATTTTGTATACACCTGAGCGGTGATAATTAGGCCTCCCAGATGCTAACCTTGGTGGCTTGATGTAGGTACTGATAAAATTAGAAAACCTGCATAGGTCCAAAAGTCAATGTGTAGTCACAAACCCAGTAGTAAAATGCATGAGATCACATTATGGGCAGTCTGCACACTCTCCTAATATGTTTTTGAAATCTGAAAAATGATAGGCAATTAATAATAATGAAATAAGTCTTGTTGCAGGTTGTATTCAAGCCAAACAGAGAGAATATTTTTGCAAGCAGCATTCAAGGCAAACGGAGAGAATACCTTGGGATCTCAACCATACCAAGCCTCTTAAACCTGATGGATAGCCTTCTCGACTTCTTTCCACAATCAAAAGTAAACAGCAGGATTAACAATTTAAGAAATAAAAAAGGTTTAGCACGCTCAAAAAAACTAACCATATCGTAGCAGTAGGAAGTCCAATCAGTAAAAGGTCTGCATTAATGTGGTAGCATGGGGGAAAAACAGACTGAACTAAAAAAGCAATGTCTACCGCTCTACCTTATGTCCTTTATCACATAAATGTACAATACTTGCACCAGAAAATAAAAGGTCATGTATTAGACAGAGAAAGACATACCTTAAATCACCGGCAAGTTCATTAGCATGCAAGATGTTTGAAAGCTTTGACTGCCCATATGCTCCTCCAAATCTAATGCACCTGCATACCACAAGGTTTGGATATCAATAGTCAATAAAATCATTTCCAGCAAACTAATGCTTCGGCTCATTAAGATTATCTATGCCTAGTTTGGGTGTTGAACTTATTCTTATTATCAAGCATACTAAATTCAAGCTCATCAGAAAAATAGACCCCCTTTTAATGGAAGAGAATTACCAAGCATAGACCAAAAGGCAGCAGCAATATTACCTTGGAAAATTACACTGCTTTATTGGATTAAAACAAAAGGAAACGCATGCAAGCAGTAGATGGCCTGCTTGGAAAAGAAATTACACTAAGGCTAATATACACAATGAATAAAAATTCAGATGACATTAGGACAAAAGAAACATGTCACACCAATAAAAGAAAAATAACCGGCGCACAGGCAGGCTGGCAGCCATTTACTTTAAACATGCGACAAACCCATTTCGAAAACAAATAAGTTTTCAGTGGCCTATCCAAAATTAAGAAACTTTTTATATGATAGAACTTGAGAGGAAAAGGAGGAGGTTGAGCAAGCAAGCAGTGGAGAGTTGTTTTTCCAGATCGCGTCGTCATGATAACTTGCTGCTGATTTCTCAATGCAAATATGACATAGCCTCACAGGATGGTGATAGAAATAATGAAATATTGGATCTGGCTGTTTATATCGGTAATGAATCAGAGGGGTGGAAGTCTCACTCATCAGTTCTGTACCTCTTGCTGCGAGGATTCACTGACTTCTCCGGAGATCTTGGGCAACGGATGTTCTCCTGCACAAAACGCAAGGGGTGTTCTCCTGCACAAAACATTTTTTACTACAGTTAAAACCTTGTTTTATTTCTATGCATGATTGATGATTCAGTAAGAAAAAAAAGGGCAATTGCACAGGCCTCTGGTCTTACCTCTAGAATTGGTGAAGAGTCTAATACATCCTCCTGTTATCTCAGTAATAGACACAACAATAGTTCAGGTTAGCATCTCAGTAATAGACATAACTGAAAGCATCTAGGCCCCAAGGTTTGGTTTTGGCAATTAATGACAACATTTTATTACCATGACTAACGTGTGTTTTGCAGAAACATTGGTAAGTTAGGTCATGGAGGTGATAACTGCTTTGAGCACTGTGGTATTCGTGTCCCTTGATGGAAATCGTTTCGGTTTTCAAAAGAGTGACGTCAAGATTAAGGACGGTTAGTTCCGGATGTCGAGGTGTTGAGACACATTCGGAATAGTCGTTAGGATCTTCGTTTTTCTCTTTTGGCCGTACTATAAAGGGGGGCATGAATGGGTAGCTTGACCTAGGCGAGTCCTATGTTTAGGTGTGGTGCACACTTGTTAAACTTGGCGCTAGGCAACCCTAGAATAGCTCAAAGTTCAGTTGGAAGCAACTTGGTTGAAGTTGCGACGCGTTTCGGAAAGTTTCGGGCTGTTTTCTAGTGACCGGACGCGGTCTTCGGGAGCACCGGACGCGTCCGGTCAGTACGTTACCGCGGCTAGGGTTCGGCCCTGATCACCGGACGCGGTCCTCGCGAGGACCGGACGCGGTGGTCAGCGACCGACACGTGTCACCTAGGGAGAACGCCCGTCGGACGCGACCTGGCTGTGATCGGCGCGTCCGGTCACAGTCCAGTAAGGTCCAGAGAGGACCGGACGCGTCCGGTCATCAGCCATCGGACGCGGCCTCGCGTCCGGTGCGAGTACAGTAAGCACCCTTGCACGATCGGACGCGTCCGGTCACCCCTGACCGGCGCGTCCGGTGGTTCAGTTCAAAATCGCGTTTTGACCGTTACGGGCGACCGGCGCGTCCGGTCAGTTCGACCGGCGCGTCCGGTCAGCCCGTGTCAGAAAGTAACGGTTCGTTTTCTTTGAGGGGTGTATAAATACAACCCCTCCACCTCTTTTTGAGGTCTCTTGCTCATTCAAACATCTGAGAAAACCCTTTAGAGTGCAAGGGAGTGCAAGAGCTCTAGTGAGGATAGTGATTTGAGAATCAAAGTTTGAGTTTCCTCACTAGTGATTAGAGAGTAGCAAGTGTGCATCCATCTCCTCATTTGGGCTCGTTGTGGTCAAGTGAGAGTTCTAGCTTGTTACTCTTGGTGATCGCCATCACCTAGACGGCTTGGTGGTGATTGGGAGTTTGGTGATCATCCGGCGGAGCTTGTGGATGACCCAACTCAAATTGTGAGCGGTTTTGGGTGATTCGCCGCGACGGAGTGTCGAAGAATCAACCCGTAGAGAGCACTTGATCCTTGCGCGGATCAAGGGGGAGCGACACCCTTGCGCGGGTGCTCCAACGAGGACTAGTGGGGAGTGGCGACTCTCCGATACCTCGGAAAAACATCGCCGTGTTCCTTGCCCCTTTACATTCAAGCAATTACATTCTCGTATTTACTTTCATTGCTTGTTTTACATTCCTAGAATTGCCATGCTAGACTAGGATTGGAAACTAGGGTGCAAAACTTTTTATCGGTAGACTCTCTAGGAACACAAGTAGGCACTAGGGGTGAATTCCGGCTTGTAGGATTTAATTCTTGCAATTAATTTTTAGAAAAGCCCAATTCACCCCCCCTCTTGGGCATCTTGATCCTTTCAATTGGTATCGGAGCCGTGTTGCTCCTAATTTAGGCTTTACCGCCTAGAGCAAGATGTCTAACGGGGAAGGACCACCTCCCACCTTTGAGGGGGATGATTTTCCATATTGGAAAATCCGCATGGAGGCGTATCTCGAAGCCATAGATGTCGGGTGCCTTAGAGCCGCAACCCAAGGGCTTCCCGCTATCAAGGATCCCGCAAACCCCACCGGTGACGAGGAGAAGTACGACCGGTGGAATGCAAAGGCCAAAAATGCACTCTACCGGGGCTTAGGCAAAGATATCTTCAATCGTGTGCGTAATGCAAAGAACGCTCATGATTTATGGGAGAATCTTTGTGCTCTCCATGAGGAAACTAAGAGTGAGCGTGAGGAACGCTATCATATTGCTTTAAAGAAGATTAATTCTTTTGAGATGCTTCCCAAAGAAAGTGCTAATGATATGTACACTCGCTTGAATGTTCTTGTAGAGGATCTCAATGCTCTTGGGCTCACTCAAATGAGTCAATCGGATGTTGCAAGGAGGATCTTGAGTGTGCTTCCCGTTGAGAAGTATGGTCACATTGTCACCGTGCTTCATCAAAGTGATCTCTCCACCGCAACACCGACTCAAGTATTGGGGAAGATCAATGCTCATGAGATGTACATGCACATCACTCCGGAAGAGGGCTCATCATCTTCCAAGAAGAAAGACTTGGCCTTCAAAGCTAGCCATGACAAGAAGAAGAAGAAGGGCCAAGCCATGATTGTGCAAGAGAGCTCAAGTGAAAGTGATATCGATGATGAATCACTTGCACTCATGGTGAGAAAGACCACCAAGATGCTAAAGAAGCTCAACAAGAGTGGCATCAAGTTCGATGGAAAGAAAAAGAAATTCTTCACAAGTAGCAAGAGAAAGCCCATCTCGGAGATGGATTGCTACAATTGTGGTGAACTTGGCCACCTAGCTCATCAATGCCCTAGACCACCAAAAGACAAGTTCAAGAACAAGAACAAGGGCAAGAAAAATGATTCAAGTGATGAAGAAGATGAGAAGAAGAAGAACAAGCCATACAAGAAGAAGGATGGCAAGAAGAAGGAGTTCTACAAGAAGAAGAAGGGTGGAAAGGCATATATTGTTGGTGATTGGCTCACCGACATTGAATCATCTTGTGACTCCTCCGAAGATGAGAGCGATGATGAGAAAGAGAAGGTTGCCGCATTTGTGATGGGGCCATCATCTTCACCGACATCTTCACCACCACCTTCACCGCCTTCTTCACCATCATCGTCCACTACTCACCTATGCCTTATGGCCAAGGGTGAACGAAAGGTACAAAACCATGATAGTGATGATGATGATGATAGTGATAGTGATGATAAATATGATGCACCTTCTTATGATGAACTTGTAAAATTGCTAAACAAATACACTAAAATCATAAGAAGGACTAGAAGTGAAAATGATGATCTTCAAAATGAAAATGAATCACTCTCATCTAAGCTTGAAAATGCTCAAAAGACTAGTGGTGAGCTTAGAGATCAAAATGAAATTATGTCTTCTACTCTCAAAGAGCTCAAAACCTCTAATAAAGAGCTTAAAGATCAACATGATAAACTTGAGAAGAAGCATGATGAGCTCATCACTAGACATAGCTCTCTAAAAGACAAATACACCACATTAAAAATTGACTATGATAGTCTTGTGGTTGCTAATGAACTTGCTCTTGAGACACATGATGCTACTAACAATGTTGTTAAGTGTGATATAGCTACATCATGTGATGATTTGATCATTGAAAGCATTGAGCAAAGTTCTAGTAGCAAAGGCAAGAGTGTGGTTGAGTCATGCAACCATGATGATTATGCCAAGATCAAGTGTGAGAATGAGAAGCTTGCAAATGAGAACAAGAAGCTAAAAGGTTTGATGGCTCTTGAGAAGCAACCAACAAATGAGTCACTTATTGAAGAAAACAAGAAGCTCAAGCAAGAAAAAGAGCATCTCAAGACCGGCCTAAGCAAGTTCACAAGAGGCCAATATTTGCAAAGTGAGCTCCTCATGAACACCGTAATGAAGATGGATAGAAGTGGTATTGGGTACTTGGCAAATCAAGAAAAGAAAGCAAAAGCTCAACAACAAAGCAAGTCAAAGCCCAAGCCAAAGAGATGTGTTGAGTGTGGTCAAGAAGGTCACTTTGCTCATGAATGCAAAACTCCACCACCACAACCCTTGCCCAAGCATGTTGACCTTTTGCCTTCAATGCTCATTACATGCTAAGAAAAAATTCAAATGGAAAGATAAAAGTTATGTTTTTGGGTCCCCCAAACAAGAATAGGCCAAAGAAAATATGGGTTGCCAAGTCACTAGTTGAGAAAGTCAAGGGCCCCTCTCAAGTTTGGGTCCCTAAACAAAAAGCTTGATCTCTTGTGTGTAGGTGAACTACAAGACCGGTGGATCTCATTGGGTTATTGATAGTGGTTGTACTCAACATATGACCGGTGATCCTCGTATGTTCACCTCCATCGAAGAGAATGGGATATGTCAAGAGAAGATCACATTTGGGGATAATTCAAAGAGCAAAGTCAAGGGTATAGGCAAGATTGCAATATCAAATGATCACTCACTCTCAAATGTGCTCTATGTTGCTTCATTGAGTTTCAACTTGTTATCCGTTGGGCAACTTTGTGACCTTGGCTTCCAATGCTTGTTCACACCAAATGAAGTTGAAGTTTCAAAGATAGATGACAAGCAAGTGATATTCAAAGGCTTTAGATACAACAATCTTTATCTTGTTGACTTCACCTCCGAAGATGCAAATTTGATGACATGTTTGTTCACCAAGACCTCACTTGGTTGGCTTTGGCATAGGAGGCTTGCACATGTTGGAATGAGCACTCTCAACAAGCTATTGAAGAAAGAACTAGTAAGAGGGTTGAAGGATGTGAAGTTTGAAAAGGACAAACCTTGTAGTGCATGTCAAGCGGGCAAACAAGTTGCAAACACTCATCCAACCAAAGCTTTCATGTCAACCTCAAGAGTGCTAGAACTTCTACACATGGATTTGTTTGGGCCTACAACATACAAGAGCTTGGGTGGTAATCTCTATTGTCTTGTGATAGTGGATGACTACTCAAGATATACATGGACTTTCTTCCTTCATGACAAATCTGAAGTGGCAAGTTGCTTCAAGAAGTTTGCAAAGAGAGCTCAAAATGAATTTGAAGTCAAGATAAAGAAGATTAGAAGTGATAATGGGAAAGAGTTTGACAACACCAACATTGAAGCTTATTGTGATGAAATTGGAATCAAGCATGAGGTTTCTTCAACCTACACTCCTCAACAAAATGGTGTAGTTGAGAGAAAGAACCGGACTTTGATCACCCTTGCAAGAACAATGTTAGATGAGTACAACACTCCGGAAAAGTTTTGGGCCGAGGCAATCAACACTGCATGCTATGCTTCAAATCGCCTCTTCCTCCAAAAGTTTCTTGGCAAGACCCCCTATGAGTTGCTTAATGGGAAGAAGCCGGACGTCTCATTCTTCCGGGTGTTTGGTTGCAAATGCTACATCTACAAGAAGCGTCAACACCTAGGGAAGTTTCAAAGACGGTGTGATATTGGTTTTCTTGTTGGCTACTCATCAAAGTCCAAAGCATATAGAGTATTTAACCATACCACCGGTTTGGTTGAAGAAACATATGATGTGGAATTTGATGAATCTAACGGCTCCCAAGGAGCAATTGAGAATTGTGATGATGTAGGTGATGAACCCTTGAGGGAGGCCATGAAGAACATGCCCGTGGGAGACATCAAGCCAAAAGATGATGAAGACGATGTGCAAATCATTGATCCACCATCTTCATCACGTGTGCCTCAAGATGATGACAAGAATAAGAGAGTTGAAAATGAAGATACTTATGTCTCTCATGAACAAGCCGAGGCACAAGCACAAGATGTTGATGCTCCCAATCCACCTCCTCAAGTGGTTGATAGAAGAAACTCACCTCTACTTCAAGCTCATCCACAAGAACTCATCATAGGGAGTCCTACTAAGGGAGTAATGACTCGATCTCAAAAGCTAGCTTCTTTTGTTGAACATCACTCTTTTGTCTCTTGTGTTGAACCTAAGAATGTAGAAGAAGCTCTTCAAGATCCGGATTGGGTGAATGCTATGCATGAAGAATTGAACAACTTCACCCGCAACCAAGTATGGACACTTGAAGAGCATCCTAAAGGTGCAAGAGTCATTGGAACCAAGTGGGTGTTCCGAAACAAGCAAGATGACCAAGGCATAGTAGTGAGGAACAAGGCAAGACTAGTTGCAAAGGGGTTCTCTCAAGTTGAAGGCCTTGATTTTGGAGAGACCTTTGCACCTATTGCAAGACTTGAAGCCATTCGTATCCTACTTGCATATGCATCACATCATGATATGAAATTATATCAAATGGATGTGAAAAGTGCATTCTTAAATGGCTTTATAAATGAACTAGTCTATGTCAATCAACCTCCCGGGTTTGAAGACCCTAGATATCCTAATCATGTTTATAGGTTGTCCAAGGCGCTATATGGGCTCAAGCAAGCCCCTAGAGCGTGGTATGAGCGCCTCCGGGACTTCCTCATTGAGAAGGGCTTCACCATCGGGAAGGTCGACACCACACTATTCACCAAGAAGCTTAATGGGGAGATCTTCATTTGTCAAGTGTATGTTGATGATATCATCTTCGGGTCAACAAATGAAGATTATTGCAAGGAATTTGGTGAATTGATGTCGAAGGAGTTCGAGATGTCAATGATTGGTGAGCTCACATTCTTCCTTGGTTTTCAGGTCAAGCAAATGAGAGAAGGGATTTTCATCTCTCAAGAAAAGTATACCAAGGATCTTCTCAAAAGATTCAAGATGGAAGAATGCAAGCCAATCAAGACCCCAATGCCATCAAATGGACATCTCGACCTAGATGAGAGAGGTAAACCGGTTGATCAAACTCTCTACCGTTCTATGATTGGTAGCTTGTTGTACCTTACCGCATCTAGGCCCGATATCATGTTTAGTGTGTGCATGTGTGCTCGCTTTCAAGCGTGCCCTAAAGAACCTCACTTAAGTGCCGTAAAAAGGATCCTAAGATATCTTAAGCACACCCCAAGCATTGGTCTTTGGTATCCCAAAGGAGCTAGATTCCAACTAGTTGGCTATTCCGATTCGGATTATGCCGGTTGCAAAATTGATAGAAAAAGCACATCCGGAGGGTGCCATTTGCTTGGGAGATCCTTAGTATCTTGGTCATCTAAAAAGCAAAATAGTGTGGCTTTGTCCACCGCCGAGGCGGAATACATTGCCGCGGGGGCTTGTTGTGCACAAATCTTATATATGAAACAAACCCTCCTAGACTATGGAATTGTTCTTGAAAAGGTGCCACTTTTATGTGACAATGAAAGTGCCGTTAAAATTGCTAACAATCCGGTACAACACTCTCGCACCAAGCACATTGATATCCGCCATCACTTTCTAAGAGATCACGTTGCTAAAAATGACATATCACTAGAAGGTGTACGAAGTGAAAATCAATTAGCGGATATCTTCACTAAACCTTTGGATGAGGCTACCTTTTGTAGGCTAAGAAGTGAACTTAATGTGCTTGATTCAAGTAACTTTAAAAGATGAGCGGGTGTTGTCCCTTGCATTGCATTGTATCATATGTCACGTTTATTTTATCACAAAGCATTTAGGGCTTGGCTAACACGGTTACGATAACCTTCCTTCGGAGGAGTGAAGAAGCCTAACCGTGGATCAAACTTGACAAGCAACCTAACTTTACTTTCTTGTATTGCATTGCATATGCATGGTTGTTTGTTTGTCGTTTCTTTTCGGTTTAGCTTTGAGCAACCTCTGTGTTCGTCCATGGATAGAGAGAGCATTTGACGCTCCTAGAGTCCAAAAACTCTATTGCATGGCCATACGTTGTTCCTCGGGTGTTTATTGCCTATTTTCGTAAAAACTATACTAGCCTAAGGCAAAATATTTTAAAAATTTGAGGGTTTGAGTGAGGTCACTCATATCAGGTTCCAATTGGTGTTTATTTGTGTCTCTTTGAATTGGAACTTGATTGGGAGAAGTCGCGTCGAAGTTCGGAATGAAGAATGGCGAACAGCGACCGGACGCTGGACCGGACGCTGCACCGGACGTAGTGATGCTTCACCACCGCGTCCGGTCCCGGCGTCCACCAGCGCGTCCGGTCATCCAGAAGACCAATTCCAGACCTAGGCACCGGACGCTGCACCGGACGCGCCTCTGACGACCACCGCGTCCGGTCCCGGCTACCACCACCGCGTCCGGTGCTCCGCGATGAATTCCCGAGCTTCCAACGACCGGACTCTGACCGCGTCCGGTCAGTCCACACCGGACGCGTCCGGTCACTCCAGGCGCTTACTGGAGTGTGACCGGACGCTGCACCACCGCGTCCGGTCATAATGACCACCGCGTCCGGTGATAGCGTGTCGAGCGGATCTCAGCCCCTCATTTAACCCTTCGTTCTCATCCGGTTTTTCCTCTCCAATCGAATCCGCCGCCGCTCGTTTTCTTCTCGCCGTTTCGCCGACTTCCTCACCGCCGCCGAGCCTCCACCGCGCCGCGACACCCTCGCTAGCTCGACCCCCTGCCGCGCCACGCCCCGCTCGCCCTCGGCTCGCCCGCATCTGCGCCCTCGCGCGGCCCCGTGCCCGCTGCTCGCTGCCGCGGCCGCCGCCGTAATCCGCCGCGCCCACGCGTGCCCACCTCACCACCGGCCACCATCCACCGCCGTGAGCTCCACTGCAGCCCGCAGCTACTCCCCCTGTGCACCCTAGCTCTCCGTACCCGAGGCTTCTAGGGTTTTCACCCAAACCCTAACATTGGGTTCCTAGGGTTTGCCCTAACCCTCGCTCGAGGTATCGTCTCGATTCGGCTTTTCGTTCAAGTCAATTCTATTTCGTCGTTAGGGCTAACCTTGACCGATTTCATCTCTTGACTATCTCGCTCGGTCGTTTCAGTGCTCGATCGTCGATCTCGAGGGTTCTCGCGACCTAGGTCACCGCTTCCTCTCACCGTCGTCTCGTCGATCCGAGGTAGCTTCGCGTCACGTTTTCTCGTCGTATCTAATTTGCTTGCTATCTCTAGGGCTTCGCACCTTTTAGTAATATATATATGCTTATAGTATACCTCTCTATTCCATACGTGCAGCGAGTCAGTCGGTGTGTCAGGGTCTGATCTGTTCGCTAAATCCGAGGCCAAGCCTGCGGATACGGATTGAGGCCAAGCCTCTCGAGTGTCAATTCATCATCTCACAGAGGTTTTCAGGCAGTCGATCAGCATGGTGCGTTGCAAGAACGCCGGTGGTGCTCCTGGTGACGGGGACAACAGTCCTCCCCGCCGTGATGAGATTGCGCGTGGTAAGCGCATCAAGATTGCAGTCAGGAAGAAGAGGAAGACACTTTCAGAGGCAGAGGTTGCTCAGGCCGTGGCAGACGCTGCAGAGCAGGCAAAGAGAGGTGGCAGACGTAGTGGCATACACATAGGGGAGCGTCGCTTTCACCTTGAAGGTCGACAGCTCGGCACTGAGGGTACCGAGGCTACTGGACCTTCCGAGCAGATGTCAGTAGATCCACCCACAGAGCAGACAGAGGCTACACAGGCTACTGAGTCTACCCAGGCTACTGAGGCTCCACAGGCCACTGAGGATACAGAGGAGCAGGCAGCTCAGTCTCCACCACGTCGCCGCTCCACACGTGCTCGTACTCAGGTGACACCTAGGCCAGAGGGCCAGCGTCGTGGAGCACGACCTCCTCCCAGAGTTAGAGGGTCACCCCCGGTCGAGCACTTAGACCTGAGGGGTGCTTCAGCACGTCAGGTGCAGAGTTTGAGGTTTGTGGAGGTCAGCCGATGGTTTCCACCTGTCAGAGATTCCAGAGCTTCAGAGGGTTTCTATACCCCACTTCAGGAGAATTTCTACAGGGCCCTAGTTGACAGTGGCATTGCTTTCAGACCTCAGAGGGTGTGTCGACTAGAGGCATTGGTTGATATTGTGGGAGAGCAGCTCCGTCCGCACCTGTCCTATATGCCTGGCTTATCAGATCTTCTTGGACGGACAGGTGCATACTGCGGCACATGGGTCAGGGAGTTCTATGCTTCTCTTTGGATTGATCCTGCCCATGAGTTCATACACTTTGCTTTCAGAGGCCGCGATCACAGATTATACAGCTCCAGAGCTCGAGAGATCCTCAGACTTCCAGCTTCTGACACGAGGATCCATCAGTTGTGCTATGGACAGACTCCTCCTCCCAGACGCCCTCACGGCGGTTCAGTGCCACCTACCGACCTGGTTCGACCCTGCTTTCGCGAGCCTTTTGGCGAAGGGTCACGTCGTACGCCTGCCAGCCTGACACCACTTGCCAGAGTCTTGGATGCTATACTCAGACGCACTTTACTTCCTAGACTCGGCTACAGAGAGGGACTGACGAGGATACAGCTTTGGGTTGTTCACCACCTCCTTTCACAGCGACAGTTTGACATCTGGGATCTTATCCTCAGTGAGATGGAGGACACCATTGCTGAGGGCTTCAAAGGTAACCGTCAGCTTCCCTATGCCCACTGGATTTGTTTTATCATCAGATCTGCTATCCAGATGCCACCAGAGATCAGGGCGGAGATTGCTAACACTACTACAGCTTTCCCTGATTATGATATCAGATAGCTTTGGACCTCTGTTACTAGAGATCAGGCCCCAGCACCAGGACAGCGTGAGCGCCCAGACGTTCCTGAGACAGCAGCTGAGCAGGACGCCAGAGTTGACGAGCTTGCCGAGGCAGAGCTCGCAGACCTTGAGACTCAGACTGCTGATATACCTGAGGATGTCACTTCAGACAGCACTGATGAGGACTACCAGCCCATCCCCAGGTACCGGTCTCCTCGGTCTCACGACCACGAGGCCGGTGGATCTGGCTCAGCCTCCCGCTCAGACCCAGCCATGGTGGCTATCCTTGAGAGGTTGACCCAGGCTCAGGAGCAGCAGCAGCAGCAGATACAGCGCCAGGCACAGGATACAGCTGCAGCACTAGCACAGATTCAGGCTCGCCAGGACGAGTTTCAGAGACAGCAGCTTGAGATCCAGAGGCAACAGGTTGAGATGCAGAGACAGAGTCTGCAGCAGTACATGGATCTCCTGCGCCATCTCATCACAGTTGGGGTTCCTCCGCCTGCATCTATCATGGCTCCGGCTTTGCATTCCAGTGGTCCGTCGAGTCAGGGACAGCCGAGCTTCCAGTTTACATCTCCACAGCAGCAGGTTCCCCAGTCTTTTCAGTCCCCGAGCTTCACTCCTATACATACGGGGTTTACACCGTCAGACCAGCCTCGCCCGCATCTCCTGACAGGCACACCTATTGGTGATTTCAGTGCCACCTACAGCGAGTTGACTGGTCAGCCGACACCCTCGCACACTACTACGTTTCACACTTCGTCAGGGTTGTCAGCTCCCGAGGCAGTTGTTCCACCAGTGACAGGGACCGGGACTACAGAGACCATCCCTTCTTCAGTTGCCTCGACAGATCCCCCAGCTACTGGCGCACTTCAGGCTCAGGTTACTCAGACAGATCCACTTGTTGCTACACAGTCAGTGTCTGTTCCTGCTCAGACCCAGACCGCTTCGCAGCCACGTGCTTCTTCAGAGGGTCAGCCAGATAGCTCAGACTCCGAGGGCGATTCGCTTCACTTCGTGATCACTCCGCGCACCTCGGCACCCGACACGACTCCGTCTGTCCCCCCGTCAGATTAGATTAGTTTTTTTGGCGCTTGATGCCAAAGGGGGAGAGAGAGTAGTTTCAGGGGGAGTTTGTTAGTGGGTTTTCGTTGAGTTTGTTAGTGGGTTTTCGTTCTTTGTGTGCTACATTCCTGCATATCATGTTTACTTTTCAGCATTGCATTCGTGTGACATTGTCGTCGAGTCGTAAACTTTGAGTCTTAATGTGTTATCCGTCTCAGTGATTATTATATGTCACCGTTTTAGCTACAGCTCTAAGGTTGTGCTTCCATGCCTTACTCCGATTACTTATGAGCTATATCTTTATGTGTACTAACGCCTTTTTGTCTTATCTTATGAAGTACACTCTTTTGGCTTGGAGCACATAAGCAATTCCTAACCTTTTATGCTTATTGTCTTTTGCTTATGTGAACCAAGCATGCTCGAAAACCTTCACTCTAATCCATTGAAACTTAGTGTTGTCATCAATCACCAAAAAGGGGGAGATTGAAAGCATCTAGGCCCCAAGGTTTGGTTTCGGCAATTAATGACAACATTTTATTACCATGACTAACGTGTGTTTTGCAGAAACATTGGTAAGTTAGGTCATGGAGGTGATAACTGCTTTGAGCACTGTGGTATTCGTGTCCCTTGATGGAAATCGTTTCGATTTTCAAAAGAGTGACGTCAAGATTAAGGACGGTTAGTTCCGGATGTCGAGGTGTTGAGACACATTCGGAATAGTCGTTAGGATCTTCGTTTTTCTCTTTTGGCCGTACTATAAAGGGGGGCATGAATGGGTAGCTTGACCTAGGCGAGTCCTATGTTTAGGTGTGGTGCACACTTGTTAAACTTGGCGCTAGGCAACCCTAGAATAGCTCAAAGTTCAGTTGGAAGCAACTTGGATGAAGTTGCGACGCGTTTCGGAAAGTTTCGGGTTGTTTTTTAGTGACCGGACGCGGTCTTCGGGAGCACCGGACGCGTCCGGTCAGTACGTTACCGCGGCTAGGGTTCGGCCCTGATCACCGGACGCGGTCCTCGCGAGGACCGGACGCGGTGGTCAGCGACCGACACATGTCACCTGGGGAGAACGCCCGTCGGACGCGACCTGGCTGTGATCGGCGCGTCCGGTCACAGTCCAGTAAGGTCCAGAGAGGACCGGACGCGTCCGGTCATCAGCCATCGGACGCGGCCTCGCGTCCAGTGCGAGTACAGTAAGCACCCTTGCACGATCGGACGCGTCCGGTCACCCCTGACCGGCGCGTCCGGTGGTTCAGTTCAAAATCGCGTTTTGACCGTTACGGGCGACCGGCGCGTCCGGTCAGTTCGACCGGCGTGTCCGGTCAGCCCGTGTCAGAAAGTAACGGTTCGTTTTCTTTGAGGGGTGTATAAATACAACCCCTCCACCTCTTTTTGAGGTCTCTTGCTCATTCAAACATCTGAGAAAACCCTTTAGAGTGCAAGGGAGTGCAAGAGCTCTAGTGAGGATAGTGATTTGAGAATCAAAGTTTGAGTTTCCTCACTAGTGATTAGAGAGTAGCAAGTGTGCATCCATCTCCTCATTTGGGCTCGTTGTGGTCAAGTGAGAGTTCTAGCTTGTTACTCTTGGTGATCGCCATCACCTAGACGGCTTGGTGGTGATTGGGAGTTTGGTGATCATCCGGCGGAGCTTGTGGATGACCCAACTCAAGTTGTGAGCGGTTTTGGGTGATTCGCCGCGACGGAGTGTCGAAGAATCAACCCGTAGAGAGCACTTGATCCTTGCGCGGATCAAGGGGGAGCGACACCCTTGCGCGGGTGCTCCAACGAGGACTAGTGGGGAGTGGCGACTCTCCGATACCTCGGAAAAACATCGCCGTGTTCCTTGCCCCTTTACATTCAAGCAATTACATTCTCGTATTTACTTTCATTGCTTGTTTTACATTCCTAGAATTGCCATGCTAGACTAGGATTGGAAACTAGGGTGCAAAACTTTTTATCGGTAGACTCTCTAGGAACACAAGTAGGCACTAGGGGTGAATTCCGGCTTATAGGATTTAATTCTTGCAATTAATTTTTAGAAAAGCCCAATTCACCCCCCCTCTTGGGCATCTTGATCCTTTCAATAACAATAGTTCAGGTTAGCAAAACAACCCAAATTTAAAATCTCCCTGCTAAATGTATGGAGAACCTTGGAACATTTTGTACTAACAGTAGCTTATTTGAATTCTATACACAATTGATGATTCAGTAAGAGAAAAAGGACAGGTACACAAGCCTACTGGTGCAGTGTATGAAGCTAAAGGAAGGAGGAAGGGGAGCACTACCTTAATTCACGCAAGGATCTGGCTAAGCTCATTGGCACGAGCAGTTCTCCCTTCTTCAACATAGGAGCGTGGCCATCCTTCCTATCCAGATCAGCGAGGAGGCGTGGAGGTTGAACCATCAAATCTGGAGGGGAGGGGCCGGCAGGCCGCCGCCCCGCCGCTGCACCTGCGCCAGCGGAGGAGGGGGGCGAGGGAGAGAAGGGGCACCCGCACCGGAAGACAAGGTGGGGGTGCTTGCCGGCCCTGTAGCCGCGGCCCCCTCTGCTCGCCCAGCTGCCGCCCCCGCAGCCGTGGCCCTCACTGGATCCGGAGGCAGCCCCGCCGGCTCCACCGGTGTTGCGAGCCGCGCCCTCGCCGGATCCGGAGGGGAGGAGCGCCGCGGTGAGGGGGGCGGTGAGGGGCGGCGCCGCCATGAGGGGGGCGGGGAGCGGCGCGCGGCACCGCGGGGAGGAGAGCGACGACGCGGGGGAGGAGAGGAGACGGGGGATGAGTTTGGGTGGGAGGACCGCGACGCAATTTTGAGAGAAGGGGAGGACCGCGACGCAATTTTAAGAGAAGGGTTGAGACGTGTCGAGCCTAGAAAACGCCAGCAATGCTTCAATTTCTCTGGACGCAGCAAACGGGAGGAGTCTTTAACCAACCCCGATGGTAGTACGAGTACCTCTGTACCTGAAGCAGCTGTTCTCGTTGAGGCACCGGTAGTAAACAACCAAACATTTCTTTGGAGCCTCTAAAACTCATAAGTGATTTTTCGTAAGGGCCTTGCTCCCTGCACCCTGCTCCCTGTTCTTTGTTGCTGTTTTTTCCTTTTTCGTTTGCCTGTACTATTGTTTAGACCCTGTCGTTTTTTTATTTAATAAATTACTGTAGGGGCCTTGGCCCCTCCGGATTCTTCAAAAAAAAAAGATACCTTCGGCTAACTGTTAGTTTATAAAGTTTAGTGGACTGAGATATCCAAATGGGCAGCTACAGGGAGAGAGATAAACGTTAGCCGGAGCAAGAGCTAATTATTAGCTCATTAGCCAGAGAGGAGCTGAGCAAACGAGGACTAATTTGGGCCGGTAGAAGCAATAGAATATAGAATGTTTAGGACTAACTTTAGCAGGGGCAAATATTTAAGGAGAGGTCATGGAGAGATAGCGTGGGTCGTGGGACATGTATGACTTCATGTTTAGGGGTCATGGAGAGATAGCGTGGGTCATGGAGAGATATACCGTGGCCTGGATACTCTAGCACGGCTAAAGGTTAGAGTTAGTTTCTAGCTCAGGAATAGCCATGAACTAACTCTAGCCAAAGAGGTGTTTGGATGCAAGGGTTAGAATGACAATAAATGTGCTTTTCCAATCATTTGGCTCATTTAAACCATATTTTCAGCCGGATTTGGTGTGGCCAGCTCTTGAGTGGCCTCCTCCCACTCATGGTTTGCGTTGAATCCGTCTCCATCCATGGCTGCAGTCGGGCGATGGCGAAGTTCTACTGCACAAATAAAAATAGAAAACAGGGGCGTCAAATGCAGAAGCCAAATCGAACCCACAGCATGGTACGGCAAGGACGCCACAGAGCGAATGGGGAAGCACGGCACGGCAACGACGCCCGGTGCGCACCGCGAGCGAGGCAGGCCCTCTCTGTTGCACGTGAGCTGTAGTGCACAGTGGCCGCCAGCCGGGACGCCGCGGACGGAGGCACGGAGCAAACGAAAGACCAGGATGGAGGAAGGACGAAGAACACGCTGTCGGGCAGGGCGAGCACACACCCTGCAAATCGCCGGCGGAAGGGGACCGGTGGCGCGGCGGGTGGCTGCATAGATCCGGCGTGGCCGGGGGAGACAAGCCGTGCAGCCGGGGGAGTGAGCCGCGCGGCGAGCAGGTGGCTCTGGCGGTGGTAGTATGGGAGGGAGGTGGGGAATGTCACGACGCCAGCAGGGTGATGCACGGCTGCGGGTGCGCGTGTGGTCTGCAGATCCGGTGCGGGTGGATGAAGGGATAAACATCAATTTCCAGTGGACCCCACCAGAACATCAATTTCCAGTGGACCCCACCAGAACTAGCCCAAATAATCACCTCTTGGTGGGGATAGTTTTTTGGACAGGTTAGATGCAACTAGCCCCAATCTAACCCTCCTGTTTGGATACTTTAGGGCTATTTGAGCACCAAATAGCTCAAACTAGCTCTAGCCCATGCATCCAAATAGGCCCCGTATCTCTTAAACATGAAGTCATATATGTTTCACGATGCATCCCTCTCTCACGACATCATATTTAGGACTCTTAATTCTATCTCTTGCCAACTCATATGAACTTTTAAAAAATAAAGATAGAGTAATCTAAAATGCTAGTATAAAAAACATGTATGAGCATAGGACACATGAATCATAGGAAAGTGTACGAGCTTAGCTGGTCATGAAGAGCTTGAACTTATCAGCCTAGCTTATCAGACTTATTAGTTATGGTACAATATTTTTCTCTCAAAGCAAATCAGCTTCAGCCGACTTATCAGTCGCAGAAACCATCAACTGAACAACCTATTATCTCTCTTTCTTACTCAATAAAATTAAATATTTTATAAGGTACTCCATCTATTACATAATAAGTGCACTCATAGTATTTAAAAATTATCCTAAAATAAGTGCGCATCTAGCTATAGGATTAGCTGACTTTGGTAGCTTTTTAAAGCTTTCTCTATTTCTACTGTGCAATTATTACATGCGAAACAACTTTTGTAGATGTATAAGGGCACCCGCAATGGCCGACTCATAAGCTGGCTCTTAACATTTTTTATATTTTAATAGAAGAGAGAGAAAAGCTAGCTCTTGATCAAAAGCCAGGCTCATACACATATTCCAATATCATGTGAGAGTGTCATGTTGGCCTAATCATACTACGAGCCATTGCTAAGAGCTAGAACTATTGGAGAGGTTGGCTTAGAGCTAGTAACTAACATACCATTGCGGGTGCCCTAAGTATATGTAATTTTTTTATTATTATTGATTTCTCCAATAAAATATAGAATTGAACTTATTTTGGGACTGAGAAAGTAGCTTTTTAGGCCTCCTTTGGAACAAAGAAAAATATAGGAATTTTAGAGGATTTCAATCCTATAGGAAAGTTTCTTATACACCTCTTTGGATTTGAACCATATGAAATTCCTTAGGATTGCCATGGGATGCATGAAAACATAGGAATTTTAGAGAAAAACTAACATAAGGTTGGACCTCGTGAAAACTTTCCTTTCTTATCTCTCTTTTGGTTCTTATATTTTTCATGTGTTCCATCTAAAGGCTACGTTAGAAATTTTCCTGTATTATATATTCCTGTAGGATTGCAAGTTCCATGCAACTCTAATCCTGTGTTTTTCCTATTCTTGTGTTTTGAGAATCCTGCCTTCCGAAGAAGGCCTTATATTGTTGGACCTGTCCTTATACATTAAAGTTGTCCCTAAGAGCAAGTATAGTAAATGGATGTGAGTGGACTTGCTATGGTGGAGGAGAGGGATGGAGAGAGAAGAGAAATGGATCATAATAAGTTTACAACCGGTTTAGACAAAAGAACCAATAAATTTTGTGAGACAGAGAACTGAATTATAAGTGAGCCAACTTTTATATAAGTAGAATGTAGATAAGCTATAAGTATCCATGCAGCTAACTGAGGGCAATATTATTTAGGGCCCCTTTGAAACACGAATTGTATAGAAATTTCACATAAATCAATTTAGAAAAAACACGGGAATGAGGGGAAAAAATCCAAATGGGAAACACATTGCAGATAGTCAGATACCTCTGAAACTACTCGAGCATCTCCAACAACCCCTTAAAACAGGTTGCTATTCTTATAACTTTGACAAAAACACAAAATTCCTTCTCCAACAACTCCTCAAACCAACTTGCTATTTATCCACACTTGCTATTAACCGGCCTCGTGCGCGGAAAGGACTTGCTATCCTGATCTCGGGGCCACTGCGCGGAAGGAGAAGCCTCCCAGGCGGCCTCGGCGGCGCTCCTGGGCAGCCTCGGCGACGCTCCGGGACGGCCTCGGGGCTGGAGTCGAGGGGCGGGGCTGGCCGAAGCAAGGAGGACCGCCGCCAGTGTTGCTGTTCCTCGCCGGCGCGGGGAGGAGGTGCCGCGGCCGCCGGTGAGGCGCCGGCGACGAGCGCGGGCCGCCGTTGTGACGAAAAAAGTTAACGGGGCTCTTCGTTCGCTAGCAGGGCTCTTCGTTCGCTTAGCGGGGCTCTTCGTTCGTTTAGCAGGCCTCTTCGTTAGCGGGCTTCTTCATTTTGATAAGTGAGTTTTAAGGAGTTAGAGAGAGGTCTTTTTTCACTTGCCAAATAAATTAGCAATCTGCTAAAACTCAAGATTTATCAAGTGATTTTTTTCGAGTTGTTGGAGATGCTCTAACTGCATAGGCAGAGAAGATCCGGCGGGGAGCGGGCCAGCGGGGTGTATGAGATCTTTTGAAACATTGGGGTTGTTTAGTTGGTGAAAAAGTTTGGGTTCGGCTACTGTAGCACTTTTCGTTTTATTTGGCAATTTGTGTCCAATCATGGACTAATTAGGCTCAAAAGATTTGTCTCGTGATTTACAACTAAACTGTGTAATTAGTTTTTTTTCTTTCGTCTACATTTAGTACTCCATGCATGTGCCGTAAGATTTGATGTGACATGTACTGTAGCACTTTTTAGGTTCTCTTTTTGGGTATGCATGCCAACTAAACAGGCTCATTGTGTATTAGATCTCTGCAAGTCGCCTTGAGAACTGAGACATGCTGATTCTCTCTTTCCTTGACCACGGCGTATTGGCGTACTCTGGCCTTGTTTACACGGTGGAAAGTTAGAATTTTTTTAATTGTAGTATTTGTTTCTATTTAATAAATATTGTTCAATCATGGGTTAAGTCGGCTCAAAAGATTCATCTCATAATTTACAACTAATCTATGCTATTAGTTATTTACTAGCAAAAATGCCCGTGCGTTGCAACGGAACATATAGTTTATTGAATTGTCACTTATACGACTTTTGACTAAAGTGACATGTGTTTGAATTCGTCTTCAAATCGACCGTGTTTTACTCTAAAACGTACAAACATTGTTATATATTATTACGATATTTTTTAAACCCATAAACATTGTTATATATTATTACAATATTTTTTAAACTCATAAATACAGATTATCCTCCTAGTTAAAAAGAATGAAATTACCTTTTTTTTCTCTCCTTTTCTCGTTTTTTTCTCTTTATTATATTATTCTTTCTCTCTCTACCTTATCACCAACGCACGCAAAACTGCATACGCCCATTGGCCTCGCACCTCCCGGTCTCGCACATGGCGTGGAAGCGCCGTCCCCGCGGCCACAGGCCATCGCCGCCCCTCCAAGCCGCCCTTGCTTGCCCTCCCGGGAGCCTCCGAGCATGCCCCGGCAATGGCGGCCGCGGCCACGCTTGACCCCGACGGCTCCTTCTCCGCGACCGGCAGCGGCGGAACCAGCTGCGCGCGACCCCCGAGGCCCCGACGGATCCTTCTCCGTGACTTGCAGCAGCAGATGCAGCGGCGCGTGACCCCAGATGGCTCCTTCTCTGCGATCGGCAGCTGCGTCGGCGCCCGTCTTCCCAGCAGCGTCACTTTTTGCTTCTAGACCAAAATCCACGGCGGCGGTTGTTCATGCGCGTCTTCCTGGTGCAGCTCACGCAGGGCGGGCGGCGGCGCATGCAGGATGGTCGGCGGCGGCGTGCAGTGGTATGGCTTGCGTAGGGCGGCCGATGGCAACTCGCGCGTGGAGGCCAGCTATGCCGGAGCAGGGCGTCTGAGCAGCGGCTCGCGTAGGGGCGTAGGGCGGCCGGTGGCGACTCAGGCGCGGCTATCAGCTAGTCAGAGCAGGGCGTTCCAGCATCGTTTCGCGCACGGCGGCCTAACCGTGGCTCAAGCTTGATTTTTCAAGCGCGCCGCACCAAATCCATGTCTCGGTGGCCGCCGTCGTTGGCTCGTGCATGTAGCACTCCTTGATTTAGGTCTCGGTATGTTGTATTGGATTCGGTCTAGTTGTCCATGATGGTTTCGATTTGGTGGGATGTTTTTTTTCTTTGGTTTGATAGAGTTCAATTTGAACAAGTCTGATTTGGGAGATGATTCTTTTCTTTCTGTTTCTCTTGCGTCCGATCTCCTCATCCTTATAAGTAGCCAGATAAAAAAACGGTGGAAGTTGGGATGAATAGAATGGGCCGGACCAAACTAAAATCAGGAGGTGAGAAATTTTGCCTCTTTATTATTAGACTAGGAAATATGCCCGTGCGTTGCAACGGGAGAAAAAAACTACTAAACATGTGGTAACGAATAATATAAATGCTATATGTTTGTTAATTATGTTTTATCATTTTTTATACAATTTAAAAATAATTTATTTTTTGATTACTATGGCACTACGTGTTGTTCGGAGCTCCGTATGGCAAACTCGATCTTGTTGTTTTGTGGATGGTGAGTAGTACACACTCATTGGCGCTTCATGATTTGTTTCTATGTTTTTTTGCATAATATGTTATATTCTTTGGTTTGGTGTTTGCCTTATTGGTTACATATACATGTATATTAGCTTGCACATTTGATTTTTTTTAGTCCCTGGAGAATGCTATGTCCAGCTTGAAAAGTATATTGATTTGATTTAAGACGGTTTGTGACTATGAACTCATGTTTCAATCGGCCTCGGCGACCCCGGTGCGATCATGTGTGTGGGCGTGGTGGCCCCGGCCATCTCGCAGCAGGTGAGGGGCACGGGAACGGCGGCTACGGGCAGTCCAGCGCTTGTGAGGTGCCCCGGCGGCCCTGCCTCTACTCCACAAGACTATAGAGATATAGGTGTTTAGCTAGATTGGATCTCCCATCTATTTTTTAAGTCTGATTCAGTTTCCATAGTAGTCGTCCAATTTTTGAGCCTGAGACAACATACAGGTTAGTTGGACCCACTGGACTTGAAGGGGATGGCCCTGATGACGATCTAGTGGTACACCGCCGTAAGCGCTGCTCCGGCGAATAGCCCCACCTAGAAGATCCACTGCCATAATCCAGTGCAAGCATTGCAATAATCGTCCGAAGATAATAATTTTGATTAGTCTAATAGGCACCATCCGTGTATGTATACGGTTGATATCCAAACTTATGTGGTTGTGTCAACCGTGCGGGCTGTCCTAGATAATGGTGGTGCTGAGGCTCGCCCATGCGATGCCCTGGATGCCCACGGTGCCGCACTTGGAGGGGGACTTGCTCACGCCCATCACCGTCGTCAGCAATGTCACGTAGAGGAAGAGGTACGTGACCACGAACTCGGCGATGCCCGCACGGTAGAAGGAGTACGACGAGAGCTCCAACGCCTGAACAGCGGCGCTGGCGGGGGCTCGCTGTAGTCATGGCCCAGGTCATCTGCCGCCGTGCCAAGGAATTTGTATCTTGTTTTGTATTGGTGTCGGACTCAAGAAATTTTTTGTATTTGCCGAGACTGCTCGTCCTGTCCCTATTGTACCTGATGGCCGAGACCGCTGCCTGGGCAGGCTTCCTGGCCGCCGCCGCCCTTGCTGCTGGCTCGCCGCTGTCGCCTGGATTGTTTGCTAAAATTTCTGCACATAGTAGTGGCCGGCGTTGGAGCTTCACCATGCATGGAGCCCTCGGGCTCGGCCACGTCGTCAACGGCCGCTGCCAGCCCTTGAGCGATCGGTGCGGGTAGGCCTCGGGCATCCATCGCGTCCAGGTCTGGGGCGTCCATCGTGGCCAGGTCGTCTTGGGCACGCGCGGCCAGCCGCTTTGCAATAGCTGCCTGGCCTTCGGTGGCCATAGCCAGGGGAAGCGAAGGGCCGGCCATGGCGTCGGGAGGCTGGTCCTCCATGGCCGTATGTGTTGGGGGGAGGGGGCTAACTCTTACATGAGATTATTAATTATTAGGGATAGAACTGGAATAGGGGTAAAACTGGAATAGAACCTGGAGTGGAAGAAAAAGGGGTGGAAGAAAAATTATGGCGGAAATTTTGCCTCTTTATTATTAGGTATAGGTATAGATATAGATATAGATATAGATATAGATTTTACCAATATGTAATGTTTCATGCATGCATAAAAATTAATGTGACGGAGAGGACCTGGCGACTGCTGCTGCATAGTATTGTACACCCCAGTGCCAGCCCATACCCAGTAGGCAGCTGCCTCTAGGCCTGTGCTATCTGCTATCGCCATATTGCAAGGGGATCCTCACCACGTCACCATCACCTCTAGGAACTCATCCGACGTGGCCTAAACGGTTTGCATGAGGCCTACTTGGTTGGTAGCCCTGCCGGCGACCGGCATCCCAGGCGGCTTGCTCGGCTGGTCGTGCCTTTCCATGCATGCTGGCACCGGCAGCCTGGCATGCATAGTTGCATACTCCTACTACTGCCTGCACTGTGCTGGTAGCAGCATGCAGTCGTGTAGAGGAATACGTACGTCCGACATGTCTAGGTAGCCGTAGGTCTACGCGGCGGGACCACCGTCAGCGTCTGCGCATCCATTAGCCTCGACCCTGCATGGCGGCGGGGCTCCGCCGGCCGCCGCAGCTTTGACCGGGTTCGCCGCCGCGCCAGCCTGGACAAACCGAGGCAGAGCCGGACAAGGCCCCAAATGTATCGTTTGGGCCAGGTTTGCCTACAAACACAAGACATGGGCCTTTTATTCTGGGCCCAGCAGGCTGAATCGCTCAGAAGTTCGTCTCCGAACTCGGCATCCAGCGGGATAAAGAAACAGACTGGTATCAGTAACATCCGATTAGTCCCAAATCGGTCTCCTAATCTTGCGTGCGGCTAGGAGGGAGTACAAAATAACTCCCCCATCAACCTTGATCCTTACTTACCTGGACGGGGTCGATTGCTGATCAAAAAGAGCAATGGCCTAGGTTAGTGGCTTCCATTGCACTTTGGAGGAGCACTGGCTTACCATCTTCTCAAGTAGAAGAGTGGACGGCCCCTACCAATATAAGATTAAGTTTTGTAATTATAATTATTTTATTTTATTCTACTATATATAACAAGTATATGATTGAGACTTGTTAGTATAATATATATAGTGTTGTACTCTTACTCAAACATTATAGGTGTTTTGCATGTTAGAATTAAGTTTGTCCGTTTGTGCCCAACTAATTATTGACAAATCACTGATTATTAACAATGAAACACTAGGATTATATGTCGATGTCCACTTACATTGGAATTTAAGGAGATTAACAATGGAGCCCCAGAATTCTACATCGATTTCCGCTAACAATGGAACTTAAGGAGACAAGCAAGAAATCTCACAATTCTGAACTTTCTTTTGCTGCTTGTGGATTCCTAGTTTGAGTTCAACAAACGTGTCGTCACGGAACATGTCAAACAAACTATGCATTGAGTTGCTCTCTGGACTGATGCTCCCAACATTGAGTTGGTCACTTGGGCCAACTATGTTGGCCCATTTATGCTTGAAAAAAACCTATGTCTCGGCTTGTCTGTCAATCAGGCCGAAGGCGGAGAATACAGAACATGGGCTTTACCCAGCCCAGGCGTTATATATATATATTATGACTGAATATTAGTTTGCTTTAGCGTCCTGCGCTGCGGGCAGGACATGACAGGGGTTTAGTATGAGTTAATTAGTCCTACATCAGTTTCCCAATCTTATTTGCCTCTAAGCAAGGACAACAAAGTGAACCTCAGGTGCAACTTTGATCCATACTTACCTGGACGGGGCCTATGGTTGATCAATAAGAGCCATGGCCTAAGTTAGCGGACTCCATTGCACCTTGGAGGAGCACTGGCTTACCATCTCCCCAAGTGGGAGAGTGGACGTCATAATTTATGGCAGAGGGGTACGCGTTCACGCGGCCCCTACCAATTCTAATTATTATATAAGTTTTTTATTTTAAATTTTGATTTTGATTAAATTAATTAATAGTTATAATTAATATTGATAACAATGATAAGTATAATATTTCTGATTAATTATTATATTATTACTAAGTATTGTTATTATTAAGTATAATATATTTTCATATTATTGTTATTATCATTATTTATGTTGTATGCAATTTCAATTATTATTCATTAGAATTAGATTGCCAATTTGAGATTGTTTTGCTTCGATTTTCCTAGTTTTGTGTTCAACAAAATGTCTAAACTTTTTCGCAAAAGAAAGGAAACAGAATGTCTGGCAGATTTTGAGTTGCTCTTTCTTTTTTTTTCTCGAACACGACTTCAGGTGTCATTACATTAAGAAGAAGAAAGCCGAAGAACGGCGAGTACAACGGTTACAAAACCACAGAGACGGTGGTTGGGAACCCAACAACGACAACCAAACAAAACAGCAAGAAAATGGGAGAGACAGGACCCTCCACCAAACAACGCAAAGTAGCCAACTCAGGAGATGTGGCCGTGATGGCGAAGAAACCACCGAGAAGGCGACCGAGGCGGCCGCCGAGGCCCACATGGCAAAGCATCCGCGAGGGGGCATCACACACTTGACAGCGACTGCCCGAGGTGGAGCCAAACGCGACCTCAGTGATCGAGGACAGCCAAGCAACGACGACGCCAACAACAACAGCAACACCAACATCCGAGTTGGGAGGACCAAAGCAACAACGGAGCAGCAGCTCACGAAGGCACGACTCCAGCGAGGCACGACCGCGGACGGCGCAAGGGGGAGGGTGCAGCAACGGAGCCTTCAGGAAGGAGATGACGCCCTTGGACGCCAACAACATTGATCCTGCAACCCAAAGGAACTTACGTTCCCGGACTTGCCCGGGTAGCCGCCGCCGACGAAGAGGGCTAAAGACGACGCCTCCAAGAAGGTGATGACGCTGGTGCGCCACCGTCGTCCGTCCAAGGCACGAAACCTGGGGGGTTTTCACCCTGCCCGCCGTCGGCCGCAGCTGCACGGAGGGACCGCAAGGCATGGCTTGCCCGTGGCCAAAGAACAGCGCGGCCCCGCAGGTCGCCGCTGCCCTCGCTGGACCGGCCCGCCACCGGAGCCGGGGAGGACCGTGAGCCCGCGCTGACCCGCGGCCGCACGGGCGGACCCCACGGCGGAGCTCCCGCTGCCTGGGCCGCCGAGCATGCCCAACCCGCCCCAGATTTGGGGACCCGGCCACCCGCCGGGCCCACGCCAGACCCAGGCCAGCCGCCGAGCTGCCTGCTCGCCGGATCCAGTCCCAGCGGCCACGGATGAGGCGGATCCGGCGGCCGCCGGAGAGGGTGGGGGTGGGGGGAGGGGTGGGGGTGGGTGGGTAGGTAGGGGGAGGTGAGGGAAAGGGGAGAGGGTGCGCAGGGGTTTTTTTGGGCTCCCTGCTAGCCGCCGCCGCCGCCGACGTGAGGGAGGAGGCGCGGCGGCGGCGGCCGAGGCGGCGGTGGAGAGGGGGGGCGAGCGGCCGGGCCGGCGGGGACCCCGAGTCACCCCCTGCGGAGACGACGAGGGCGAGTTGAGTTGCCCGAAGAACATGGACTGGCCGCTCTTGAGTTGCTCTTTCAGCCGGAAGCCGCCTCCAGCTGAGCTGGGCCTGAAGGGGCCTTTTCTCGTAGTCGCAGGGTTAGTGAAGTTGACCGTGCTTCGCTTGCCACAACCGGGTCCCGAAGTTGGTGGCCTGCAGAGTGTTGACTGGGCACGGTGATCAACACATGACTTCCTGATCTCCGGCATCGCATGAAGACGCCAACGGAGTGTTGACTGGGCACGGTTAGCAACACATGGCTGCAGAGTGTTGACTGGGCACGCTGAGCAACGCATGGCTTCCTGATCTCCGGCGTGGCATGAAGACGCCAACGGCATGGGGAGGACGCCAACGGCATGGGGAGGTAGACGCGGCGGCGGCTGAAGCCACACTTGTCCGGCGTCCGCCATCGCCGCCGCTGAGGTTGACGAAGATGGCCTCACATGCCACGGCTTACACACAACCTTACATCGCACGCCATGGCTTCCTCCTCTCCAGGCCTCCGGCGTCGCATGAAGACGCCAACAGCATAGGGGAGGCAGACACGGCTACGGATGAAGAAGCCCCTGCCGTCCGCCATCGCCGCCACCCAAGTGGCTGAGGTCGACGAAGATGACCTCAACCTTGCACACATCCTGCATCTCCCATTTCAGAAGAGGATGATAGCGTGAGTCTGACGCCAATTTCAATCCACACTTCAAAAGGTACGCAATTCCGATTTCGCTGCATAATCATGCCTAAGTTTCAGAATAAAATTCCTTTTTTATAAACCAAAATCATGCCTAAATATTTAGACTCCATGTCTAGTTCATGATCAGTTACAAGATCAGTGACTCCAACCGCATGCATGCAAACGCATAGAGCTGGCAGCACTGTAAATACCACGGGTACAAATTTGCTCAAAATTTATTGTTTCAAAATTCTAACGTGTGCCCGGTATTTAGGCTATCCGCACTTATAGAGCTCTATATTCATTCTCTATACGTCCTAGTCAGCAAGATTCTCTTCTCTATGCTTAATTCTCCAACACCCATCCATCCTCTATATCATCCTCTATCCACTCTTTCCACAGTAGGACCCACTTGTTACTTTATCTAAATATATCCATATGTGATCTAGTTTTAAAGAATTTATTGAGACGAATTTAATGGTGCAATCGAAATTTAATTTAGATTTTTGGTTTATGAGTTATAACATTTTTTCCTTTGTTTAGCTAGTAGGGCCCGTTACTGCCTACTACAGAGTAAGCACTATACCACTCTAAATATAGAGTAAGAGAAAGGATAGAGTATCGTTTTAGAGTACCCAATGCAGCAGTTTTTACTCTATATTCATACTCTAAAGCTTTAGAGTATCCCTTTAGAGTACCCACCGCGGGTAGTGTTAACCAGACATATCATAGCTGATGAATACAACAAATGAATTGCTCTCCTCCGCAACCCGTGCAAGGGTTGAGTGCGTTCTGCTACTATCCATCGTACCATATACAAATATATATAAACACACTTGCCTTCTGCTACGGCCTCATATTGTACAATGTACATTCATATGAACTGAAGATGGTACATCCAAGAAAGAATGGCTGCAAGATGCTGCTGAATCCATGAACTGAATGGCCCTGAGGCATGACTAGCACATGGTGGCTTCTCATTCCTAAGATCATGACGTGTCAGCGGAATGAGAATGCGATTTCCTCTAGTGTCCTTCCTTTGGTCTCCGGTACCCACAAGCACACGAAAATGAGGGCCATGGTAGACACAGCAGCATAGATAGCAAAGGTTCCTGATAAAAAAAAAAAGACAAGGTAAGATCCAATGTCACAAGGGAAAGCACATTCTTGAAGGGAGGGGAGGAAAAAGAAAGAGACCTCCATTGCTCCAGTTCAACATTAGGCTTGCAGTCATTGTAATGGCCCATGCTGTCAGCCAGTTCGCAAGGGTTGCAACACTTCCAGCAAGGCTCTTGATGTTAACAGGAAGAATCTGAAAGGAAAACAATGTAAATTCATAAATCTCCCCACAAGTTTGCAGATGCAGTATCTCTAGGCATTTCATTACGCATGCACATTGGGCAGCTAGATAAGCTGCTCGCTGTCATTAGTGTTTTAATTAATAACTAAATGAGGTAATTTCAGTATTTTGAGGTAGGCATAGCTGTCCTCTGGCTAGAGAAAATAATGCAGTTTCCCATGCAATTTGAAGGGGCAACTACAGTTCATAAATAACAAGAGTCTGTACCATTTTAAAGAAGCTATAGCTATGTCTGGGTTGTGGATCTGGGGTTGCAGTATCTCAGAGTGCATGAAATTCAGAGCTGGGAACTCGGAGCAAAAGTGCTAAGTGGTACTCATAATAATTACATATAGTGAAGATAGCAAAGAAACATTAGTGAATTAAAAGCTCTGTATGTATAATATAAAAAGCTAGAGTAACCTATACCTCAGACATAATGACCCAGGGAATTGCTCCCAAGCCAAGAGAAAATGCAATCACAAATGCCTGGAGAGCAAAAAACAAGGCCTCAAACAAGCTTCTCTCAACAAGGGGGACAAATAATATGTAATAGTACTGCGACTAACCACAAGTCCAGCCAGTGAAAGCATACTCATTGTAGAGTATAAGTGAGAACCAGCAGCTATGTTGTCCTGTTCCAGAATTGAAGCAAGAATGTTTCAGAATGGAATGACAATGTCGATACACTTTAAGCAATACGATTATTTCGGTAGAGTGCGCTGTAAACAATAGCATGCTACTATTAACCTTTTAAGTGACATTACCTTCACAAAAAATGACACAGAAACAATAACAAGAGTAATGACCATTCCTGTGGTAGAAATCTGAAAAGACAACTCAATTAACATAACTGGATAACCATGTCCAATAAACAATTGTGATGGAAAGTTGGAAACTAACAATGAGAAGAAGCCTTCGACCAGCTTTGTCAGTCAACCAGGTTGTCACTCCAGTAGCAATCACCTGAAATGATAAGATCCCATTAAGTATGCAGTGCCAAGCCCACATCTGCTCAAAGTTTGTCCAAAAAACAAGGGACGTAACAACTTTAAAACAAATATACCTGAACAACCCCCAAACCAAAGGTTGCTAGATTACTGTTTGTAATACCTGTTCAGGAAGAGAATTCAGTAAGATAGATTTGGAAGTCTAGGTTCTAGAACTCTTCTTCCCCATTTTTTTTACATATTAAATGAAGCATTGTGGTATCCATACAAAGCATGAATCGAACCGAAACAACGTAACTTTTATTTCCTGGACAAGTTCCAAAATATGCAAGCCAGAAAGCATATCTCAATTGAATTAGAATCTAGCAACAGAGATTGATCATGTTTTGGAGAATGTACCAGCAGCTTTGAAGATGCTCCCAGCATAAAATAGAATGCCATTGACACCACTTAGCTGCTGCAGGACAAGGAGACCGATTCCTATCTAAAAACAAGCCAATTAGCAAAACTGCAAAAGATTAAACATTAATATGTAAACAGAGAGTAACAAATAGCAAGGCACCAACCGCAAGGGGAACACTGTATCTCTTCTGCTTGATATCAGCAAACCTTATGGTTGTCCTCCTCCTTGATGATGCTACTGATCTCTGTGTAAAAAAAAGGAAGATAACTATGTAATTCTCATCTCCTATGGTACATTATACTGCAAAAAATAAGAAAAATTATACACCAGGTTTTACTACTAGAGAGCAATGCATTGACAGCTGCCAGTGTACCATTGAGAACAAGATTAACAAAATATGTGTATCTTGGCGCCTGGACCTTGTGGTGTCATCGTAATCGATGTGTTTTTGATGGGGCATCTCCAATGCCAGCGGCTCGAAGTATTTCTTATCTCATGTCCCTTGCACTAGGTGTAGTTGAGTTTAGGTCGTGGTCGAGTTTTATTCTGTATAAGGACGCATTTGTCTTCCTAAAACTAAAATGTTGGACTGAGTCTACTGTGTGTGTATGTTTGTAAGTACACAGCTCTCCTGCGTGTTAAAGAAAAAAAAATGTATATCTCTATCTCTAATATAACTAAACTGGAGTTTCCACTATTCATTACCTTTATTTCATTTACTTCTGCTGTGATGTCCGTCTGAAATCCTCGCAGAACTTGCAGTGAATATTCAAAATCCTCCATCTTCCCCATTTTTGCCTGAAACAAACAATCTGTTGTATTCAGGTCCTGCCATTAATGCTATGAAAAAGATAATAACATGGAATACTTACCAGCCACCTTGGGGATTCAGGGACAAAGAACAGTCCAGGAATCAGTATTGAACAAGGTAAAACGCCTAAAACATGTAGAAGTACCAGAAAAGTAGTTAGGAAAATGATTTGTACAAATAAAACAACCAAAATAGTCAACTGATTGGTGCTATGTAGCATATTGTTGTTTCGTATACTAAACCAATGGACTAAAGTTTTACGTCATACCTAGAACAGCAAGAATTCTCCAGGGAACAAACATGCCAAACAGGTAGGCAAGCAATATACCAATTGTGACTGAGAGCTGTAAAAGAAATTATGGATCGGTTCGAAGTTGACAACAACATTGACAAATCAGAAGAAAGGCTACGCATAAATAACATTAATAAAATGTTGTCGTTCACTATAAAAAAAACTACCTGATTGACAGAACCAAGAACTCCCCTCTGATCTTGAGGAGCGATTTCTGCAATATAAACCGGTACCTGGAACCATGAAATAGAAATTCCAATCATAAAAGTAACATTGGGCATAAAAACATCAAAGTAACCAAGTTGCTAACATGTTCTTAAAACTGCATTGTTTAACCAGGAATGCCCTGTCGCAAAAACATGCACCAACAAGTGGTACGCTGGAGTTGAAGGCTACCTAGGTATGCTATTGCCATGCAAAGAAATTTACCCATTATCATGCTGGTTTTATAGAAAATTAAAACTTGACTGTACGATATGCAACAAATTGCATATAGAAAGTCAATTCCGGCAACAGTATTCGACATAGGATTTCAGTCACTTCTAAGTATTAATAGTCTCATTTGACAACGAAATAAGCATACCATTATTCCGAACGAGGGTCAGTGACCTTGATTTATGAGTTTTCTTGCCTAGTATTATAAATATTTAATTATGTAACCGAAGGAAGCCTTTTATTTAAGAGCTATAAACTCTGCATTTTTTTACTTGACTTGTTATTTTATTTTGTTTTCATCATACCAAACTATATTTTCCACTAGAGCTTACTGCTTTGTTTCTGTCAAGAGCGTCGAACCCTTGACTCGCCGGACCTCGGCTACGCAACTCGTAGCCTTCGGCCGTCTTCTCCGGTGGGGTTATTCCTCCCAACCGCAGGCTTAGGGAATAGAGAGAGGTAGGAGATAACTTGGTTCTTGATTGATTCCAATAGTGCTGAGTACATGGGAATATAAGGCCATCGGCCAACACAAATGGAGCAAGCTCCTTAATTCTCTAGCCTGCCAAATTGCTACCTGCCAAATTGCTACTTTCCTAAACTTAGCCACTTGCTATCTGTGGCTGGCCGGCGACATGCGCTGCTGCATGCTCGGCATGTTCCCTGGCCGCGCGTTCAGATGCCCTCCGAACATCACGCGCGCGCCTGCGCCTGTACGACTTACCGTACATGACATCTCTCCCGGGCTCGAAAGCCAGCTCGTCCTCGAGCTGGAACGTTGGGAAGCTGGCTTTGAAGTCATCGAAATCTTCCCAGGTGGCAGAGGACTCCGGCTCACCTTGCCACTGGACCAGGACTTGTTGGACGCCGCGAGCTAGACGTCCAGCCAGGACACGAGCAGGCGCAGACACCACCGCGCCATTGAGTGTGGCCGGCAGCACCGGTGGATCAGCCGGTGGCGCTCCCACGAACTTCTTAAGGACGCCCACATGGAAGACGTCGTGAATTCGGGCACCGGCCGGAAGCTGCAGCCGCACGGCCACGGCGTTGATGACCTCCTCAACGCGGTAGGGGCCGACGTAGCGGGGCTTGAGCTTGCCAGCGGACGACCGTGGCAGTGTGGCCGAAGGCCGTTGGCGGAGGCGAAGTAGGGCCCAGTCACCGACTTGGTAGGTGACCTGCCGGTGATGCTGATCATAGGAACGTTTCTGGGATTCCTGCGCCTGGTGAAGACGGAAGCGGACGTCGTCGAGGAAGGCCTTGCGGTCCTCCATCTCCTGTGCCACCGCGGGCACGCGCGCGTCGCCCGGCTCGTAGGACCTGATGGATGGCGGATCACGGCCGTAGACCACCCGGAACGGCGTCTCCCGAAGCGAAGACTGGTATGCGGTGTTGTAGGTGTACTCCGCCCAAGGAAGCCACCGGAGCCATTGCCGGGGGCGATCGCCGGTGAAGCAGCGAAGGTACATGGCGATGACGCGGTTGGCGGCCTCCGATTGGCCGTCGGTTTGCGGGTGGAAGGCGGAGGACATGAACAGCTTGGTGCCCGTGAGCGCCATCAGCTCTGTCCAGAAGGCCGACGTGAAGACAGGGTCGCGGTCCGAGACGATGGACTGCGGGACGCCGTGCAGCCGCACCACCTCGGCGAAGAACGCGTGCGCCACCGATTCCGCCGTGTACGGGTGTGCCAGCGGGATGAAGTGGCAATACTTGCTGAAGCGGTCGACGACGGTGAGGATGACGGTCTTGCCGTGGATGCGTGGCAGAGCTTCGATGAAGTCGATGCTGATGTCCGACCAGACCCCTGATGGGATCGGCAAGGGCTGTAGCAGACCAGCCGGCCGTAGGTGGTCGGACTTGAACTTTTGGCACGTGGCGCACGCCCTGACGAAATCCTGCACAACACGGCGCATGTTGGGGAAATGGAAATCGCGCCGTAGGCGATGGAGGGTGCGGAGGACGCCTTCGTGGCCATCATCATGAACAGCAGCCACGATTTCCTGTAGTAGTGGCGAAGAGGCCGGGATGTAGAGGCGGCCCTCCATGGCGACCATCCCGCCCACAATGGACCATGGTGCTGTACGCGTGCCGGCGCGGATGTCGTCGTAGATGGCGACAAGAGCCGGGTCGGTCGCCTGTGCTTGCCGTAGACGCTCGACGAAGTCGAAGCGGGGCGCTGAGATGGCCAGCAGCGCGCCCTCCTCGGTGTCCCGTCTGGACAGTGCGTCTGCGACGGTGTTCGTGGCGCCCGAGCGGTACTCCACCTCAAAATCGAAGCCCAGAAGCTTGCCAACCCAATGATGTTGGGGTATCGTGGCCAGTCGCTGGTCGAGGAGGTACTTGAGACTGAAATGATCAGTCTTGACGATGAAGTGCCGTCCCCACAGGTACGGCCTCCAGTGCCGGACGGCCTGTACCAAGCCGATGAGTTCGCGCTCGTAGGCGGCGAGCGCGCGATGTCGGGGCGCGATCGGCCGGCTGAAGAAGGCGACCGGGTGCCCCTCCTGGACAAGCACCGCGCCGAAGCCTGTGGAGGATGCGTCGCATTCAACCACGAACATCTTGCTGAAGTCAGGCATGGCGAGGACGGGAGCAGACGACACGGCTGCCTTGAGCGCCCCAAAGGCCGCCATGGCCGCGTCATCCCAGGCGAAGCCATCCTTCTTTAGGAGGGCCGTCAAGGGGGCAGCCACCGTGCCGTAGTTGTGGACGAAGCGGCGGTAGTACCCGGCGAGGCCGAGGAAGCCCCGAACAGCCCGAACCGAGCGAGGCGGCGGCCAGTCGTGAATGGCAGCCACCTTGGCCGGGTCCATGGCTACCCCGGCGGCTGAGATGACGTGGCCGAGGTAGGCGACGGATGGCGCGCCGAACGAGCACTTCGAGCGCTTGACGAATAGCTGATGGCGTTGCAGTTCGTCGAGGACGGCCCGTAGATGGCGGAAGTGGTCTGCCCATGTCTTGCTGTAGATTAATATGTCATCAAAAAATACTAGGACGAACCGTCGGAGGAACGGCCGGAGCACGTCGTTCATCAGCGCCTGGAACGTAGCGGGGGCGTTGCAGAGCCCGAACGCCATGACGAGGAACTCGTACAAGCCGTCGTGGGTGCGGAACGCGGTCTTGTGCACGTCCTCAGGCCGCATCCGCACCTGGTGGTAGCCCGACCGAAGATCAAGCTTGGTGAAGAACTTGGCGCCGTGGAGCTCGTCGAGCAGCTCATCCACCACTGGGATCGGGAACGCGTCCTTGATGGTGAGGGCGTTCAGGGCTCTGTAGTCGACGCAGAAGCGCCAGGAGCCATCGGGCTTCTTCACCAGGAGGACCGGCGACGAGAACGAGGAGTCGCTGCGGCGTACGATCCCCTGGTCGATCATCGCGGCGCACTGCCGCTCCAGCTCGTCCTTGTGGGCAGCCGGGTAGCGGTACGGGCGGACGGCCACAGGCGACGCGTCGGGCTTGAGGAGGATGCGATGGTCGTGGGCGCGCTTGGGGGGCAGGCCGGTAGGAGCCGCGAAGAGCCCCCCAAACGAGTCCAGGAGCGCCTCCAGGAGCGCGTCCCCCCCTGTCACGGTGCGCACTGCTGGTACCGTGGCGCTGGGCGTGCCCGCCCACGAGATGCAGCGCCCCGGGCGGTGGAACGTCATGCGGCGACGGGTTAGGTCCCACACGATCGGTCCCAGGGCCCCGAGCCAGCGTGTGCCGAGGACGACGTCGTACCCGGCCAACGGCATGACGAAGAGATCGGCCGGGTAGGGCTCGCCCTCGACGTGGAGCGGTGCGTTGCGAAGGACGCCGGCGCAGGTGATCCGTTCGCCGTTGGCCACCATGGCCGTGAGGCGGGGTCGGCGCTGGATGGGGATGCCCGACTGGTGCGCTGCCGCCGCCGAGATGAAGTTGTGGGTGCTCCCCGAGTCGAGCAGCGCCACCAGGGAGGCCGGCCCAAGGGTGACGGTGATCTGCATGGTGTCCGCCGGCGCAACTCCGGCCACGGCTTGCAGGGAGAAACAGGGAGCGTCGGTGTCGGCTCCGCCTGTGTCCGCTGCATCGTCGGCCGTATCGATCTCCACTCCATCCACGAAGAAAATGCGCCTGCAAAAACGGTTGTGGCCACGAGAATACTTCTCGTTACAGTTAAAACACAGGCCTTGGCGGCGCCGATCAGCCATCTCCTCGGGGGACAGGCGCCTGGGGCCCTCGCCGCGGGCCGGTGCTGCACCCACCGGCGGCGCAGGCAGCGCCAACGGGGCCGGCTGAGCCGGCAGTGCTTGGAACGCCGGTCGGGGCGGCGGAGGCGGTAGAAGGCCGCGCGCCCCTGGCTTGGCCTGCGCCTGGAGTTTGGCGATCTCCATCTTGGCGATCTCCATCTGCTCCACCTGCCGCGCCAGGCTCATAGCGTGGTTGAGGGTGCCGGGGTTGAGGATCCGCACCGCGTCGCTGAGCGGCGGCAGCCGCCCGCCGGTGTAGAGTTGGACGCGTTGCCCCTCATCCAGGCGGCCGGCTCGTGGGAGGAGCTCCTGGAATCGGTTGGAGTACTCCTCAACCGTGCCGGTACGGCGACACTCGGCGAGCTCGAAGAGTGGCGCGGAACGGAGGGTCGGCCCGAAACGCAGGTCGAGCAGCTCCTTGAATCGGCGCCACGATGGAGTGCCCTCGTCGTCCTGGAGTTGCATGTACCACTGTTGTGCGATGCCCTCGAGGTTGTACGAGGCCATCCCCACTTGCTCCTCTGCTAGCGTGCGCTGTTGGCGAAAATACGACTCGCATTTGTTGATGAAGAGGAGAGGATCGGTCTTGCCATCAAACCTCGGGAATTCCCACTTCTGGAACTTGGGCGGGCGATCGAAGTCGCGAGGACGCTCGGCGTGGCCGCCGCTGGAGGACTCCGATTCGGACTTCTCCTTCAGGCGGGCGATGTCGGCCTGCATGGTCCTCATCATTTCCATGACGTCGGCTAGGGTGGGCTCTGACATGTTGATGGAGGGGGCGGAACTGGTGGTGGATGCGGTTGGGGATGGTGGCGCGGCTGGTGGGTTGGTGGGCAGGGCTGCGTGAGGCGAAGATCGCCGGACTCGTGATACCAAGCTGTCAAGAGCGTCGAACCCTTGACTCGCCGGACCTCGGCTACGCAACTCGTAGCCTTCGGCCGTCTTCTCCGGTGGGGTTATTCCTCCCAACCGCAGGCTTAGGGAATAGAGAGAGGTAGGAGATAACTTGGTTCTTGATTGATTCCAATAGTGCTGAGTACATGGGAATATAAGGCCATCGGCCAACACAAATGGAGCAAGCTCCTTAATTCTCTAGCCTGCCAAATTGCTACCTGCCAAATTGCTACTTTCCTAAACTTAGCCACTTGCTATCTGTGGCTGGCCGGCGACATGCGCTGCTGCATGCTCGGCATGTTCCCTGGCCGCGCGTTCAGATGCCCTCCGAACATCACGCGCGCGCCTGCGCCTGTACGACTTACCGTACATGACAGTTTCAAATGTGTCATGGCTTGGGATTGTTTGTCTGTATGGGCTTGTTACGACGTTAATTATGAAAAGCAGAATTTTCTATTCAAAAAATACCAAAGGACTGTAATCTTTAACAGTTGGAAGACGGATGAACATGAAAACGCCACTATTAATTTGTTTTACTAAGAGGGAGGAGAAAAGGGCTACATACTGTATAAGATATTACACCGACTCCAAATCCTTCTAGCAGCCGACCCATAAACAAGAAAGAGGAATCCTGAATATACACCAAATCAGAAGTAAAAAAACATTCACAGGTTATTGTCATATTGATGAACAAAGAAAATCAGCAGCAAAAGCATGGGAAAATGACGTCAGTTGAACTTACTTTTGCGAATGATATCGCGAGCCACCCAATTATGTTTGGAATTGCAGCGATCATGAGAGACTACAAGGCCAACCAAAAAATTCAATCAGTGCATCAGTCTAAAAAATCATCACAAGCAGATCTTTCAAGGTTCCCATTAGCAAAGCAGCTAAGCTTCCACTTTTTAACCTCCTATAGTACTGATGCTATGCACGCTTAAACAATGATTCAGTCAGTCCTATTGCATTGTGATTCATGATCTAGCAAAGGCAATAAGGTGGTAGTCTCACCCCCTTGCGACCGATATACTCTGCAAGTTGCCCACTGGAGATGGCGCCTACCATTGCCCCTACGTTTGATAACGATCCGAAGAGCGAGAACTGCATAGAAAAAGAAAAGGCCAAGCAGCATTAAGCAAGTGTAAGCATCACAAGGGAGGACGCATCAACCGAGAAAACAACGTCACCTCGGAGAGGGAGAGGCCGAGGTCAGCAATGATGGCGTCCTGCGTGGGGGAGGAGTACCCGCTGGTGAAACCGAACTGGATGGGACCTAGAGCTACAATGAGCGTGCAGAACGTGGCCGAGATGGCGACGTCGCGGAGGGAGAAGGCAGAGGAGCCTAGGCGCTCCATGAGGCTGGACTGCCGCGAGCCCATCATGCCGCCCGCGGGCGGCATGCGGTACCAGCTCCCGGTGTTCAGGAGCGGCTTCCGCAGGTCGGACGAGGAGGACGTCCTGCCCGCATCCTCCCCGCCACTCTCCTGGTCCCGAAAGCTCATGCCTGAGCCTTAGTTTCTTCTCGGCCGCACCGCAACGGACGAAGAATTGCTGGCGGAGGAGAAGAAGGCGAGTACGATCAGCGCACGAAATTGGATCTGATTGAATGATTAGCCGAGACGAGAGAAGGCAATCCACGCACGCAATCGAGCTGGGATTACTCACCGACTTGATTGAGGAAGGGAACCTAGGCCGCCCCGGTAGTGGATCTCCGGCGAGAAGGGGAGAGGAGGGTCCGTGGAGCGACCGGCGGCCTGGTGTTACGCTGCGCTGCGTCGCGCGCTTCGCCCGCCGCCGCTTCCGGGGTTGGCCCTGTGCGACCGGAGTTTGATAGAGAGGAGAGATTGGAGGGACCACGGACGGACGGACAGGGAAGGGAGTCTCGGTTTCTTCCGTTTTTCGTTTCGGCCGTGTCCTCCGATCTGGGTGTGCTGGACACGACAGGATTGGGGGACGAGGCCACCTGGGCATGCTCTGCATGTTGTCTGTTTTTTGGGTAATTTTATAGCGCCTTTTTCTTTCCAACGACCATGCATTTTTTTTACTATAGGCATGTTTACTTCCCATGCAAACCTAAAATATTTCCTCTTCCACCTGTCACATCGAATCTTTGAACACATGCATGGAGCATTAAATATAGGTAAAAAAATAACTAATTGCATAGTTTATCTGTAAAGTTCGAGATGAATCTTTTGAGTCTAATTAATCCATGGTTGGACAAATTTTACCAAATAACAACGAAAAATGCTACAGTAACTTTTCACCCAATTTTTCTCAACTAAACACACCCTATAGTAAGAAGAATGTAGGAAGGAGGGAGAGAAGTTCATTAATTGACCAGATCAAATATTTTCCAGTGCCATGCATTTTCCTTTGAGGACCCGCTAAAAAATTTAGACAAAATTCCTTACATGCCATTGCCACTAAACCTAAATCCCATCTTGTTGCCTAGAAAACATGATTTTTCATATATAACACTGATTTTTAATGTTAATCCCTTTTATGCATGTTAGAAACTACCTGGTTTATTCCGGCCTAAGCCGAAGCGGCGGATGATAATCCGGTCTAATCAGAGTAATTTGGATAGTTCTTCATAGCAATTGTGTCATCATGTATAACTTATGATATGCGATCATGTAGGAGCGGAAGCGACCAAGGAGGAGACCTTGGAGCCTAAGCTTGACTTCATAGTTACGCTGCAAGTTGATCTTCAAGTCAGGCACCTATGTATACTAAACTCTTTCAAGCTGCATGAACTTGATTACACACTATGTATATTTGTGCTAACTTATACAAAGTGTATGAAAATGACCTACTTGTAGCTTGCATTCGTTGATGCTCACGATCATGGCCTGAAGTGTTGATTGTTTAATTCCTAGAACTTTACTTTACTTAGCATGCTTAGTCTGGTAGAAGTCGAGTATGTGCAATGATCATCAATACTCTCGAGCTTTTAGGAATTGCTTGATTAATGAATTTGTAGAGGAATGAGCTAAAACTTGATCAAGATTATATCGATTAATTTTCATATATTTTGTAGGAGGAAGAGGTGTTGAAAATGAAGGAAAGTGATCCTTTTACGATGAACGATTATGGTGAGTTGTGAAAAAAAAACACAGGTGTTGAAAATGTAGGAAGAAGTGGAATGTGATTTCATTGCAATGAATGAATATGGTGAGCTACGAAATAGATCTTGTAATATGTCCATGTCAAGGTGTTTGGTGAATTTCAAACTTGTGTGATTATGTGACTATGTTGTTTTGTGGACAGCTGGACTTTAGTGTGGATTGTTTGTGGCGCTTCTACTAGTTCAAAATTGTTTGTCCATTGTCCATGATACTTCTTCAGACCCATTTGGTGAAAGCTTTAGGGTGCATTTGGCAATAAGAAATGTTTTAGATTCTCAGTAGAATCACTGCCAAATGCCACAGGCGAAATGTCTAGGGAGGATCACTTGGAACTAATTCTTATTTTTACTAGCCTAGAGAAACAGCCAAAATCTAGTTTCTCCTAATTTTAGTTTTCGTTTCAAGAATTCGGTGAGCTAGTTAAATGGTTTCACGAAATGATTACGATTTAGCAGAAAAACTTTTATAGAGAGAATCTAGATCTGAAACACTTTTAGGAGAACTTGGATCTCCACAAAACGTACTCTTAGTTGGCTTTAGTTTTAGCTTCTTCTGCACTTTATAAGTTGTTTTTATCTCTCTTCTTAGGAGCAGGTGCTCTGGCTCCTCAATGTATCATATGAGCTAGAATAGTGTGAAGGTGTACCAAATGTGGCCTATTTGTTTGTGCACTTTTATGTGAAGGTGTACCAAATGTGGCCTATTTGTTTGTGCACTTTTATTTGTCGCTCGTTCATATACACATTGAATTTTTTTTTATACGAGCTCATGATATGTGGAACTAGGTGATTTCCCACGCGTTACTGCTCTCATGATATGTGGAACTAGGTGATTTTCTCGCGCGTTGCTGCGAGATTTAAAGAGTAGTTTAAGATGAATTCTTTATTAAGGAAATTTTGTAAAAGCCAAATCGAATGCATCCGGGGGCGGGAACGGCTAAACGGGGAGACGTATTGCGTTTCGACTCGCTCGTACTCCGTACTACTCATCGCTTGGTCACTTTGAACGGATTGCAAGAAGGGTGCTCGACGAGTGTCTACACTGCCAGGACAACTCCTACAGGGCGTCATTGACGGCGCCGTAGCTTGGAGGGAAAGCTGGGAATCCCTGGCCGACAACAATGTTGGGCCTGTTTAGTTGGCCAAAGATGTAAAAAAAAAAGTCTGTGCAGTACCTGTCACATCGAATCTTTGATGTATGCATTGAGTATTAAATGTAGGTAAAAAAATAACTAATTGCACAGTTTGTCTATAAATATCGAAACAAATCTTTTGAGCCTAGTTAGTCTATAATTAGATAAATTTTGTCAAATAATAAAGAGAAGTGTTACAGGAATTTACCCAAAAATTTTCACCATCTAAACAGGCCGGTTGTGGATAATGCTGGTTGCAGTAGGCACATGTTTGAAAAACTGGAGTTATATTATACAACAATACTTTATCAAATGAGGTAAACTTTGTGTACCTGGAACAACCAAAATGTAGGGCCTTGTTTATGTACCCAAATTCATCTCCAAATTCCATTATGCAAAAAGAAGATTCTCCATCACATCAAAATATCGGCACATATATGGAGTACTAAATGTAGATGAAATCAAAAACTAATTGCACAGTTTTATTGTACTTTGCGAGACGAATATTTTAAGCCTAATTAATCAATGTTTGGACAATTATTAGCAAATAAAACAAAAGCTACAGTAAATTGGAACAGTAATTGGACGCCGAATCTGGCGATCTAAACACGGCCTAGAAAAGCAAATAGTACTTGTATTCCAACTCCGATGAAGTATGACATGGAGCCTGTCTAGTTCATAAAAAAGAAACCCAAAAAATGTTATAGTATATGTCACATTAAATCTTGCGGCACATGCATGGAGTACTAAATGTAGACGAAAGAAAAAACTAATTATGCAGTTTAGTTGTAAATCATGAGATAAATCTTTTGAGCCTAATTAGTCCATGATTGAACATAAATTACCAAATAAAACGAAAATTACTACAGTAGCCAAACAAAAAAATCACCAGCTAAACAGGCCCATGGGCAAATATCTCGCATATGGGAGTCTTTGGGCAGGACATGGATGCTGCAGTGGGTGGCAGTGCCTGAGCAATGTGCACATGCATGGCTACATCTGCACGAAACAATGGCAATTGACCTCGCTGGAGAGTGGAGAAGCCTAGAGGGACGTAAGGATGTAGATTAAAGAAAATCTTCAAGCAATCACAGGAAACAATTAATAGCACAGTGGTACCTGTTATATGGTTGCTTTAGGGAGGGATGAGAGGCGGAACTAGCGATTTTGATTAAGGGGGGCTAAATAAATGTGATCGTATTTTTTAGTGTGATAAAATATACATAATTATATGTTTTAACAAATTTTTTTAAAAAAATTACACTATTTTTAACCAAAATCATTATATTTTAATAAAAAATAGGTGAAATTAATATTTTTGTGCTATAAATACAAATGTTTATATAGGTATTTAAATAAATCTACTGTGCTTGGGGGTGGCCCCCCTGGTTCCGCCTCTGGGAGGGATTCATGAGAGTTCCAAAGTTAAGAAATCTTGCACAATTTCAGCTGTAGCCGTAGGACTTCTCTTAGGGGAATGAAAACTCATCGTTGTGAGTACCTTGACAATAGGATGACTAATCCAGTTCTATAGAATAGAGGGAAATCAAATATGTCATAAAACACTGAGAAATACATACCAGAGTAAGAAGTTGTGCATTCTTTCTCCTTTCAAATTCTTCTGACAATGCATTTTGGACTATAATAAATACTAATTTGCAGCACAAATAGAAATTTATAATTAAGATTGTTATCTTAAGAGAACTAAAAAAGGATGCAGATAGACTGTGAACCACATAGTAGAAGAAATATATTTGTAACTTCACATACGAACTGAAGAGATATAGATGTGACTTAAAGAAAATCTAAAAGAGTATGTACATACCTTTTGGGAGGAAGAGGAACTGCCAAATTCTTACCTCATCGCTGACTAACAGTCAGGGGCTCTATGTTCAAATAAAAAAAAACAGTCAGGGGCTCTGATGAACACGGATGCCACAGCAGAGAAACTTTTTTTTTTGTTGTTGCTCTGATGACAAATCTTTGACACAGCAACCGTGCAAGAATGATGGATGTGACGTGAATCACCTCATGCTGATACATATATAATGAAGGACCATGGGCCGGGGTTAATAAGAACGGACCCTAAAAATCCAATCTGCGTTATGGAATACCAACATTCTTTTGTGCGAATCAGTTACTGATCAATGCTATCTTGTGGAGAGTTCCGTTGCTGCAGGATTGCCATTGAAGCAGAGGATAGTGGGAGGCGTTCTCTGAATAGTTCAACGCTGAGAGGAGTTGCGTTTCGCTGCTGCAGGTTAATTTATGCTTAGTGGAAGGAGTAGTGGAGGGGGATGCGTGGGCCGGAGGGAACGATGACGTGGAGGCTGTGAATTGAGAAAAATAGATCAGTGGAGTTTTGCTTTATAAGAATTTAAGATTTCTCGTTGCTATTCTAGTGCGAGGCTGGTAGCTATAATTAAGTTTTTCATGCCTTGATGCTTACTCCCTCCGTCTCAGAAAAAGTATCGTTTTAGGTTTTTAAGATTTCTCGTTTCAGACATCGTGTTTGACCGTTCGTCTTATTCAAAAAAAAATTAATAAATATTATTTATTTTGTTATGACTTATTTTATCATTAGAGATACTTCAATAATGATTTATTTATTTTATAATTTGCACAAAATTTTTGAATAAGACGAACGGTATCTGAAAAATCTAAAACGACGTTTTTTCTATAACGGAGAAAGTAAGTTTCATGGATGTGTCAGGTTGGCCGGCACATGAAGGTACGGCAAGCATGCGGCATCCTTGCTGCATGAAAGGGCAAACGACATCACTGGCATGCAACCTAGCAGCAATACTATTTGAGTATCTTCGAGAGTTTGTCAAATTAATTTGATATTTATCTATTTTTAGTAAAATAGAAAAATTGTGCTCTAACAGTTTAGCATCCAACTTGGTAAATTGTAGCAACTTGACAAATCTCTCTCCTCCACGCACATATCTGCGTGCTGAGTGCGAGCGCGTATCGCTCGCGCATCCGGCTTCACGTGCATATTTAAGTGGGGCTCTTCGTTCGCTTAGCGGGCCTCTTCTTATTTTACCAAGTCCAAATAGCAAACTCTTGTAGAGAGTATTTTTTTCACTTGTCATATATTTTAATAAGCTGCCAAATCACGATATTTGCCAAGTGAATTTTGGCAAACTCTCGGAGATGCTTAGTATTGCTCGCCTCACTACTTTTGCTGTGAGTTATTGGCACGAACGTGTGAGCGTGATCCCGACTTAGACCTGGTTTAGATTGTAATTTTTTAACTTCGGCTATTGTAGCACTTTTGTTTGTATTTGACAATTAGTGTCCTATCATGAACTAATTAGGCTCAAAAGACTCGTCTTGTGATTTACAACTAATCTGTGTAATTAGTTATTTATTTTACCAACATTTAATGCTCCATACATGCGTCCAAAAAATGATGTGATGGAGAGAGAGTGAAAAAACTTGGAATTTGGAAGGGAAGAGAACCAGGCCTTAAGTATACTCCTTGTTACCACCTATTTAGTAGCAAATCCAATCATATATATTTGTTTTCGTGTACTCATATCTTTTGCTACTGTTTATGTTACTTTTTGTCCCGTTTTCAGTCCTATTTTCTATGAGAAATTATGTTATTAGAAATGGAACAAGATGTTTTCCATCCATTCCCGTCTATTTTATCTAGCTATGTTAGACGTTATACACGTGACTCTTAGCGAGGAGCGAGAACTCATGAATTTTACCATGAGGTCACGCATGCATGCCTAAACCCTCCTTACGCCTACCTCGATAGTTTCTTATTTATAACAATATAATAAAACTATAAGCCATTTTTTTAAAAAAAAATTACAAACTATTAGCTCCTTTTGCCCAATGAAAAGGGCAATAAATTAGGCTCAGGGTGTTTTAAAAGTCGCTCTTTATATCAAACACAAGAAGGTGAATCATATAGTTATAGTTATTACAACTTGTCGCCCTCTAACTAGATGATTTTTATATTCATCAGCCTTTAATAAAAGTATTAATAGAGAGTCAAAGGGCGAGAAATCCAGATGCCGCCTTAGTTGGGCAGGGAAGTTTCTAGTTGTGTTTGTAATGATGATTAGGTTTGTCTTCTCACCCTCGACAAATCATCAATGGGAAGGTGATTTATATTGCTATATAAGGGTTTGAGTGGTCTATATGATCTTATTTTTATATTATAAATTTTTATAAAACTGACATAATTTTTTTTTCTATATTTTAAAAATAGTACTTCCTCTATCCCTAAATATCTGTCGTTTTCGCTTTAAATTTGACTAAATCTATACTATAAAAGAGCGAAGGAATTGTAAAATACATGTTACCTGATAAAATTCTACCCACCCTATGTTTTGACCCTTAGATTGCAGATCCAACGCACCTACAACGCATCTAATCCCCCGTCCTAACCCGACAAACGGGCCCGGCCGGAAAACTTTTAATTCTTTACGCGTGTTTATACATGTGGTTTCTCAAATCTCTATTTTTTCTCACAAAAAAAATAACCCAACCCACCTATACCCCATGAACATCGGTCTCAATTTTTTTCCAAAAAAAAAATGAAACGTATCAACCGAAAACAACATAGATAGAAATAGAAAGACAAGATAAGGCAGACGCGGAGCAAACTCTCAACTGAACCGAACACGCCATCTGTTTTTTTTCTTTGGAAATATAATGTTCGATCGGAAATTGGAGTACGCACATGACACGGTAATAAGCAGAATCCAACTCAACTCGATGTCAAACTCTCAACCGAACCGGAGCAGACTCTCAACTGAACCGAACACGCCGTCTGTTTTTTTCTTTAACACTACGCCAGATTCGTACTGTAGGAACGGAGGCATTTTTACTGTAGGGGCGGCTGGGGTTGGAGGCGCCCCTACAGTGGGCGTCCCTGGCCCCAGCAGCCCAGCCGCCCCTACAGATGTCACTGTAGGGGCGGCTGGTAACCTGAGCCGCCCCTACAGTTGGGGTTGATCTGTAGGGGCGGCTCAATCACCAGCCGCCCCTGCAGCAGATGTCACTATAGGGGCGGCTGGTAACCTGAGCCGCCCCTACAGTTAGGGCTGATCTGTAGGGGCGGCTCAATCACCAGCCGCCCCTGCAGTTATGACTGTAAGGGCGGCTCAATCACCAGCCGCCCCTACTGATGGCGCACGAATAAATAGCAGCCACCCTCTTCTTCAACCTCGGGACATACTCTTCTACACACAAAAAAAAGGTTGGGAGGCCTTGGGCTCCTCCTAAAAATTGCTCTACTAAGGGGGGAGGTTTTGATCTCAAATCCTTTGGTGGAGAGGCTCTAAAAGGTAAGGAAATGCGTCTCCAACTCTTTATTTAAGTTTAATTTGTTGGTTAGGGAGTAATTTGATTTGAGGTTTTCTCTTTCTTCCATGGAGCTTGAGCTAGTTATGAGTGAACTTAGACCCTAATTTTCACTATACTAGGATAAATTATGTAGGAAAGTAAGATTGCACCCTTTATTAGTACATCTTTGTTGATTTTAGTGTAGTATTAGTGAAGTTTGATGCATGTGTCATGAAACCCTATATCTAGATCTAGGATTTTGTTTTTTTTTTCTTTTTCAATTTTTCCTTTATGTGACTAGGGTTTGCATGTAGGTGAATGTGTAAGATTTTAATTGTTGCTAATGTGTAAAATATCCTCTACCATGGCTACTAATTATCATTTAATATTTATTTTGATTCCTTTATATAATGTGTGTTTTTAATTAGTTATGGATAAATAGGCCATTAATTAATTATCCTCTACCATGAAATTGGAATGGAGTTTGCATGAAAGGTAGTGGATGAAATATTAAATGTTGCTAATTGTTTTATGTGAAATTGTTTATTTGAACCAATTAATTTATATTTTAAAATATTTATGCATTAATAGTCAATTAATTAACTATCCTCTACTACCATAGTGCGTGCCTCAGGTATATACAATTATTCTCGAGTAATATTCTTTCTTTGGTTATTTTGTTTCTATAAGATGGACTACAGGAACTCTTGGATGTATGGTTCGTTAAGACACGACGCTCTTTTCCGTGATGAGGTGGACAAATTCATCAAAGCCGCAGAGAAGCATGCAGCGACGTTGAAAGAGAATAGCGACACGATTATTTGTCCCTGCAAAGATTGCAAGAACCTTATTGCATTTCGAGATGTGAGTACCATCAAAGAACATCTTATTAGAAGAGGATTTGTTCCGGACTACACAGTGTGGATTCATCATGGTGAAACAGTGGTTGTTGATGACAGCGACGATGATCTAGCTGATGAAGCTGAAACCCAAGCATACTTGTCCCGATTCACAGACGATCTTGAGCAACAAATGGATCGTGACTATGGTAATCAACAAGGTGGTGGCTTTGGCAATGAACAAGGTGGTGATGATGCTGGTGGTGCCAGCAATGATGGCGAAGCACGTGAGGGGGATGCAGATGACGGTGACAACTTGGACGAAATGCTTGGGGCCTTTGGACCAGAAATATTAGAAAAGAGCAAGAGAGGTCTAGAAAATCTTGAGAGGGTGACAAAAGCATCGAAGAAGACTGTGTATGATGCTGAGAAGGGTTGTCCGACATACTTCACACTGCTACGTTTTGTGCTTGAGCTACTCATCCTGAAGGCTAAGTACGGCTGGTCGGACTGCAGTTTCGATGATCTGTTGTGCCTCATGTCACGGTTGCTCCCACGGCCAAACACAGTTCCCGCCAACACATACCAAGCGAAGAAGGTTATAAGTCCACTCACATTGGGGGTTGAAAAAATCCATGCATGCCCCAACCACTGTATCCTTTTTCGACGTGGCACATCGTTCGAGACTTTAGATACATGTCCTAGGTGTGGGGCTAGTCGGTACAAGAACAATGACCTTCAAAGTGGGGTGGAAGCCTCCACAGGAAAGAGGAAGAAGGGTGGGAAGAAGGTGGTGCAAGAATCTCAGCCCCTAGAGGAAACTCCATTAGGCAACGATACAAATAAGAGAAGAATTCCTGCCTTGGTTATGTGGTACTTGCCAGTGATCGACCGCTTAAGGCGTATGTTCCTAAACCCTAAGGAAGCCGCACTAATGACATGGTGGGATGATGAGCGCAAGGTGGATGATGATACGATCGCACACCCGGCTGATTGTAGCCAGTGGCAAGCGTTCGATGCCAAGTACAAAGCAGAATTTAGTGATGACCCACGGAATGTACGGTTCGGCTTGAGCACCGATGGAATGAATCCCTTCAATGAGAGGATGACCGACCACAGCACATGGCCAGTCATCTTGACCATGTACAACCTCCCAACATATTTGTGTCAGAAGAGGAAGTACCTTCTCCTCACCATTCTTATCTCCGGCCCCAAACAACCAGGCATTGATATAGACGTGTTCTTGGAGCCTCTGATGCAAGAAATGGAGAGGCTATGGAGGTATGGGGAGCCGATGTACGATGCATTCCGGCGGGAGGACTTCATATGCAAAGCAATAATATTTGTTACTACCAATGATTACCCCGCGCTGTTTGCCCTGTCTGGACAGTTCAAAGGCAAGACTGGATGCTTAGTCTGTTTGGATGGTACTAAATGGGTGTTCCTAGATGGATCCAGGAAGATAGTTTACATAAGGAACCGGCGCTTCTTAAAGACAGGTCACAAGTACCGCAGCAAATTATACCTAAGATACTATGGCAACATCCCGGAGGATGAACCCCCTCCAGAGAGACGTCATAATGGAGAACATGTGTTCAGAATGGTCCAAAACATACACGTTGTCTATGGAAAGAAGAATCCGAATGGAACAATCAGAGATAGAAGCACACCTCCCATCGAAGGTGTACCATTCAAGAAGCAATCGATCTTCTTTCAGTACCTACCTTATTGGCCAGACTTGGAGGTTCCACATGCCATTGATGCGATGCACGTGCAGAAGAATGTCTTTGAGAGTCTCATGGCTACCTTGATGGAAACGGGCAAGTCAAAGGATGGTCTCAGATCACGGAAAGACATGGTGCAGCTGAACGTGATGCGGGAGCTTTGGCCGGTACAGCAGGATAATGGCAAGTACAGTCTTCCCGCGGCTAGCTTCAACCTAACCCTAGAAGAGAGGAGAGCTATATGCAATTTCCTTAGGGGGGTCAGAGTGCCGACTGGGTTTTCGGCGAACCCGAAGAAGCTAGTGTCGATGAAGGACCTATCATTAACATACTGCAAGGCTCACGATTGTCATGTGATGCTGACAGTGTTCCTACCAATTGCAATCAGGGCTATAAAGCCAGAGTTCCTAAAGATGGCCATCACCCGCATGTGCTACTTCTTTTCGAAGATCTCACAGAAGACGATTCACAGGCAAGAGCTGAGTGACCTACATGAATTCATGGTGGAGACCCAGAACCAGCTAGAGATGTGTTTACCTCCCGCTTTTTTTGATATAATGGTACATCTCATGATTCACCTGGTACATCAGATCGAGGCGCTGGGCCCTAGCTTCTTGCATGAAATGTGGTCCTACGAGCGGTTCATGTCGGTTCTAAGCCGATATGTGCATAACCGAACACACCCAGAGGGCTCCATGATAGAGGGTTACAATTCCGAAGAAGTCGTCGAGTGCTGCCAAGAGTGGCTAAAAGTACAGAGAGGGATTGGTATTCCCGATTCTCGTCACAAGGGAAGGCTAGCTGGGAAGGGCACAAGTGGTAGGAAAGTGTTCCTTGACAATGATTACAGAGAGGTGAGTCGGGCGCATTATAGTGTCTTGCAGAGTATGGCAGTGATGCAACCGTACATTGATGAACACATGGCTATCATTATGGCCGAGAGGAATGGCCGTTCAGATGATTGGGTCATGAAACAACATAAGCAACGCCTGACATCATGGTTGAAGGACCAGAACATACAGCCTGGAGAAACCATAGATTCTATTACCATCAGTCGGTTGGCGGCCGGGCCATCGAAACAGGTGACGTCTTGGAATGCTTATGACATCAATGGGTACACATACTATACCGACACAAAGGACAGGAAATCTGTGAATCAGAACAGCGGCGTCCGAATAGAGGCTCTCGACGGAGTGGGGCGAAAGGTCCTGTACTTTGGCATAATTGAAGATATATGGGAACTTGACTATGGAAGGGATATAAAGGTGGCCCTATTTCGATGCCGCTGGATCAAGCAACATCAATTCAATGAGATCGGACAGAGAGTCGTCGACCTCCAGAATGTAGGCTACCAGGATGACCCTTGGGTGCTCGGTGAACGTGTCGCGCAAGTCTTCTATATGCCCGACCCACAAAGTAACCTCCCCCCAAAGAAGAAGACAAAGCACGTGGTGGCCTCCGGGAAACAACATATCATCGGAGTTGATGGCGTGGACGATGTTGAAGCTTACAATAAGTGCAATGAGATGCCGCTATTCACAAACTTTTGTAAGAAGATCGAGGCTGTGGAAAAGAACCTGCCCAAAGATGTATTGCCATGGGAACGAAAAGATGTCAAGGGGAAAGTTATCACGGTGGGCTAGCTAGTTTATGTAAGTGTGTCTGTGTTCATAAGACTACATTCATGTATGTGTATGTGAGACTACATTCATGTATGTAAGACTACATTTATGTATGTGTGTTTGAAACTACATTTATGTATGTGTGTTTGAAACTACATTTTGTCAAATTTTGGTTCGAACTTGTTATTTTTCACAATTTCAAATTTGAAAGGTCCAAATTTTGTCAAATGACAAGATGAATAAAATAAAAGTTGTAGATATTAATGAGTTGAACAACTTTGGTATTCATCACTTTTTATGTTGAAATCATTTTGGGTCTCAAATTTTGGTTCGAACTTGTTATTTTTTAAAATTTCAAAATCGAAAGGTTCAAATTTTGTAAAATGACAAGATGACCAAAATAAAAGTTGTAGATCTTGATGAGTTGAACAACTTTTATATTCATCACTTTTACATCTGAAATCATTTAGGGTTTGAAAATTTGGTTTGAACTTGTCAAATTTCAAATTTCAAATTTTAAAACGTGTAAAACATTATCACATCCAAGTTTGATCACACTTAAATGCTGAAGCATTATTTTAGAAAATTTTAGGAAAAAAAACCATCACATTTGGAGTTAATATGAGGGAGAACAACTAGTTACAAAGTTTACCCACAGATTAAAAAGAGAAATCACACTGTTCTAGATGATCCTTACATGATCATAGTGAACAGTGTGATTTCTTTTTTTAATCTGTAGGTCAACTTTGTAACTAGTTTTTCTTCCTCATACTAACTCCAAATTTGATGATTTTTTTTCCTAAAATTTTCTAAAATCATGCTCTATCAATTTATTTTGTTGGTTTTATCAATATATACATATGAAAAGTTTGAGCAATTTAAATTTTGAATTTAAAAAAAATGCAAATTCAGACAAGATTTTGGTACCCCAAATGATTTCAGCTGAAAAAGTGATAAATACCAAAGTTGAATAACTCATCAAGATCTACAACTTTTGTATTGGTCATTTCTTCATATGACAAAGTGGTAATAACATTGTTCACAAATGTGACACATCTCTCGTAAGATTTTATAAACTATATGAGACATGTGTAAGATTAGTGAACAATGTGTGCTAAGAATTTATCAAATGAATAAATGACCAAAATAAAAGTTGTAGATATTCATGAGTTGAACAACTTTGGTATTCATCACTTTTTATGTTGAAATCAATTTGGGTCTCAAATTTTGGTTCGAACTTGTCGTTTTTCACAATTTCAAATTTGAAAGGTCCAAATTTTGTCAAATGACAAGATGAATAAAATAAAAGTTGTAGATATTAATGAGTTGAACAACTTTGGTATTCATCACTTTTTATGTTGAAATCATTTTGGGTCTCAAATTTTGGTTCGAACTTGTTATTTTTTAAAATTTCAAAATCGAAAGGTTCAAATTTTGTAAAATGACAAGATGACCAAAATAAAAGTTGTAGATCTTGATGAGTTGAACAACTTTTATATTCATCACTTTTACATCTGAAATCATTTAGGGTTTGAAAATTTGGTTTGAACTTGTCAAATTTCAAATTTCAAATTTTAAAACGTGTAAAACATTATCACATCCAAGTTTGATCACACTTAAATGCTGAAGCATTATTTTAGAAAATTTTAGGAAAAAAAACCATCACATTTGGAGTTAATATGAGGGAGAACAACTAGTTACAAAGTTTACCCACAGATTAAAAAGAGAAATCACACTGTTCTAGATGATCCTTACATGATCATAGTGAACAGTGTGATTTCTTTTTTTAATCTGTAGGTCAACTTTGTAACTAGTTTTTCTTCCTCATACTAACTCCAAATTTGATGATTTTTTTTCCTAAAATTTTCTAAAATCATGCTCTATCAATTTATTTTGTTGGTTTTATCAATATATACATATGAAAAGTTTGAGCAATTTAAATTTTGAATTTAAAAAAAATGCAAATTCAGACAAGATTTTGGTACCCCAAATGATTTCAGCTGAAAAAGTGATAAATACCAAAGTTGAATAACTCATCAAGATCTACAACTTTTGTATTGGTCATTTCTTCATATGACAAAGTGGTAATAACATTGTTCACAAATGTGACACATCTCTCGTAAGATTTTATAAACTATATGAGACATGTGTAAGATTAGTGAACAATGTGTGCTAAGAATTTATCAAATGAATAAATGACCAAAATAAAAGTTGTAGATATTCATGAGTTGAACAACTTTGGTATTCATCACTTTTTATGTTGAAATCAATTTGGGTCTCAAATTTTGGTTCGAACTTGTCGTTTTTCACAATTTCAAATTTGAAAGGTCCAAATTTTGTCAAATGACAAGATGAATAAAATAAAAGTTGTAGATATTAATGAGTTGAACAACTTTGGTATTCATCACTTTTTATGTTGAAATCATTTTGGGTCTCAAATTTTGGTTCGAACTTGTTATTTTTTAAAATTTCAAAATCGAAAGGTTCAAATTTTGTAAAATGACAAGATGACCAAAATAAAAGTTGTAGATCTTCATGACGTCTACAACTTTGACGTTTATCAAATTTTTATTTAAAATCATTTGTTGTCTCAAAATTATTTTAGTAGTTTTGATTTTAATTTTTAAAATTTAAATTTTTTTTCAAATTTTTAAATGTTCAATTTTGCAATTTTAAACTGTTGTAGTTGTTTTAGTTATTGTATATGTAAATATATCTATAAAAAAATAAATATAAAATTTTGTATTGTATTACTTATTATTTACATGTGAATAATTCATTTTGATTTAGAATTTAAAAAAAAAATCAGCTGTAGGGGCGGCTTATAACCTCAGCCGCCCCTATAGTGGCTAATTCAACTGTAGGGGCGGCTCATAAGGTCAGCCGCCTCTACCGTGGTCTGAGATATATCAAACTCCGCTGGGCACTAGAAGCTGAATTTGGGCGAAATTAGTTTCAGACGCCGTCAGGCTGCTCGCCCGCTCCGCGCCGCCACCCGCTCGCCGGCGCTCGCCCCACCGCGCCGCTCGCCCGCTCCGCGCCGCCACCCGCTCTCCCCTTCCCCTCCGACCACCACACCACTCTCTCCTCCGCGCAGCTACGAGGTTAGGGTTTGGGACCTCGACCTCCTGAGAACCAAAGCCCGTCCATCCCTCTGGCGCGCGACGCTCGTCAAGAGCTTCTCCACGGCGGAGGCCGACGAGGACCAGCTCACGAGCTTCCTCGCGGAGGTCAGCGAAGCCGAGCGGGACAACGAAGTGCTCAGGTCTTCGTCCCCTCTCTCCCTTTCTCATCTTCTCCATGGCGGTTCCCTTTCGTTGCGAATCACCGTTGCGCGTCATGTAGCTTCAGATCCCATTCGTTTCGTGTTCTTCGTCTCTATTGTGCGGCCAAGTGGATGTAGCAATTGGCTGGGCGCCAAGTCTCGCTGAGATTTGGGGAACCCTTTAGCTCGAATGAACCCTAGGTTGCGTTTGTACGGTCGTTCGCTTTTTCTAGTTGCCTCTGTACTGTGCTAAGCGCGTGGGAATTATTGCTTAACCGTTTTTTGTTGTTAAGTGTACCAAAATTATTATTTATTTTGTTGCTGTGGAAATCCGTGGTACAGGAAATTGGCTCCAGCCACTTCCTTATGCAATAATTATACCCTGGTATAGCAATAGAGCTGAAATTGTGTGAAATAGATGTAATCTCTCTTTTTTTAACAGCATGATAGACAACTATACTACAGAAAAGAATGTAGAATTAGGACTGAATGTGTTCCTTCCTACCGTTTGCTGCAAAGTTCACTCTACTGTTTGTTGCAAACCTCACTATTCTCCAGTTTTCAATTGTTTAAATCAGATAAAAACACTTATTTGAGTCAAAAACTCCATGTCCCAGCCACTCACGAGAATTAGATATTTTCCCTGATGCTACAAAATAGAGGGGACAAATAAACTTACTGTAATATTATAGAGGAGACATACCTGACAAATAGGATCTGTAGCTTCTTTGTACTCGCACACTGGAAGTTTAAATACATTCAGTATATTTCTTGTGTTGGTAGATACGGGTCCTCTCTGTGTTTGCTACTTTGAATCTGTTGACTTGAATAACGGAGGTTTCAATATGGTTGGTGTCTATTTCAGTATATGCTGTCTTGTAGCGTGATCGCGCTACTAAAATTCACCTTGGTTGGAACTTGCTGTGAACTCTGGTGGAACCTTCTTTTGGTTTGTAGGGTCCTGCATTAGTCGTCAAGCAAGAATCTGGGTCATCCTATTTTTTTTTATTTACATGTGAATTTGATATATGTTAATTTGACATATGTTAATTTGATTTAGCACAAATAACCGTATTCCTGTGAATAGCAAGGTTAACTGCAGGGATTTTGCCCAAAAGCTACAAAGATTAACATATATGTTTATCATCATTCATTTTCAGTTTAGATTCTGGGGCTTTTGTGAATGAAATATCTAATTCTGTTGAATAGTAGTAGCTCATTATATATTGGAAAAAAATGGAGAGATTGGCTTGTAGAGAGCTCTTTCTGTTTAGGTATGTGACATTATGTTTTTTTTTATCATTGGATTGGACACATTAATGTAAATAAACTGCTGCTACTGAGAAATGTATGATGAATTTTCTAAAACTACTCATATGTGTCTGGATGGTTAAATGCTTCCTACTGTAGTTGGTTCCTTTAGAAAGGATTCTACATTTCTGTCAATTGATAGCAGTTAGCAAACAAATGCACTTTGTATATTTTATAATTAATCACTACATTTCTGCCGAATAGCATAGGCCTCCTCTGTAGCCTAGTGGTGTTTATTTCAGCTGCTAGCTGCAAAAGATTCTCCTCTGTAGCCTTAACAACTGGCTAAGCCCCTGCAGATGATTCCAAGTTCCAACAATTATCAATTAGTTTTAGTATATATTCATCTGTACAGTCAACGAAAACATGGGCTTGGTAACTGGCCGGGTGATGGCTGTGACCTTCTGTCATTGAGCCTGTACTGTCAGTTCCTGGACTGTAGGAGAATCATTCTATTCTTTTTCCGGACATCTACACGTATTGACAGTAGGGGTTGTTTATGGTGACTGTCAATCTTAGATCTGTCTGCAGCTTATAGGGATAAGCTGTACATATATGTATATGAGTGTCTGTATTTGTGCTGAGATTCATTAAAAAAACTATACACTTTACATGTACTACTACTACTACTAGTACTACAAGTACTAGTAGTACTACTACTACAAGTACTACTACTACAAGTAATCCAGTGGGTTCCTTTAGACTGCTTTCAACTACTACTACTACAAGTACTACTATTACTACCAGTACTACTACAAGTACTACTACTACTAGTACTAGTACCACTACTTGTACCACTAGTACTACTACTTCTACTACTTATACTACTTTTTTTTCTTGCATCTCTTAGAACAAGGCACGAAATGTCGCGAACATCAAAGAGTGCATCTCGATGCCCCGTGAATGATGAGCAGCCATCCCATGGAGAGCAAGAACTAGATGATCAGCTTACTCAGGAGCAGTTCGATAACGAGTTAGAAAAGGGTCTAGAAGTGATGCTTACTCAGGAGGACCTTGTCGATGATGATGATCTAGTGGGGGGAGCCCAGGGAAGAGAAGGCGGAGAGGATGCCCAACGCGAAGAAGGGGATGATGATGAGGATGACGACACCTCATCAGGGGGATATGTAAGTCCCGAGGATCCTTTCCCACTAGAACCCAGACGGAGGCCAACGGAGGACGAGTTGGACAAGGATTTTGATCCGAACGATGAGGTACGGATAAAGCCTTACAAGCTTGTAAATTTGGCTAATGCTATGGCTATATGTTACCTCTGCTAACACTTTTGACCTGCCGTAAACACAGGTCGTCCCTACTCAACCTCAGAAAAGACGACGTCGGCCTCCGGCTCATCTTGCCGGACAATACGTAGCGGGGCAAAGGAGATCAGAGGAAGGAGCCACAGATACTCACAATGAGGCCTCCGCTCCACAACCTCAGGACACAACCACGACTGAGACTGCCCAGCCAAAGAGGAAACGAGGGGGGATTAGAAAGCCAAACCAATATCACGACAAGGCATGCTATGTGATAACGGAGGTCGGGCCAGACGGGCAGATCCTTGAGCCATATACATACAGGGCGAAATTCCGTAATCACATCGGGTTTGTAGTTAGAGATAAGTTGAACCCAGCTATCCGTGGCTGGAATCTTGTACCTATGAGCCAAAAGGTAGACCTATGGGAGAAGCTGAAGCAGAACTTTAGGTTTCCGGAGGGAACGCACGAGTTGGTACAAGAAAATGCTTTTAAGATAATGGGGCAGAGCTTCCGACGTTGGCGGTCGGATCTGAACAAGAACTTTATCCAACAGAAGTTAACTCCTTTCCACGAGTATGGCAACATAACTCCTAGTCAATGGGAGGAGCTCGTGGCTGAGAAGACTTCAGAGGCATCATTGGCCCTCAGTGCCCGTAACAGCGAGCAGGCGAAGAAGAACCAACACTACCCTCGTCTAGGCCCCGGTGGCTACGCTGGCAAGCAAGAGGTCTTTAGGAAGATGGACGCAGAGGCCGAAGCTGCCGGGAATACGGAAGTGCCAAAGTTGAAGCCACGCCTCAAACAGTGGATATACGCGAGGAGTGTGGATTCATCCGGTAGTAGCCTCCAGTTTGCTAAGCCGGAGACCGGAGAGGTGGTATCAAAGATACTGAAACTTGCTGAAGACAAGGAGAAGGGCGCATTCAACCCTTCCAGAGAGAGGGACGAGCTTACTGTTGCCTTGGGAAACCCCGAGCACACAGGACGCACCAGGGGGCTAGGGAAGAGGATGTCCTGGAAGCACGGATTCGTAGAGGAGAGGCACATGTACAAGAAACATGGCAGAGACCGAGAGTCTAATCTTGAGCGCCAAGTGAAGGCTCTATTTGAAAAGATGTTGGTGGAGAAAGGACTGTCTACGATGGAGCCACGGACACTAATGGGCCCGCCCGGAGAACTGGCGGTAGTTGGCAGCCCTCCGGATGTTCCCAGCAGTCAAGGTTCCAATGCAACCGGAACCCCCGTCGATCGCATACGGGCACCAACCAGTTGCAAATTGGTGGTTCTGATGGGCAGGCAAAACGTGATCATTGAGGTGGCAACGGGCGTGGCACATCCTCCAGGCGGCACGTGGCACAATAGGGACATCCCGCAGGACTACACTCGGGTCGAGGTGCATACCGTGAAGCCCGAGTTCATGACTTGGAAGATAGAACACCCTACTCCCGAGGGGCTCGTGTTACTCGGAGACGTCATGAACCAGTTCATCCTTTGGCACAGACGGGACATTGTATTGACCGAGTCTTCACCAACTCCGACTGAAGTTCATCCTCTGGAGCGACCCGTCGAGGACGAGGAGGTATACTCACCGACCCATGACCATGACCACCACACGCTAGATACTTCTCCACCTCGTACCGATCAAGGGCATGATGACATGCCACATCTTTCTCCACCTCGTACCGAGCATGGGCATGATGACATGCCACGTCCTTCTCTAGCTCATACCGAGCAAAGGCATGATGAGATGCAACATCCTTCTCAACAAGCGCAGCCGATACATGAACAACAAGTGTCTCATGAACAACAATTGCCTCGTGAACAGCCGATACGTGAAGAACAAGTGGCCCCTGGAGCAGGTGATGCACAAGTTGACAAGGACGTGCCCGAATGGGAAGCTCGAAACAAAATCCCAATCAAGATAAGGCCATCGTATGTGGGCATTAATGACGTCTCGTCGGTGCACAAGTGGATGGCCCATGACCAGTTCAAGACTAAGAACCAAGTAAAAGAATTCAGAGCACCAGCTTCTGAGGAGGGCACCACTAGCAAACTGCACAAAGGGTTTAAAAAGTATCCAGCTGTTGATAACCTCAAATGGTCAAATGATTGCCCAGATAAATATGAAAAAGGCAAGAACTTCCTACCAAACCGAGTCATACAGTGCTTGCCACGTGGAATGAGAAAGTTCCACGATTGGTACTTGCGTGCTCAGATAACAGAATTAGAAATCTTACAAGCATGGATCCCTGCTGGCACATTTGGAGCCCCAGGTGGGCAAATTGCCGTTGAGTTTAAGGATATCCAGGCATGCTTTCACCTCGGACGAATGGAAATGAATCTAATTCGCATGTGGTGCCTGTAAGTCCTTGCCCTCTCTATATGATATGAATGTAATCTTTTGATTTTGTTGTAACTAACCCGCACCGTGATTTATAGAATGCAAGCGGACTTTGTGAGAAAGAGGCCAGCTCTGAAACACGGGTATATAGACCCTTCACCTATAGCATCAACAAATTTTAATTACCCTAAAGAGTGGAAACTAGATTGCAAAGAACTAGGAGGTGGAAAGACACTTAAGGAAAAAGAGGATATCAGGAACAAGAAAATATTGGAAGAGTCCCTCAAGGTTGCGGCATACATTGCCCTATGTTTTAAAAATCTCCAACAACACGATAATATATGGATACCATACCACTTCAAGTAAGTTCGACTGTATACTTAGCTTTGTTCAATATACTTTGTTCGATGCAAAAGAGCTTATGTGTTCTTTCTATGACTAAATTCATGCAGCGATCACTGGATTTGCATAGGCGTCTGGCTCTCACATAGCATGGCATGGGTCTTTGATTCAGCGGATTCCCCAGTCGAGACATATAAAGACTTCATAGCGATTGTCAAGACGTATACATATCGACAATCCTTATTTTAGCTACTATGTTTGTATACATACTTGTAAGGTTCAATATGGGATACTAACAAGTTACATTTGCTAAAACCATTGGAACAGGGCATTCAGGCACTATGTCCAGGAACATAAGGGGAGGCATCATCCAAATAGGAAGGAAAAGTTGTATGTCAAAACTCTATGTGCGGTAAGTGTCATTTACTTTGGTACTCCATATATTACATGTCTGTCAATAGCATTACTTAACGTCTCCATATGCAAAACACACAGTGCCCCAAGCAGAAGCCTGGGAGTCTACATTGTGGATACTACACATGTATTATGATGAGTACCATCGGTGGCTACAATAGAAATCCCAATCTGGTAAGTTTGAACCTCTTCGCTCGTAGTATGAAAAATTCGCATATGTTGTGATATAGTAAACCTAAACTTGTTCTCTTGTAGTTGGAGAAAGATAAAGACACGAGAAGGAACCCATACAAGGATGACGAGCTCTTAGAGATGGTCGGCGACCTTTGCAACTTTATAATGGACCAGATTGTGTACCATAAAGGCACTTACCATCATCTTCTTTCCGACTTAGGTAGTAATCCTCTATACCAACACCTTCGTGAGACTGATAGGCTAGCCCTAGGCCGTTGATGACAATGTGGACTTATGGTATGGTTTGGATCAGACTTTGGAACGGTTTGGACTTTGTTTTGCACGTGGACTTATGGATTTCTTAATGGACTATGTTATAATGATTGACTTCATAATGGACTATGTTGTAATGATGGACTTTTGTGAATTATGACTTGTGATGATGTTCTAATTAATGGTCTTGTGTTTGAGGATGTATATATGTATATTTGTGGCGGCCAGATTCGAATTTGAATTATATATATATGGTCAGATTTGAATTTGAATTATTTATTTTTTTTGCCTGAAAATCCACTGTAGGGGCGGTTCTTGATTGAACCGCCCTTACAAATACACACAGCAGGGGCGGCTGGTGATACAGCCGCCCTTACAGAAGTCCACTACAGGGGCGACTGATATTACGAGCCGCCCCTACAGAGGTCACTGTAGGGGCGGCTGAAAACACAAGCCGCCCCTACAGAGGCACTGCAGGGGCGGCTGAAAACACCAGCCGCCCCTACAGAGTGCACTGCAGGGGCGGCTGAAAACACCAGCCGCCCCTACAGAGGCACTGCAGGGGCGGCTGAAAACACCAGCCGCCCCTACAGAGGAACTGCAGGGGCGGCCAGGAAACCGCCCCTACAGAGGCACCCTCTGTAGGAACACCCTGGGAAGGGCGGTTGGCGTAGCCGCCCCTACAGAGGCTCTAGAGCCGCCCCTACAGTTAAATTCTGTAGTAGTGAGGAGGCTTGGACTGCAGGTTGATTCGACTAAAGTTCGAAAGTTTTTTTTTTGTAAAAAAACAGGACTGACACGATCTAGGCTGTCCGCACGCCCGATCAGACAGCCGAGAAAAACGGACAACGTGGCCAAATGAGGGCTCGTGTTTTGTCTGCAGGATTCGTCTCATAAAGATACCACAGATGAATACGCACTATTGTAACAAAAATGAGCACGTATCGTGAGTTTGCCTCTTGCTCCTCACAAAAGAGAACGAACACGATTCCTCCAGCATCACATATACATGGTTTTGTGGTCCTAACCACAAGGGAAAACTACGGGCCGTACTGTTGATTGTCGTTCAGTGCTGAAACTCTGCTTCTCCAATAACGTTGACACTGCACTGTGTTCTTATTACTCACGAATGGGTGAGGTTTACATGCACGGGTCGCCATGACCATGATACGGTCGGCCGGCAGAAATGTTTAGTGCGCCTGAGGCCTGCGCGCGTGCAATTAGGAGCCGTATCACGAGGGCAAAGCTGCATCAGAGATCATTTGTTTGATTTGCATTGTTCAAGACCTAGCTAGAGCCTACAACGGAGAAAACTACGTTCTTATTAATGTCACACAGAGAAATGGTGAGTGAGAACTCGTGCAAGGACTCTGCTCTGGCTGTGTTTAGTTGCATTGAAAAGTGCATTATGTAAAAAAAGATTTCCCGTCACATCAAACTTGCGATACATGCATGAAGTACTAAATGTGGATAAAATCAAAAATTAATTGCACAGTTTGGTTATACTTTGCGAGACGAACGTTTTGAGCCTAATTAGTCAACGGTTCGACAATTATTACCAAATACAAATGAAATGCTACAGTGTCGCTACAGTAAATTTTAGCACTCCAAATTTAGGAATTAAACATAGCCTCTGATTTGAAGTATGTACTTGCATTCCATTGCATCACTGAACCCACAGCTGCAAGCTTCCAACTGCGCAACTTCACCAATCACCATGGCAATGGTGTAGTAAGACTCTTCGGCCTTGTTTAGATGGCAAAAAAATTTACCTGAAAAGTGTTGTAGCACTTTTGTTTGTATTTAGTAATTATTGTCTCACTATGGTCTCAGTAGGTTTAAAAGATTCGTCTCTCAAATTACAGATAAACTGTACAATTAGTTATTTTTTTACCTATATTTAATGCTCCATATATATGTGTAAAGATTTGATGTGATGGGAAATCTTGAAAAGTTTTCAGCTTTTCACCCCAACTAAACAAGGCCTTGGTGATGATGTGCTGAACTGAACTTCACCATGCTACGCTTGCTTTTGTCTACTCCTGTCTTGCACCATACACATCCAGACAAGATAACAAATTTGGGCTGTTCTGATCAGCTTGCTTGGGCCATGGCCCATGTGGTATATGCTTGGTTATATTTGGAGTGGTGCATCTTGTTCTGCGCAAGCCCGTTGTTTTGGGCGGTGCCGGTATGTATAACGATTAACGAGTGAGCTAAATGCATAACATGTCAATCCCTTTCCCCCCTCCCCCCCGATGAATCAATCCTGTTGCTCTGAGAGAGTCGGGTCATTGCTTTCTGAAGAGTCGGGTCATTGTGGTCATGGCCGGAGGGTTCGTGTGCGCAACTTTGCCCAAACTTTGCTGACCGCACTTGTGTTGAAAATGAGAGAGAGCGTGAGTGAGTGTGTGTCTAGATTACTCTCTTCATGTTCAACCTATATCTGGATATAACTCCTAAACTAATGCCTGGGTTGATTTACTCAATAACTATTTGCGGCCATGTTTGGATATAGTCAAATTCACATCAATCCATATGTGTTGGGGTGGATTGAGGTGAATCCGACGACATTCAAATAAGCATGAGTTGGTCCAATTAACCCACTAATAAGGTTTGATAATTTTGTTTCTTTGATATGCTTATAATTTGAGTTTTATTTCAAATTTTGTGTGGTAATAGTGGACATCGTACTTTATGCATGCTTAAAAAATTTTAATTAATTTTTTCACCATTGTTTGGAAATTTAACAATAAATTAATGATGAAGATCTAAGAAATATGATGATTAATATCGAGGTCAAAGAAACACTATAGTTATGAGACATCTTTGGATTTTAACTAAGGCCGTAAGAATACGTGTGTACGGTGACATTTGCAAATCAGCCTGGTAAATTTGGTGATTATACACACATGCACTGATTGCTTTGGTCTTCGATTATTATGTTATTCAATTATCCATATGTGGTCGATATCCGTCTCGCCAAAAAGTGCTTACGAGCTCACATCAGCTACCTTCCTAAGATATACACATTTTTGTTTTGAGCAACTCCTAAGATATACACATACTAGAAACAACATGCGGTGTTGCCGCGCGGTCTCGTAGAGTGGAACCAGTTGGGTAGAAGCTTGGATCAATTATTGATTAATCTTTTAATAGACCGGGTGTCTAGCATTTTGAGCCAGTTTGGTTATACGTTTATGTTGGTACAGACCCTTTTTTTATGAAACAATGGTGTTTATTTTGGAGATTGGCTATCATAGATTTTATCGATTATCTATAAGAGTAATAGAATAGCTAGCAGATACTTATTCATAGAGTTTTCATATTTTTCTGAAAATGACTAGAAGTAACCAAAAAAGATTTCAATATTTTTTTTGAAGAATTACGGGATTCAGAGCTAGGATGGATAAGATATAAAATTCATAAATTCATCGATAAAAGACGAACGATAGGAATTTAGAATATTTTTTTGGTATGACAAAGAAGAGGCGGAAAATATTTAGCTACGTTCTAGATTGGTTGTAGTTTATTTACGAATTTTCTGAAAATTTTCAACAAAGAAAAAGTGTCTTGATTTTAGTGATTATCTGTAAGCATAATAGAATAGCTAGTATGTACTTATATTTTGAGTATTCATATTTTTCTGAAAATGACTGGAAATTACCAAAAAGGATTTTAATTTTTTGTAGAACTACAGGATTCAGAGCTGGGATGGATAAGATATAAATTTTCTAAATTTATTGACAAAAGGTGGACGATAGGAATTTAGAATATATTTTTTTGGGTGACAAAGAAGAGGAGGAAAATATTTAGCTACGTTGTAGATTGGTTCTAGTTTCTTTACGAATTTTCTGAATTTTTTCTACAAAGGAAAAGGGTCTATTTTGATCTTTTGGGTACGTTCCTCGTGTACGCGTAGCGAAGATGCATGAATAGTAGATGAACAGTGCATATACAGTGTCATGAAAGTGATTTTTACATTGATTGGAGCCGTCCGATTGAGATCGACGACCAGAAATTTGCAGGCGACGTGGCCATCGTCGTTGGCGCGAGCTTAGCTCGCGTTTAGTATTATAGAGATAGAGATAGTATGAGCATAGTGGCCCAAATTAAAGATTGCCATCAGCCCAAGTACAACTCCTCCGGCCCAAATTAAAGATTGCCATCAGCCCAAGTACAATTCATCCTGCTGGCTGAGTTTAGCCCAATATATGTATACACGTATGTGTGGAGCCCAATTTATGCCATCAGCCCAACTCAACCTCACTACTCTGTCATCCCCTTTCATGTGCCCCCACATGCCACCAACTCAACAATGCATGTTGATAAAAAAAACCTCAACAATGCATGAAAGGACCTGTGGTTACAAAGAGCCTCAGTAGGTTTTGACTCCATGTGGCAGTGAATATTTTAGGATTTAATGGGGTTGTGCTTTCAGTAATAGACGCCATTCCCGTCGACAGTGAGGCGTCTGTAGTGACGTCATCAATCTCCAGGATTTGCCGCCTCAGTCTTCGAAGATGCTCGTAGAGGTAGGGTTTGCGTGCGTGTGTTCACCATGCATCCACCCAAAATATTTTTGCTAGGTACATTACCTTGCTGGCCAGCCTATGTGGAGATGAAGAGCCGAAGCCATGCCCATGCATACATAATAAGGTCTTGCCATGGTATTTCTGCAAAGCACTGCCACTATGAGAAGCTCGGCCTCGGCTCGGGTGTTGCATCCCCACTATGGCGTGCTGTCAAGAGAAGCAGCAACAACTACAACTAAAATTCTCTAAGAGTGCCTCGATTGGTACTCTAGAGAAGAAGCCAAACAAGCAATGCATGGGTCTATCATCTGTACGGACTAAAACCAAGGTAAGTTCGAATTTGGACAACCAATTCTAATAGGAATGGAACTTAAGAAGGCAAGACTAGGGTGTGTTGCTCTTCATGTTCACTACGTGAAAGCCTATGTAGAAATGGGAAGAATGTGATAGTTGCCAGGTTAAGCGTATGCATTTACTGTGTACGTCTGACTATGAGGCTTTCATTGTACCATACGAAGATCTATGTGACCTATTCACACTTGATGCATTGGTGTCTCCCTTCTTCACTGCTTCACACTCCAAGTTGTATTTCATTATCTTATTTTCACCTCATTTGCTTTTCATGCATAGAGTGCTTAGCTAGGGATGTTCTCTATATTATATTGCTTGTAATTGCTATATTTACTTGCTAAAATGATTTCATATGTTGCTAGGGAAAGGTTATTCTGGCTGTACTACTTGATCCGTAGCTGATGTTAATAACCACCAATTAAGTTGGACAAAAAGAAAGCAGACAAGAAGATGTAGGTGTGAAATTCCAAGCAACTTCTTATTTTCCTTAGGATACATATAGGTCACAAGAGTTGCCTAATAATAATTCTAGTTATAATAACAATGGGATGTTGATTGATTGGTTTATTCTCACTAAACACAGTTAGTTTCATGTACTACCTGCGCCTAGAACACTTCGAGAGATTTTTTGTTGTTATACGAGTAAGTAGTTTATGTCCACCTATTTTCATGTGTTGGGTTATTGGCTAGTTCCAAAACAACCGGATGTTGTGTGGACAGACATGCCATGAATGAAAACATAAGACACGAGCTCGATTGCAAACTCCAAATTTGCAATACAATACCATCCTTCCTTCAATTCCTTCCAGCCCGCCAGCGGTGACCCGAGCTCCTCCATGTCCTCACCTCTACAGCTTCTCATCCTTGCTCAAATGGCATTGGCATCAGTGACCTGATCGAGCTTCGCCGTCCTCCATGTCCATGTCTGTGTCCTCCTCAACCTCAAGCGTGCGATGTATGGGTCAATCGGTGGGTCAGTTTTGGATCACTCAGTGCCATACCTAGGTTTGACTCTTGTAGTCCTTTCGATCCTAGCTAGGAGTGTACGAGGTTTATCTAATCATCAGGCATCCAATGCAAGGGTCAGGGGCGGGGCAGCATGGCCTGGACGTATGTACTGTTTCACTTAGATTGTGATTTCACCTTAATTTTAGACATAAGTGAACAAGTGGAGTGATTACTACTCCTATTAGTAGTAGTAAGTTTGCTTGATCATCATCCATCTATCCTAGTAACTTTGCTTGGTCATCATCCATCCATAGCTAAAGCAAAATAATAAGGCAAGGGAAATCAATCACTCGTCTTCCTATTGCTCCTCCTCTGCAGCATCATCTTGCTCTGCTCCTCCTTCGTAGCATCGTCTTCCTTTGCCGGAAAGCCTGGGTCATGGATGTTGGAAGCTCCATCATCTACCGGAGCCTCTGTAGCTTGTCCTCGCTGATAAATCTGGCCTCTTCACGCTTTGCAACCATGATCTCATCTTGTGGTCCCATGAGATCCGTTAGCGTCATCGTCTCGAACTCGTACACACCAAAGTCCGACTACAGCAGGACTGTTTCTAGCCCAAGTGTCCCCTCCTGCAACATCTACTAGATGTGGTTCAAGAACTAGTCCCAATTCCTGATCGATCAGCTTCTAAAGCCTAGAGTCGAGCTCGCTAGTGACATGGTGCTGGATGTGCTGGATGTGGTTCAAGAGCTAGCCCCAATTCCTAATCGATCAGCTTCTAAAGCAATCTGAAATTGTCCTCATGCCATACAATTTCCAGTAAGTGCTTCAAAATAAAATTCTATATTGTTGTTTGTGCTTAGTTTCCATTTAAAAATTAATTAATAAGTGTTTGATATGTTCTGTAGTGCCATCAACAACATGTATACAATACATGTGGCTTCTATGCTACCCATGACATGATATTTGCCATGGAACAGACAAAACTTGGAAGATCCTAAGGTAGGTATATTTATTTACTTAGGTGATGTTTGATGACAAGAGAAACATATAGTCTATGATGTTGGTGTTGTTTTTTTTTGACAAATTGGATGACTAGAAACATGTATATAGTCTATGACATAGGTTGAGTTTGGATGACTAGAAATATATAGTCTGTGATATCAAAAAAAGAAAAATTATCGTACTAAACACGGTTGGCGCTAATATTATTGGAACTAGTGATTCCCAAAGAAGGATAGAGCTTGAAAGGGGAGAGCTAGAGTCTAGGAGCAAGTGAACATGAGTGAGAGTGAGAGGCCAAGTGTGCCCCCTTTCCCTCATGCCTTTGGACACTTATAACAACGATCATTCACAAGGGACCCCTTGGATGAGTTTGGTGGGTTGGATTTTACATGACACTGCATTAGCACCTATCTGGCCTTTTCCAGAGAAGGCATGACCCATATACTTCATGGGCTTCTTGAACAAGCAAATAAACAATTATTTCTTAGTTGATGGATGTGTGAAGGTAGAGGTGAGACTTGGGCCCTGCTGACACGACATAACCCTCTTGTAATTCATGCTGCTTTGGACCCTGACCTCAAGGCATGCAAGGATTATTAGCCATGCTGGTATGGCGCAATATATCTTTGCATCGGCCCAAGCACAACCCATGGCACACTAGCACGTCTTCGTGTCACGTTATCAAAGGCATGACACTCAAATTTTTTTGCTAGTTTTATTTGTCCACTCATGGAATAAAAAATATATTTAGTATATACTCCCTCCATGCTCAAGTTGCCCCTATCTTTCGTCTCCCTTGCCTTGGCCCTGAGGATGACATTTAAAACGCATGCACCGTGGTTCAGTCTCGGGGCACATCTGGCACAGCTCCACACAAAATTCACACACCGTGAAAAAAGCAAACCAATGAGGAATTGAACCTGGGACCCCTCATCTCAGGCTTCATCCCTCTAAGCAGTCTGCAGTGCTTATTGTACGCGAGGAAATTAAAATCATATTTAATAAGGGTATATAGGAGAAAATACTATCTAATTAATCACTCCTTGGTATCCTAAATCATGTCGAAAACGACTTGAATTTTTAGTATAGAGAGAGTACCGTTTAATGAAAGTTTTAATAGTTTTCATAATTCATTCAATAATTAGGTGAAAAGTATAGTAAATACAAAAAAATTACATTGTTAAATGTGTCCACGTGCTATTTTCCTGCCATGCCAGCTCATACATGGCCCAAAATATGGGTCAGACTGTGCAACCCATCATGTCATTCATCATTCAATAATTAGCTCAAACATGCCGTGCTTTGGGCCTTGCCACGAGCCATCTCAAATAGCATGGCCCAGGTCCTTCGGCTCTACGGCAAGGTAATGAAATGAATGGCACGGCCTAAGTTCTCAAAATTTTGGTACCACATGCACATGCACTCGAGCATTGATGCAGAACATTGCGTCGATCGATGGTTTTTGCCTTTTTGGGCATCAGCGTGAGCAGATCGAGATACGGAGATCGCCTTTTGTAGCTAGTGAACAGTAGAAGAGCTGGAGACGTTTGTGATCGAGGAGCCAGTGATATAAAAAGTGACTCATTCGGCTTCTTTAGAGGAAGAAGATTTAAGAAGAAGCCGTGCCAAGAGGCACTTATATTAAAGAAAAAAAATTACAAATGTTGCAATAACTAACGCAACAGACTCCTAGATGGATCTTGTCCACATGCACCAGCTCACGCGCCGCCAATTTCGACCAGAGCCAGCACCAGCAGCACTGCCAATTTGGGCCCGCGCTGTAAGGGAGTGTTTAGTTGGTACATGAAAAGTTTATGTGTCACATCGGATGTTTTATGATATATCGGAAGGGTTTTCGGATGTTAATAAAAAAACTAATTATATAACTCGTCTGAAAACCGCGAGACGAATTTATTAAATCTAATTCATCCGTGATTAGCACATGTGTGTTACTGTAGCACTTAAGGCTAATCATGAACTAATTAGGCTTAAAAGATTTGTCTCGTGGTTTCCAACCAAACTGTGTAATTAGTTTTTTTCGTCTACATTTAGTACTCTATGTATGTGACAAAACATTCGATGTGACGAGGCGAAATTTTTTTGGGTGGAAACTAAACACCGCAGCAAGCTGCACGGCCGTAACAAGTTCTCTACGGCTGCTGAAAAAAAAAGAGAAAAGAAAATAAACCCTCCGATCGACGACATGCATTCGTGCTGTGCCAATATCATTACCCAGCAGCAGCCGTGCCATACATCGATGCCATGCCATGCAACGGGGCCGGAGACCGGGCCTGACACCTGTATGCATCGCAGGGGTTATCCGATCCGGCCGGCCGGTGCAACCAGCAGAGCCACAGCACGGGGGCAATTAATTCATTGCGATCGTTTGCACACTGCACCGCCGATCGCGATCCACGCGCACTACATGAACGTTGAGCTATGGTGCATGACGACGGGCCAGCAAAGGAGCCGCTCGAGGGTTTTCGCACTTTTTCAATCCCCTCGCCCAAAAAGATTGATGGGGACAGCGTTTAAATTCTATTTGCCTCTGCCGCATGATGAGGGGCTAGCAAAGGAGCCACTCGAGTTTTTTCACACCTTTTTCAATCCCCTCGCCCTAAAAGGTTGGGGGACGGCATTTAAATTCTATTCACCTATGCTGCATGGCGAGGGGCTAGCAAAGGAGCCCTCCTTTTTTGCCCCACCTGCTCGAACTAAGAGGTTGGAGGGACGGCGTTTTTCCTATTCGCCGAGATAAGTACGCAAACCACCACGTAAAAAGGGAAAACCGAAACCTTCGTAAACTTAAATCGTTTAAGTTACAAAGGTGTAGCACCACATAATTACATCATTCTACTCTTCGTCCATAGTAGGGTGAAGGTAAAAGCTATATGTATGATTCTCTAGGTCCAAGGGCTCTTCATCGACGGGCTCCTTCTTCGGCTCCTGTAAACCAGGGTTAGAGGGCCCCCCGTTTTCTCACTTAAACTGCTCGCGCCGGGCCTCCTCCCCTCTAAAATCGCCGGGTCAAACTCTAAATAGAAAAATCTATTTAGCAAATCTTCTTTCTTAACGTACCACCGCCATTGAGATAGCAAGTAACCAGTCATGCTTTATCCAGGAAACCTCTCGTGATGGCGAGACCATAACGCGCCCCCGACAAAAAACCCGTTACAATCAATCATAAGCAGATAGATGTCCAAGGGTAGTGCAGGCTCCTCGTCCGGAACCTGCACACTGAAACCACAAAGAGTTTAAACTGTTTTTACAACTAGCCAAGTTCAGCAATGCTACCCAAAAGTTACAAACGTCAAACTCCTAGTTGTCTACCCTATCTTCAGCAACATTTTTGCCGGGAGCAGCCTCATTCTCGCCGTCCGGATTCGAGACTATCGGAGTGGCATGGGGCACCGTGTCACTGGAACCACCATCGCCCGCTCCTTTCGTGCATTCCGCTCCGTGATATACGCCTTCACACTTTCCCGGATCGCCGCCTTCTCTTCAGCAGTCTGCACAGCAATAAAAGTTCAAAACACCCTTTCGCTCAGAATCCGAGCAATAAACGAAGAGGAATTCGAAGCAAATCTAGAAATTACCTTGCCCCGGGTCATGGCGGCCCTAAGAAGAGCGAGATCCTGACCTCCAGGACGCCAAAGCACGAGCAAGTTTGTAAGTCTCCTCCTTGGCGGGGATCATCTCGCCCGAAGAACTCGACGGCGAATACACACGCATCTTGCCGTAGTCCTCGGGATGAGACTCCAATCGCAACTGGCCATGGCCAAACAACTGTCCACGGAGCAACCGATTAAACTCCGCATAGAACCGAAACTTACCCTACCACTGCGGCCATTGGACGACACCCTCGGCGGTAGCTACTGATGCGGGAGCCACATGGGCAGGAGCAGCCTCGGCGGCCGAAGAGGTTTTCGACCACTTATGGGCCGGCTCGGTGGCAACATCAGTAGCCTTTCGTGACTTTTTCTTTGCGACGCCCCCAGCATGCCCCCTATCGACATGGTGTCCGAAGTGTCATAGGCGGCACTCGCGTCTGCGATACAGGTCTTGTTCGACATGTTGTCGGTTTCCTCGGCAGCCTGTGCCTTTTCTAAACAAAGTGAGAAAGTCCCATGAAAGATCACATCAAAATCAAGAGATGTGTCGGGTACCAAAACAAGGGGTACCCACAATTAACGATCAAGAGAAACAAACCCCTGAAAAAACCACGCCAAGAGCTCTGTCCGTAAAGACGGAACGATCCAAAATGACGAATGAAACGCCTCGACCACGTTCTGACTCGCACGAGACTCGCTCGACGGGACGCCTCGACCACCGAGAAATCTCTGACTCGCACGACCCTAGGTCGAGCTAGTCGACCCACTTCACTCACCGACTCTGAGACAAAAGTCAAAGCATTTAATGCAACCGCCAACCACTTCCTATCCCCATGGCTACAGCAATAACCAACATGGAAGCAGTATCAGTGTCAAATCTCACTTTTTACTGCCCATCCCGGGATGGGCGGTGAAAACCTATCACTGTACGCGCCATGCCAAGCACAATTCCGCCACTAATTATCCTCGAGGGAGAGTACGACGAGTATCGTACCCCGAAATTCCTAGGACTCGACCTTATCCATTCACCGTCGACCCACCTCGACCCGGCCTCGACCAACCGCCGGTCAAATAAGGAAGCAAGGCTTGCATGCCACAAGATTCGGAGCCTATTCATCGTCTCATCCTCTACGTCACCATGGTGTCCGGGGATGGCCGGCCATTTCTGGGGCACGTCGCTACAACGGCCTCCACAGCGCTCAACAAAACTTCACTTCTAAGGCACCCCCAGCATCCATGCCTCCTCTTGACCCTATAAAAGGGCAGGCAGGGGACTCTACGAAGGGGGCAACAACGGACAAGCAAGAAAGCCAGTCACCGTCCCACCGTAGAAGATCAACATCTCAAGCAATCTCCTTTGTACTCTCACTTTTTTCTGAGACCTGGGATCGGCTCCCTCTCTCACAGGTTGTAACCCCTACGCAAGCACTTAGGTAATACAATACTCCCCCTCCCCGCTGGACGTTGGGCCTTCTTTTGCCCGAACCAGGATAAACCCTCGTGTATTCTCTTTGCATCACCATCTAGATTAGGGACACACAGCACTGATTCACTCGTTGGCTTAGGACCCTCGCGGGACCAGACGCCGACAGTTGGCGCGCCAGGTAGGGGATCGCTATGTGCCAACCTCGTTTTCCCACCATTTTTCTGGATGGCTGACCCCGAACGTCCACTTCCGTTGGCCACGGTGACCTGGTTTGGGAGTTTGGAATTCATGTCTCTTGGCCACGGCTATGACATGGTCATCCTCCCGCCCAGGCACCCGACCGACGGCGACCACGAGCTCTCCCAACTTGGGGGAGCGCCGTGCCGGTATCATCGCTCTCGTCAGGCACGCGCCGCCAGGCGACGGCGAGCCCAGCGCAACCGCCGTCATCGCCTCGCGGAGGGCGATGGTATTCCCCGATCCGGCGCCTCTCAGCCATACGCCGACATAGATTTCCTCACTCAGGATCTGTGTAGGATGAGGTTGGCTGAGGGTAAGATGCCGATGGGGAATCACGTCGCTCCACCGCCCGGTGCGGCACCGCCACCAGCCAGTTCGACTACTCTGGTACCAGGAACCACGCCTTCACCAGCATTCCCGTTTGGACTAGACTCGGTTGCCCGGGCGTATGCTTCTTCTGTAAGCACCAGCATGAGTGCTTACGAGGAACTCCGCGGACACCATCTACATTCCACCCTCGACCTCGTCGCGTCCACGCTAGCTTCCGAATACCTGGACTCCACGGAGACCCTGGATACGGAGCTTCGTATGACTGCCTTTCATCATCATGACTTCAGAGATGCACGACCTCACATGCACCCGTTATACTACTATTTCGGCGCTCCAAACTCTGACTCTGCCGATGACACCTACGACCCGACTCGCGAGTGCTTCAATATCGATGGAGCTATCGCGTCAGATTCAAAGGATGAGGCAGTCATTGGAGGAAGGAACGCCACGCCACCTCAAGTTGAGCCTCCTACTGCACGGGATGAGGCTCAATTCCTCGTGGACCAAGAAATGCAACTCGAGCAAATCCGCAAATTACAGGATAGGCTCGACGAGGAGCGAGAAAATCTGTGCCTACTTCAACAAACCCTCGAGCACGAGCGCGCGGCACACGCACACGGCGGAGGAGCTCGAGAGAGAGCTCGCGACGTCAATCATCGCATCATCGAGGATCGGGCAGGCGAGCCCCTGGTTTTCGGCCGAGCCAGCCAGAATGTTGTCGCAGCCACCATGCTCCTTCGTAACATGCCCGAGCCATCAAACCCCGAGGCCCATCGGGCCCGTGAAGAAATCTTAGGACTCCTCGAGACCGCTGCCATGCAGCAGGCCGAGAGTTCCGCCTCGAGGCGACGCGGGCTTGCCTCGGAGCAGCCTGCGGTGCCCTCCCGACAGGAGAGAGAGAGGCCTCGATTCATACCGAGCACGCCCAACGGAACAAGGCGGCCTCTGTCCGTGAATGCATCGTCGACAACCGTGAACCTCGAGACGCCCGTGACAACATCACCGAGCGCCGGAGGTGCAAGTATGGTGATGGCGCAGCTCGAGGCTACCACGAGCATAGGGGCGGATGCTACGACAGCTTGGAGGATCGAAGCCCTTCACCCGAGCCACCAGGCCCTCGGGTCTTTAGCACGGCCATTCGCGAAACACTACTGCCGGCTCGGTTTCGTCCCCCACGACTCTTACCAAGTATAACGGCAAAACCAAACCCGAACTTTGGCTAGCTGACTTCCGCTTGGCTTGTCAGTTGGGTGGAGCCACCGACGACCGGGTCATCATTCGACAACTCCCCGTGTTTCTGTCGGACACTGCTCAAGCCTGGCTCGAAGACCTCCCACCTCGACAAATCCACGACTGGAATGACCTGGTGAGAGTGTTCAAGGGGAACTTCAAGGGGACCTACATGCGCCCTGGTAACTCATGGGACCTCCGCAGCTGCAAACAAAAGCCAGGCGAGTCCCTCCGGGACTACATCCAATGTTTCTCCAAACAGCGCACCGAGCTTCCCAACATCACCGACTCCGACGTCATCATGGCCTTCCTCTCTAGTACCACCTACAAAGAGTTGGTCCGAGAGCTGGGTCGTAGCACTCCCATCACTGCCAACGGTTTGATGGACATTATCACTAACTTCGCCGCTGGCGAGGAGGCGGTTGGTGCCATCTTTGGCTGTGACGAGGACAAAGGGAAGCGTAAGGAAGAAGATCCCACGGGCTCCAACCGGGGCTCAAAGAGGAACAAGAAGAAGAAGAAAAACCAACAGGGCAAACAAGAGGCCCTGGCCGATGACCTTGTTGCCGCTGCTGATCATAAGAAACCTTGAGGACCCCCCGGCGGGGGCATTTTCGACAAAATGCTGAAGGAACCGTGTCCCTACCACAAAGGGCCGACAAACCACAACCTCGAGGACTGCCACATGCTCTGGAGGTACTTTGAAAGCCTAGGCATCAAGAAAGATGACAAGAAGGAGGATCCCAAGGGCGACGACAAGGACGAGGGGTTTCCCGAGATTCATGACTGTTTCATGATATACGGAGGACCCTCGACGTGCCTCTCAACACGGCAGCGCAAATGGGAACGTCAAGAAGTCTTTTCCGTGCAACTCGCAACCCCCTCTTCCTTTACTGGTCCAAGGTGGCCATCACTTTCGACCGTGATGATCACCCCGACTACGTCCCCAATCCTGGGGTCTACCCACTTGTCGTCGATCCCGTCATCGCCAACACACGCCTCACCAAGGTGCTCATGGACGGAGGCAGTAGTCTTAAGATCATTTATGCCTAGACCCTCGACCTTTTGGGAATCACGAGAACGCACCTCCGACCCAGCGTCAGAGGCTTCCATGGAGTTGTGCCAGGAAAGCGAGCCGAGCCCGTCGGGCGGATCGACCTGCTTGTCTGTTTCGGCACTCCCGCCAACTTTAGGAAGGAAACTCTCACTTTTGAGGTGGTTGGATTCCATGGGACATACCACGCCATTCTTGGGCGCCCCTGCTACGCCCGGTTCATGGCGGTTCCCAACTACACCTACCTCAAGCTCAAAATGCCGGGCCCCAACGGTGTCATCACTATCGGGCCCTCTTATGAGCACGTCTACGAGTGCGACGTGGAATGCGTCAAGCACGGGGAAGCCATCCTGGAGTCGGCGACCTTGGTAGCGAACCTCGACAGTTTCGCTAAAGAGATCCCTAACCCCAAGCGCCATGCCAGAAACTTCGAGCCCGCAGAGGACGTCAAGCTCGTACGCCTCGATCCCACTGACCCGAACGGAAAGGCGTTGAGCATCAGCGCCACCCTCGACCCCAAATAGGAAGCAGTGCTCGTCAACTTTCTCCACGCAAACGTCGACATTTTTGCGTGGAGTCCCTCGGATATGCCGGGCATACCCAGGGAAGTCACCGAGCACGCCTTGGAGGTCCGAGCCGGCTCCAAACCGGTAAAACAACGCTTGCGCCGCTTCAACGAGGAGAAGTGCAAGGTCATCGGCGAGGAAATCCACAAGCTGTTGGAGGCTGAATTCATCGAGGAGGTTCATCATCCCGAGTGGTTGGCTAATCCTGTATTAGTTAAGAAAAAGAATGGGAAGTGGAGGATGTGTGTAGACTATACTAGTTTGAATAAAGCATGTCCGAAAGTTCCTTTTCCTTTACCACGCATTGATCAAATTATTGATTCTACTGCGGGATGTGAAACTCTGTCATTCCTAGATGCGTATTCCGGCTACCACCAGATCAAATTGAAGGAGTCTGACCAGCTCGTGACTTCATTCATCACCCCGTTCGGCATGTATTGCTACGTTACTATGCCCTTCGGTCTCTGGAATGCGGGGGCTACGTACCAATGATGCATGCAACACATTTTTGGGGAACACATTGGACCAACCGTCGAGGCTTACGTCGACGACATCGTTGTCAAAACCAAGAGGGTCAGTAATTTGGTAAATGACCTCGACGTTGAGTTCAAATGCCTTAGAGCAAAAAACATTAAGCTCAACCCCGAGAAGTGCGTCTTCGGCATCCCTCGAGGCATGCTCTTAGGGTTCATCGTTTCCGAGCGTGGCATCGAAGCCAACCTAGAAAAAATTGTTGCAATAACCAAAATGGGCCCTATCCGTGATCTAAAGGGCGTACAAAGGGTCACGGGCTGCCTCGCGGCCCTTAGTCGCTTCATTTCGCACCTCGGCGAAAAGGCGCTCCCACTGTATCGTCTCCTAAAGAAATCGGAACACTTTTCGTGGACCCTCGAGGCAGAAGAGGCCCTTACAAAGCTCAAAGCTACGTTGTCCAACTCACCGATCCTCATCCCTCCGGCCACAGGGGAACCCCTCCTGCTTTACGTCGCCGCAACGACACAAGTGGTCAGCGCGGTCTTAGTTGTCGAGAGGGCAGAGGAATGACATACCTTGCTCGTCCAGAGGCCAGTCTACTTCGTCAGTGAGGTGCTCTCGGAAACCAAGGTTCACTGCCCGCAAATCCAGAAGTTGCTGTACACCATCGTCTTGACGCGGCTCAAACTTCGTCACTACTTCGAGGGCCACCCGGTGACCGTGGTGTCTTCTTTCCCCTTAGGAGAGATAGCCCAGAACCGAGAAGCCTCGGGTAGAATAGCAAAGTGGACGGTCGAGCTCATGGGTGAGACCCTCTCTTATGCGCCACGCAAAGCCATCAAATCCTAGGTGCTGGCAAACTTCCTAGCGGAGTGGACCGACACTCAACTTCCCCCGGTTTAGCTCCAGGCCGAGCTTTGGACCATGTACTTCGACGGGTCGCTTATGAAAACAGGAGCGGGCGCGAGCTTACTCTTCATCTCGCCCCTCAGAGTCCACATGCGCTATGTAATCCGGCTTCATTTTCTTGCCTCCAACAACGTCGCCGAGTACGAGGTGCTCGTCACGGGCCTACGCATCGCCGTCGAATGAGAGGTCTGACACCTCGACGTTCATGGTGACTCCCAGCTCATCATCAACTAGATCATGAAGAGCTCAAGCTGCCGTGACCCCAAAATGGAGGCCTACTACGAGGAGGTACGGCACCTTGAGGATAAGTTTCACGGCCTCAAGCTCAACCACGTTGCACGCAGATATAATGAAGCTGTCGATGAACTCACGAAAATCGCTTCTAGTCGAACCACGGTTCCACCTGATGTTTTCGCGAGGGATCTCCATCAACCATTCGTCAACACCAGGGCAGACGGAGGAGCCGACGGTCCATCACTCGATCCCTCACCTAAGGCGGAAGCTCCCTCGACCAGGACTGAAGTCATGCAGGCGGAAGGCTCGACCCCACCAGCCAACCTCGAGCCCGACTGGCGTATTCCGTACTTCGACCATCTCACTCGCTGGGCCAAGTCCTTTGTGATATTTGGCGACAACAAAGAGCTGTATCGCCGCAGCCCTATAGGCATCCTACAACGCTGTATCACAAATGAGGAAGGCAAGAATCTGCTTAAAGATCTACACTCGGGGGCTTGCGGTCATCACGCGGCACCTCGAACCCTTGTTGGAAACGCATTCCGACAAGGTTTCTATTGGCCAACCGCAGTCTCCGATGTTGTCAAGCTAGTACGCTCCTGCAAAGGATGTCAGTACTACGCAAGGCAAACCCATCTCCCGGCTCACGCCCTGCAAACTATTCCCATCACATGGCCGTTCGCTGTTTGGGGGCTCGACTTGGTCGGACCCCTGAAGAGGACAACTGGTGGCTTCACCCACTTGCTCATCGCCATTGATAAGTTTTCCAAGTGGATCGAGGCCCATCCTATCACCAGCATCAGGTCTGAGCAAGCCGTGCTATTCTTCACCGACTTCGTCCACCGCTTTGGGGTTCCTAACTGCATCATCACGGACAACGGCACCCAATTTACCGACAAAAAGTTTCTGGATTTCTACGACAACCATCACATCCATGTGCTCTGGTCGGCTGTGGCTCATCCAAAAACAAATGGCCAAGTAGAACGTGCCAACGGCATGGTTCTACAAGGCCTAAAGCCAAGAATTTATGACAAGCTAAACAAACACGGCAAAAAATGGGCCGCCGAGCTCCCCTCGGTCCTATGGAGCCTAAGAACAACGCCGAGTCGAGCCACAAGGTTCACTCCGTTCTTCTTAGTCTATGGATCCAAGGCTATGCTTTCAACCGATGTAGAATATGGATCCCCGAGGCTGAAAGCCTACAACGAGCAAAACAAGGACACCACAAGAGAGGACACCCTCGACCAGCTCGTGGAAGCTCGCGGTGTGGCTCTGTTACACTCTACAAGGTATCAGCAAAGTCTCCGACGCTACCGCGACAAACATGTCCGCAGGCGGGACCTCAATGTCGGTGACCTGGTGCTCCGACGAAGCCAGAACAACAAGGGACGACACAAGCTTACTCCGCCATGGGAAGGGTCGTACATCGTCACAGAAGTATTGAAGCCCAGCACCTACAAACTATCGAACGAGAAAGGCGAAATCTTCACTAACGCATGGATCGACCCTGTTTCGCAATCCCATGATAGAATAAAGAATACATCGGTGTTCAAAGCATTCTTTCATAAAAACAAGGGAGGATCGACCCTGTTTCCTCAGAGTCGACCCTCCCTCAGGGGCTGCAAGGGGGGAACCCCCTGCGTATCCCCAAAAAACTTGCATTTTTTCAAAAACAAGAGAACTCTTACATAAGTTGACAAGGCCGCAAGTGCACCCTAAGGCTCGAGGGCTGCCGAGCCATGAGATCGCCTACGCCTCCGAGCTATGGAACCTCCACTCACTCCCCCACACCAAGGGGTGCAACTGCGCGCTAAGTAGACCTAATAAAAGTTCACAATTTTGAAAAAGCTCACGTCTAACGTTCCCATATGCTTCGAATCGAGTTCTTACATAATCCACGAGGCCACAAACACACCCTAAGGCTCGAGGGCTGCCGAGCCGTGAGATCACTTACGCCTCCGAGGCTACGGTACCTCCACTCGCTCCCTCACGCCAAGGGGTGTAACCGCACACTAAGAAAATCATGTAAGAATACGATTCAAGCAAGAAAGAGAACAAAAGACTCAAACGAAAATGGACATTTAGTACAAATTTACATCTAAATGTTTCAAGGCCCCTTAGGCCATCACGACGCAAGTTACGAATATTAACTAAGCTTATTACATGGGCCTTCATGCCCAGGTTTGGCTCACAAGCCCTCATCGTCGGTAGACGGGACCACCTCGACCTCGAAAAGCTTCGCAAGGCGACCCCTGGGCTCCTCCGCGGCCTCGATCAAATCCAAGTAGGCTGCTTCATTTTCTTCGTCGGTCTGGTTTGGATCCGTAATGAAGCCATCAGTGATGAGGCCCATATCGTACTCAAACCCAGACCGGATGACCGCCATGGCCCTCTTCACGCCATGATGCAGCCCGCCTCATATCTTCTCACGGATGAGGCGACCCAGCGCCACCATCTAGCGAACGAACGAGTTCCCCGGTGTCCTCCTTGGTATCGGCGTTGGGCTCGACCCCCAGGCCGTCGCACACCCTCGGCCTCGAAGAGGTTCTGGAACGAGGTAACCGTCGCTTGGGCCATGTGTTGCTGCTTCTCTAGCTCTGGAACACAAACACCAAGTTAGCAAAGACCTAGGACCTCGAGGCCAAAGTCAAAACAAGACAAAAAGCTTACCTTCAGCATGGGTCTGCCAACCCATGACCTCGTCACGCAAATCCTCGCGCGCCTTCTCCGTCGCCCGAAGAGCCTCGTCCTTGTCACGGACCATCGCCCTCAGCGCCTCAATCTCCCGATCGATGCTCGAGAGAGCCTCGTCCCTCTCTCACAACATCCCCTTCAACGTCGCGACCTCGTCCTCCAAGGTTCTGACGCGAGCGGATGCCATCCCGATCTGGATGTTGAGGGCGTCATGTTGACCGCTGACTAAGGCGACGTCCTCCTCGAGCTCCTTCACGCACACCAGTAGCGGTGCGAGGTCCTCACGGTCCTTGGCCGCCTCCTCCCGGGCCTTGGCCGCATCTTCACGCGTCTTGGCCTCGGCTTCTCGAGCCTGCGCCACCTCCTCCCTAACCGCTGCATGGACGACGCGGAGCTCGTCCACCTCGGCGCTCTTCTGGGATAGCCGCTTATTGGCTTCCTCGACTAGAGCCCGTTGATGAGCAAGCACTGCCCATACGCCACTCTCATGACGGATGAAGAGTGACTTGCGGTGAGAACGCTCCTTGAGCTCCTGACCATAGTTAAACCTAAGATCAAAACCAAGGAGAAAGGAAGGATAAAACGCAAGAAAAGACAAACGAACCCGGCTCACCTCAAAGGCCTCCGACATACCCCGCACCAAGGTATCTGCGACCAAGCGCAGAGACTGCATGGAGTTCTTACAGAGTCCCTCAACGAACTCCCAGTGCTGCACTTCGTCCTTGTCATCGAGGGCGAAGAAGGGCTCGGCGCTGGGGTTAGATGCGTCCCTAAACTCGAGGGTCGACCGACCCCAGCGCGGGAGCTCCTCCTCCGCCCATACAAGCGCCAGCCCTGCGTAATCGGGCCACCTGGCAGACGCCTCGGCCAAGTCATCCCCTGACGTCACGAAAGTACCGGGCCGATCCGGGGCATCGACCACCTCGACGTCCGCGTCCTGCTTCCCCTTGTCGGCAGGAGGGTCATCGACGGTAAGATCGATTACAGCCGGAGTCGACCCCTGGGGCGGGGCTGACGTCTCGATTGTTGGTGCCACCGCCTGCACGTTGGACGGTGGCATGATCACCCCCCATTCCGCCTCGACCGCCTGCTCCGTTGGCTGGTCCTGCTGCGGCTGCGGCTCCTCCCGCACCGGTTGCGACTCCAGCTGTGCCGCCTCTTTCCCCGCATCCGGCGGGGCCTCCACCACCTCTCTTGATTCTTCGACATCCGCCCGCCCCATGTCACAGACGGATGTTTCAGCCTCAGTGGCCTAGACGGTCGCCTGGGTCGTCGCGGTCGACCTAGGCTCCGACCCACCAACACCGGGCACCTCGAGCCTGGCACCACCTGGGACTGCCTCGACTGGCTCTGGCTCCCGCGTGGCGTCACCAAGACCGGCGACCTCCTGGGCGCTTGCTCCCGCCTTGGCGGCGGCCTCCTTTGTCCTGAGCCGCTCCGTGGCATCCTGGTACCTCGCGACCCAGGCGGCATCATCGGCAGACATCCACATCATCAGGGCGGCGCCAGACTTGAGCGCCTTGATGGGAGTCAAAGCCGCGAGCTCCACCTTGCGCTTGTGGCTGAGCAGTGAACGAACGCGTCAGAATAAAGAGCGAGATGACCTTATCGGAAAGACAAGGTGAGGTACATACCCAGATAGGGGAATCAGGGGCCTGGACTCCAGCTTCCCCGAGCCACCTGACGGCTTTTGTGAGGGCCCCTCTGTCGAGCCTCCGGTTGGCCGGGTGCTCCTCGGAGCCCGGGCTAACAGGGCGCCTGAGGACCTCTGCGCCGATGAGGCTATCTAGCATTGAGTCCTTACGCCCGTCGATGGCGCCCTGGCCTCACACGCCGACGTCGTTGCTCCACCCATCGGCAGAGTCCGAGGCAATCAGACTCGCGGGCGCGGCGCCCCCGATCTCCCCTACGGGACCCCAGGCGAGGTAGATCTCCTCTCTAAAGGCCCCGCTCGGGCCCTTCCTTCCACTGGCTCTCCTTCATCCTCAACGGGCACCAAGACTTCCCTCGATGCCTCGGAAGTCGACCCCCCGCCAATAGGCTCTAGCAAGGGCCGTACGTTGGGGAGGTGTGCCAGAAAAGTCACGGTATCATACAGGGACCCGGTGTCGTCATCGCCGCTGTCCTCATCCTCCCCCGAGACCGTCTCAGAGGGGGATTCCTCGATCAGGAGACCCTCGAGGCTCTACTGGTGGCGGCGCTTGTTCAACGCCTCACGCTCGAGGGCCTTCTTGGCCCAACGCTTCTTCGCAGCGTCCTTCTCTTCCTTCTTCTGGGCCGCTGAGAGGCGTCTCGCCTCTCGAGCAGCCCGATCCTCCAGAACCGGCGGCCGCGACTCCTTGACCACCGACAGATCCTGCACGAAAGCCTCGACCAACTTACTCGAGAGAACTTGGAAGCAAAAGGACCCAAGGCTGTCAGAACGACGCTTACCAGAGGCTCAAAACCTTGAGTGGGGCGCATCGGGACCCTATCGATGTCCTCCTGCTTGAAGCTCCCCACCATCCACTGCGCATGTCGGGCGACTTCATCAAGGGGGAAGGACTCGTGCGACATCTGACTCCTCTCCAGCAAGGCCTCCGGCGTCATCTCGTCGATCCAGAGTCGGCGCTGCATCAGCGGCAGCACCCTCCGGCGGTGGAACGCGGCGACCACCATCCCCGCCGTCAACCCACGCTGTCGAAGCCTCCTCAACACGTCGAGGAGTGGCTGCAGTTTTGGCTTTTCCTCCTCGATGACGATGTATGTCCAATTGTCCTCACGTGACATTAGGACCCAGCCGGAGAACCTCGGCAGTCGATCGTTGTCATTACGTAGCTAGAACCACCCATCGTGCCATCCGCTGTTCAATGAGATGAGCTGCGCCGGGATGTACTACTCGCCTCGACCCACCCTGACTTGAAGGGTGCAGCTCCCTGCATGCACCGCGCGCCGTACTCCTCGCTCGTCCGCCTTCTTGGCAAAGTGCTCCACCGTGAAGAGGTGGAGCCACAGGTTCCAGTGCGGCTCCATCCCAGATACCCCTCACAGACCGCCGCAAAGATGGCAGCCTGTGAGATGGAGTTGGGGGCGAGGTGATGCATCTCCACCTTGTAGTAGTGGAGGAGCGCCCGCATGAAGCGGCTCGGCGGCGTCTCGAGCCCCCTCTCGTGGAAAGCAACAAAGCTCACCACGTATCCTTTTGGGGGTGCCGGCTCCTGGTGGTCGGACGGCGGCACCCTCCATTCTGGCTGGCTCTGGCTTGTCCTCAGTCGTAGAAGACCGTCACGGACTAGCTCCTCCAACTTCCTCTCCATCACCGTGGAACGAGCCCACGCATCTGTGGGAAGGATCTGGCTCTTTCCCGCCATGGTCGTCGAAAAAGGTGTGCGGCGGCGGCAGAGGAAGAAGTGACGGCGGCAGTGAAGGGCGGCTGAAGGGCGCACAAGGAGAAAGATGGCAAAACGCAAATGGACTGTGGGGGGGCACACAGAACCCTAGACCTTGTACTTATACCCCAATGGAAGACCAACAGGTGGATCCAGTGAAAAGGTAGGAACAGTTCCCGCATTCAATGACCTTACCTAACCGCTCCCTCGAAACCCGTAGGTAAGGGCACATGTCCGCCGTTCACTCTGTAACCGTCGTGCCACGCCACCCACTACCGCGTCGTTCTCACTTCTCCTCCTAAAAAGACGCGCCTCAAACGGGCCGGAAGGGGATCCACAGACGGACATTTCCAAGCGAATGGATAATGGGCTCCGAGCCCACTATAAACCTCGAGGGATCGAAAGCTGGCCCTCGACCGGGGTTTGACAGCTACCCTCAAGTAACGAAGTCAGGGACGACTAGGGACGCGCCCATACAAGGCTAGGGCTCGAGCCACTCTCTCGAGGCGCCCCAGATGTATTCGAGGCCAGAAGAAAGGTCGACGGTGGAATCCCCTCGGAGGGAGGCATCGAGCCCTCGGATCATATCGCATGGAGCTGAGATTCACACGACTATTCTTTGGCATTTTTGAGAGCACCTCCGTGGCCGCTAGCCGACTCCTACCGAATGGAGCACGGGCTCCCACTCGAAATTCCCCGCTAACAGCTCACCGGAGATCGTCGGAACTCGCCCGACGAGGGTAGTACGATGTTCCCCACCCCTCCTCCTTTTTCTAAAAAGGAGCGAGAGGGTCGCACGATAAAAGACGGCCAAGACCCTAATCGACCTCGTGCGCACGAGGCTCGAGGGCTCGACCGCAAAAGGCTAAACCTCAAACGAAAGAGGACCAAACACGCCACGATGGCTCAGACAGGAGAGCACCCCTCGACATAACGCACTAAAGACCTCGGAGGAGTCAAAACACTCCACCGAGGCCTCGGGGGCTACACCCGGCGGGTGCGCTCGCACGCACCCACCCACCGGAAAGGCTACAACGCTACGACCCTAGTTCATGACTCACTGATCCTCTGCGAGAGTGACCACACTCACCCAAAGGCTCGGGGGCTACTGTCGGGTACCAAAACAAGGGGTCCCCACAATTAACGATCAAGAGAAACAAACCCCTAAAAAAACCACGTCAAGAGCTCTGCTCGTAAAGACGGAACGAGCCAAAACGACGAACGAAACACCTCGACCACGTTCCTACTAGCACGAGACTCGCTCGACGGGATGCCTCGACCACCGAGAAATCTCCGACACGCACGACCCTGGGTCGAGTCAGTTGACCCATCTCACTCACCGACTCTGAGACAAAAGTCAAAGCATTTAATGCAACAACCAACCACTTCCTACCCCCATGGCTACAACAGTAACCAACGTGGAAGCAGTACCAGTGTCATATCTCAGTTTTTATTGCCCATCCCGGGATGGGCGGTGAAAACCTGTCACTGTACGCGCCATGCCGAGCACTATTCCACCACTGATTATCTTCGAGGGAGAGTACGACGAGTATCGTACCCCGAAATTCCCGAGACTCGGCCTTATCCATTCAACGTAGACCCACTTCGACCCATCCTCAACTCGGCCTCGACCAACTGCCGGTCAAACAAGGAAGCAAGGCTTGCATGCCACAGGATCCAAAGTCTTTTCACCGTCTCATCCTCTACGTCACCATGGTGTCCGGAGATGGCCGGCCATTCCCGGGGCATGTCGCTACAGCGGCCTCCACAGCGCTCAACAAAACTTTACTTCTAAGGCACCCCCGGCGTCCCTGCCTCCTCTTGACCCTATAAAAGGGCAGGCAGGGGACTCTACGAAAGTGGGGGCGACAACGGACAAGTAAGAAAGCCGGTCACCGTCCCACCGTAGAAGATCAATATCTCAAGCAATCTCCTTTGTACTCTCACTTTTTTTTCTGAGACCTGGGATCGGCTCCCTCTCTCACAGCTTGTAACCCCTACGCAAGCACTTAGGTGCAAGGAAATACAATACTCCCCCCTCCCCGCTGGACGTAGGGTCTTTTTTTGCCCGAACCAGGATAAACCCCCGTGTACTCTCCTTGCATCACCATCCAGATTAGGGACACGCAGCACTGATTCACTCGTTGGCTTAGGACCCTCGCGGGACCAGACACCGACAAGATGAGAACATAAAAGATATCAAATCGCGAACAAGCGAAAACCCAAAATAGGAAATGATAACAAGGAAGGGCAGAGAAAAGACTACCATTTCGGTCCACACTTGGCCGAAACGGCGAGTTTCACCAATCACCACTTTCTTACTTTTGCCCACCTTTCCAGCTATCCATCTCCCAAAAGCTACGTTAGCAGGCTCCTTCGGACCACCGCTACGCCCTCCAGCCTTCTGTTTCCGGGATTCCAGGCTGGTTGTATTCGCCACGTGAATAGGTAACACCTTCCGGCCACGGCCCCTTTGCCCTCTCACACCTCGGCCCTGACTGACATTAGTAGCTGTGGTCGAGGGGTTGCTCCACTCCGCATAATCAAGATGCATAGCGTCAAAGACGTGATTTAATCTCGGTTTCCCAGGCAAAGCTTGGCACTTGAAATTATGCTCTCGACTGACATAAACCCAATGATCTCCTCTGCCTTGTGCTCTATCATGTTCACAAAACTGAAATATGATGAGTCACCATCCTTAGGCGCAATGTTAAAACGCGGAAACACATACCCGTCCCGCCGCTCGATGCCCGAGAAGCGCGTTCCGCTGCTCAGCGGGGGACCTTCACAGGCAAGCCATTCCTCTACTAAATCACGGCCAATTTGCCGGCGAGCAGTCATAGTGAAAGCTTCCACTGCCTCAGCATCAACCCGTCCTTCGTTAATAATTTCGCCGAGGCGAAGGCCCTTCATTGGCGTCATCTCAGACACCAAAACGTGGGCTCTCGACAGTCCATTCTGTATCGCAGCCTCAACATCTTCGTCATTACGAACCCTATGATAATACCAATATTTGTTCCAAGCAGGCCATTTGTTCCGATAGGCCGGCACTATCGAAAATGTCCCTTTCGTCTTTTTAGGAACAAAATTATAGGACCCATAATGGGCCACCATCTCCATTTTCGTCTGTCTATCATTGACCGGCTTCTTGCGAAAGTGGGTTTCATAGTACCAGGCGAACGAATTCACGCTAAGAGTGCAGCCTGCCATCTTCAGCGCCATGGCGAATACACTCATCCGGGAAAACACATTAGGCGTCAGATGATGAATCCGCAAATCAAACCATTGCAGCACCTCACCGATGAAATCCTCGCGTGGAAACTGCAATCCAGCTTTAAAGAAGTCCCGAAACACCACGGCCTCATAAGGCTTAGGCCGGGGTACTTCCTCAGAGCCAGGAGCTCGACAGTGCGCGCGCATAGCAGGATGTATCAGCCCTTCTGCCAGGTATCGGTCGAGTTCCGCCTCTGTCACTTTAGAGCGACCCAAGCGATAGGTAGCCGGCTCAAGATCCAGCTGTCCCTTGGCGGAGGCAGGCACCGAGCCAGCAGTTTCGCCTTCCTCTTCGTCCTCAACAAGTTCAATATCAATTTCAGTGTCCTCCTCATCGTTAATATGAGATGGGCCAGCGCCCTCAACACCCGCCATGTGAAAAAGAATTCCTTAAAGCCCGCTTTGCGAATTCGTGCGGGACTCCGAACTAGGGTCACAAGAGGAGCTCCCGCTGGCGGAATCGCTACTGGAGGAGGAATCACTCGACATCTATCCAAGCAAGTAGAATGTGAAGACATAGAGAAACTAGAAAAATAGTAAAGAAGCGAAAGAAGAAAGATACGAAACTTGTTATGAAACAGTTATGAAAACGAAAGCAAGTATAAGCCAAAAGAAGCACTAACCTGCGAAGGGACACCAGCTAGTCTATGGGAATCCGAAAGCAGGCGAAAGCTGGAACAAGAGCCCAGCGAAGACCAAAGCAACAAGCGGCAGCCAGAAGACTGGTGAGCGCGGACGTTTCCTCCAGCCCTGGGGGTTTATATAGCAGCCCTGCAAGGCGACGCGTGCCTCGAGAGAGCAACGCGACGGTTCTCGAAAGAGTGTGATGGTTCGCATTCCGAGGAACGGTACCTCAGGCGCTAAAAATTATTATTAAAAAATTGGCAATAATAACAATAAAAAAGAATACATATATATTCTGCAGAAACAATAATAGTAAGTAAAAATAAGCAGTAACGCATTTCGACAAATGCACGACCTCAATAGCAGAACCAAATAATCTTCGCCAAACTTCCACCTTTCGCCAGGGGACGGCGTCCGGGCTCAGGAGGCACCCAAGTACAAGTTCACATGTGACGCCGTTCCATCCCCAATTGGTTCATTTCGCAGCGTCGAGGAGCTAATGTTGGGGCCGAGCCTCTCCTTTGGGCGCCCCTTGCGGCCCGAACGCCGTTCTGAGCTATCGCGAGAGCGAAATAATTGATGCTAGCACAGCGGACGTCCAGGCCTTTCGCCAACGCGAAAGGGTTGTCAGTGGCACGACGGGCGTCCCAGCCCTTCGCCAGAGCGAAATGGTTATCGCCAGCGCCCACAGGTGGATTTTCCTTTTCGGTTATTGCCATCTCGTGTAGGCAGGAGACTAATTGACTTCGTGGTCCCATAGCTTTCCCTGAATGTTTCGTCCGGACGGGATCATCTCGCCAAGAGGCGCCCGGCCACGGTCCCATAGCCCGGTCCTGCTGCGCAGGGCCAGCCAGTCTGGCGTGGGTCGGGCGCAGCACGGGGGAGACGCCGACCCTCGATGACCAGCACGCCCCGGGCGGCGAGGAATATTCCTAAGATTTAGGGTAGGTGTGAGGGCATTTGTGTCCTACGAAAAGCCTTCGGGCATGTATAAATACCCCCTTTTCACGGGATTGTAAGGAGGACAGTCTGGAAAATAATCCACCATTTTCCATATCAATTTCAATCTGTCTTCACCTCACCGGGTGTTCGATATACTTCATGCGACAACCATTGTTCGAAGGCCTTGGCACAGAACAACACAACCAATGTCAAAGTGCATGATCCCCTCAACATCCAAGATCTCTACCAAAGTATAGCATAAAGAAGTTATGGAAGAATATGATGCCACTTAAACTCAAAGTTTTCCATTGGCTAGCATTTGATAACCTATAACCTACTTCACCCATTAATTACAATCCATTCTTAGACAAACACCATCTACTGAGAAAATATATCATCAATTACCTGAAATGTTAGTGGTGATAAGAAATAATGTGAGATAGGAAGGAATCTCTGGAGTGTGGCAATATTTTTCCAAATGACCATGCACAAATGTTTGGATTGCACGGCGATACAAACCATGTAAAAATGATTATATATGCTTCCGATGACCAGCGCTTTTACTTCAAACTTTGCAACTAACTATCTGGGATCCAGTAATCGGCACTCGTTATTATTTTGAATAACTAGGAGCTTAATTTTACCAGTCTACCAGTACCAGGTGTTCTCTTTTCAGTACTGAATTTCTGCCGGTAAATGATAGTACTCTCTCAAGTAGTCATTATTACTGGTGAGCTGGACGACTGACAGCAGCGTTTTGGTTTTGATGTTGAGCTGAACCATCCATACCTTCTCGTCGTCCCTGGTGAAGTGATAATTGGAGACCAAGAAGCAAACGACGTTGGGTTTGTCCAAGCACACGACAGGCCACTGGGGAATTGCTTGCGGGAGGCCCTCGTATCCCGGAAGCGCCCAGATCTCCTCGCCGTCGATCTCCCCGTCTTCCACCCATTCCAATGGCTCGTGCATGCTGAGATTCATCGTCCAGGTCTTGACGGTGAAGACGAAGCGGGGGTGCCAACATTCCGTCCTGCGCTCACGGCAGCAGCAGTCATGGTCGTCACAGCTGTATAAGCCGCGGTCGGGGTCGACACTCCTGCAGCAGTTTGGGTGGATGCTGACGAACCTCACACGGCTGTCACCGGCGACGCCCATGCGTCGGACCCTGTCGTCATCGCCGTAGCTGCAGCGCCCCACCTCAGGAGGCAGACGTACATAACGGACCTTGGGGCTCGCCTCGTCAGCCATGTCGCACAGCAAGAAGCCGCAGCTGTACCAAATGCAGCATAGGAACCGGTCACCGACGCAGATGACGTTTCCGGGTGACCCGAACAGTCCGTACTGAAAAACAGGCACTGGCTCCATGAGCTCCCACCGGCGCATGCCGTGGCGGAGCACACAGAACACGGCCGTTTCCCATCCCGCATCGATATCGTACCACATGTCGACGTGGACCACGAGGAGGTTGTTCTCGCCTCGTCGCAGCAGGCCTATGCTCCCATTGTCCAGCCTTGGGCGGATGGGAGGGTCAAAGTAGGATGCAGGGATGCTCTCGGGCTTGGTCGGAAAGTCTGGAACAGGGAGCAGAGACAGCGACGGTGGCCGGCGGGCGCCCGCCGGCGCGTACACGAAGTGCTCCGCAGAGTATGATCGAGGGTTATCCATCTTCAAGAGGACCAACTCCCCGTGGGCCGCGACGACTCTGATTTCGTCGTCCTCATCGACACGCGCGCTGCTGTCGGGAAAGTCGTAGTAGAGGTAGGAGCTCGACGGCGGCGCGGCGCATCTCAAGGAGACGCGCACGCGTCGGCCTTTGGAGGTGCGGGACTCAGCGACGGTATTGGCTTCGGTAACGAATGATGAATCATCGGGGCGGCGGCGGCCATCGCTGCTCAGCATCACCCAGCGCCTGGCGGCAGTGGCCGCCGGTGAATCCGAGAGCAGCCTCCGGTGGCTGCATGTTGGTGCAAAATATCGACTGATTATTGGCCGTGGGCTCAGCACGTCAAAGCGACGAAGAGGAATCCGCCCCAGCATTATCGTCCATGCAGTGGTTGTACTAGCCGCTAGGTTACGGTGGTCACAATAATGGCGGCTGCGTGCTTGCGTTGGTAACCCTATCTAGTCTAGGTTAACGATGATTGAGGTGATTACCGTACCAGATAGGGTCACAGGAGTACATAATTGAGCTGGCCTGTAAACTGAATGGGCTTCGCATTGCCAGCCCAGAACGTTGCATTGCACGTCAAACTGAATGGGCCAGGACAACTACTGTTTAGCTTTTCTTTTATGGCCCATGTTTTAGCTGCAGCAAAATTCAGGCCACTTAGCTGCTATCTGCAGCTAATTGCGACTATTAGCGCATAGGATTTCTTAGAGCTAGGGATGAAAACAAAAACGATAGTTTTCGATTTTCGAATATCATTTTTGAGTTTTTTCTGATTTTTAGGCCTAAACGAGAACGGTAGCACTAATCGAAAAAACAAAAATGATAACGGTAAAAATAATCAAAAATGAAAGCAAAAACGATTTTGCTCCCTTCCTATTGTTTTCGAAGATCGCCATATTTAACCGGTAATTTACCGCCGGTAATTACCGATACAACACATACTTTAGGTTCAGTTGACCCACATGCCCATCTACACACGCAAGCACTTAAGGAATCAAGAACTTGATCGTTTATTTGTGTCTTTGTCAAGAACTGCTTTTGCGTGGTTTGCCACTGTTTGAGACTAAGATGGTGTGATTTGTATCGTTTTAGCTTGTGGCCTTTTGTCAATTGTGGTTTTATTTATTATTGTCGTGTGAGATACGTCAAGTTATATGGCTCTTCACATGTTCTACGGTTTGACGTGTTTATCCTTTTTAGATATCATTCTTATGGATTTTGATCGTTATCGATGTATTTTCTGATCGACTACTATCATTTTCGAAATTACTGGAATATCAGTGCCGTATTCGTTTCTGAAAATATTGTATCGATTTCATTTTCGAGAAAAAATGTGAAAATGAAAGTGATTTAGCCTCCTGTCGATCGTTTTCGTCCCTACTTAGAGCTATAAGTTGGTTCTCCTAGCTAATGTCCTCCCCGGCTATTGCTACAGCTGTAGACAAAGATATAAAACCTTGATTAGGACCCGATTGGTAGAGTTCCGAGCGTCTTTGGCTCTGTCTACTCCACGCACTATAGCAAGGAGTTATTTCTCTCTTTTCTTAAAATAAACTAGTTGCCAGTGAAACTACTATTTTTCTCCACGCACTACTAGATTTGTAGAAAATAATAGCAACATTTTTATCTACAAATAAGTTTATTATGAAAACATATTCAATGATCTTTTATAAGTGATTCTTGGAGCTCTGGGTGATGCCGGGGTACGAGGGCCTCCCATGTGGGCACCTACAGTCCCCTGTCGTGAGCTTGGACAACCCGGATGTCGTGTGCTTCATGGTCGCTAGGGTCCACAATGACCAAGACAAATGGATGATCTAGCTCGGCTCAGCTCTTGTGAGCATCCGCTTGGCTCTAGCTTGAGAAACAGAGGGAGCTTTGGGCTCCTGCGGCACTGTCGCGTTGTGGCTGTGACGCCCATGGCGCTCCCCAAGCATGGCCACGTGACTACGCTAGTGAGCGGGATGGAGGGAGCAACATCCTCTATGGGCTCTGGTGGCGATGCAAAGGTGAGGCTATGTTGCAATGGGGAGATGAGTGTGGGGTGAAGGTGAGACGAGTTGGATGAGAAACAAATGTGTGAAATGTGTGGACAGTGTTCTAGATAGAATGTGCGGATGAGGAGTCCTAAAGAGGAGTCCCACTAGCCTAGGTGGAGTTATTACAACGTAGCCGCTATAATAAAAAAAACTCGGGCTACGGGGGTAGACACCCCTAGTTATTTTAGTTTAAGTTAGAGGACTTCTCACGTAGCCCGAAAAAACTCCTGAACCCCATGCCCTGCCCTGCACACAGGGGCCTATAACCTGATGAGAGGGCCGGTTGATTTTACCTGTGCTTTGAGAGCGCGGGAGATTAGCCGCTATAGTGGTTTGGAGAGGCTGCCACTAAACACGATCTAGAACACTGTGTGATAGGCAGCGATGGAGGCGGAACCAAGCGGGCTAGCAAGGGCAGTGGCCCCACCCAAGCATAGTAGATTCATTTAAATACCTATATAAATATTTATATTTATAGCATAAAAATATTAATTTCACCTATTTTTTATTAAAATATGATGATTTTGGTTAGAAATAGTGTAAAATTTTTTGAAAAGTTGTTAAAACATATAATTATGTATATTTTATCACACTAAAAAATGCAGTCACATTTGTCCGGCCCCCTTAATCAAAATTGCTGGTTCCGCCTCTAGGCAGCGATAAACTAAATAATCGTCTATAATTAGGACTCAGCATGTGTTTGGCAACTATGATGAAAGAGCATGGGAAATGTAATAGTGGAACTACTTTTAGTTGGCAGAAAACTGTGTTTAGTATTCGGTGCCATTACAGATAATAATACAGTACCGGAAATTGGCCGGACGAGTGCCCAGCAATCTTGGCAAAGAGGTTTAGACGGGCTAGACGATTTCCTTCACGTTTTGCTGGGCCGTCCAAATAAAATGACACAGTTTTATTTGAGCCCAAGCCCAACTAATCACACGGTAATCATCGACAACCGAGGGCAGGGCTAGCGCTCACCTCGTTGGAAAGCAGCCGCCAATCCGCCATTCGTGACTCGTGAGATAGGAAGCGTGAACTTTTAAAAGGAATCGCTGGAGTGGCAATATTTTTCCAAATGACCACGCACAAATGTTTGCACTGCACGGCGATACAAACCATGCAAAAAAGATTATATATGCTACCGATGACCAGCTCAAACTACAAATTTTGCAACTATCTGGGATCCGGTAATCGGTACTCGTTGTTATCTTGAATAACTGGGAGCTTAATTTTACCAGCTTACCAGTACCAGGTGTTCTCTGGTTAGTACTGAAATTCTGCCGGTAAATGATAGTACTCTCTCCGGTAGTCATCGAGCTGGACGACTGACAGCAGCGTTTTGGTGTTGATGTTGAGGTGAACCATCCATACCTTCTCGTCGTCCCTGGTGAAGTGATAATTGGAGACCGAAAAGCAGACTACGTTGGGTTTGTCTAAGCACACGACGGGCCACTCGGGAATTGCTTGCGGGAGGCCCTCGTATCCCGGAAGCGCCCAGATCTCCTCGCCGTCGATCTCCCCGTCTTCCACCCACTCCAATGGCTCGTCCATGCTGAGATTCATTGTCCAGGTTTTGATGGTGAAGACGAAGTGGGGGTGCCAACATTTCTTTCTGTCGGAGTAACCGCAGCTGCAGCAGTCGGGGTCGTCATCATCAAGTTCAACGCTGCAGCAGTGTGGGTGGATGCTGACGAACCTCACACTGCTGTCGCCGGCGGCGCCCCTGCGTTGGACCCTCACAGGCTCGTCATTGCCGTACCTGCAGCGCCTCACCTCCGGAGGTGGACCTACATGACGGACCTTGGGGCTCGCCTCGTCAACCATGTCGCACAGCAAGAAGTCGGCCCCGTAGCGATCCCAGCATAGGAACCGGTCACCGACGCAGATGACGTGTTGGGGTGAGCTCAGCACTGCGTACTGAGTGGGCACTGTCTCCATGAGCTCCCAACGGTGCATGCCTGGGCGGAGCACACAGAACAAGGCCATGTCCCGTCCCTTACCGCGGTTGTACCACAGATCAACGTGGACCACGAGGAGATCGTTCTTGCCTCGTCGCAGCAGACCTATATGCCCCCAGAGTCCAACCTTGGGCGTCGGATGGGAGGGTCAAAGTAGGATGCAGGGACGCTCTCGGGCCTGGTCGGAAAGTGTGAAACAGGGAGCAAAGACAGCGACGGCGGCAGGCGGCCGCCTACCGGCCTGTACACGAAGTAGTCGTAGTCCTCCCCAAAACCATATCGAGGGTTATACATCTCCACAAGGACCAACTCGCCGTGGGCCGCGACGTAGTGGCGTAGCTAGAATTTATTGCTAGGGTGGTTTATTATTTAAATTTTTTTAATCACTATAAATATAAGTATATGGATTATGAAATGCAATAAGATTAAGATAATAAAGAGAGCATACAAAGGTATGAAAATAGACGAGTCTAGCTTGCTTAATGTAGAATTGAAAGATTACATACCCAAAATAGTTGATGAAAAATATGATACTATTTCCTTACCTCCTAATAGCCATGAAAGTATTGATTATCTCTCTTCTTCACTCGATTGTAAGAAATCTACAAGTTTTACTGAGAGGTCAACAAGAGAGCCAATATCACAACTCTTCTTCATATTTTAACAAATCAACAAGAAAATAAAATAATGTTTACCATTACAATATTCTAATGATATAGAAAAATCTGAAATAGCAGATGCATTCTGCTTTATTAGTTTGGATGAAGATTTTGGTAGACACCAGTATTAGTTAGGGCTAATTGGAAACGCGAGTACACGACTAAACTAGAAGGCTAATTGGATGAAGATTTAGAGAGACGTATCTGAGGACTCACATGTGCTGCTGCTCGTCGCTCAGAGCCTGCTGTCAGGATAGTTGGGATACGAAGGGGCGGAGGCATGCCGCATGGAGAAATACTATGCGAAAGGTCAGGGGTCACGCTTACGTGAATTCGTGATTTATGAAAGGCCATGGGACGGTCGTATGGATAATCAGACGGACCTTCGATGTTCTGCAGTTGAGGACACGAATTTTCCTATCGCTATGGGCTTTGCATGGGCTGAGCGCAGGGTGGTCCGCAGACCAACGGGACCACCCTGTAGCTCTGCCAGTGCCGCGACGACTCTAATTCTGATGCGGTTGCCCTCGTCGACACGCGCGCTGCTGTCCGGAAAGTCGTAGTAGAGGTAGGAGCTCGACGGCGGCGTGACGCATCTGAAGGATCGCAGGAGTACATAAATTGGGCAGGCAGAACATTGCATGGGCTTCGCGTTGCCAGCTAATGTTCTGAATAGCCGGTTATGAATTTTATTAGTTGCTAGCTTTCTCAAAGCCAAGAAGACTACATCAACTTAAGCCCAATTAGTGGCTGAGCAAAAGATATATATTAAACACCAGGGAATTTTACACAATAATCTATAAACATAAAAGATGAAAACCAGATGCAAAAGACGTTCCCAAGGTAGGGTTTGCGTATGTGTCTTCGTATGGGTGAGTATGCGTACGTTGTGAGTGTCTAGTGCTCAAAGTAGATTAGCTTAGCTCCTAGCCTTTCTAGAGGTGAAATCCACCAATGGCTATAGCTATGGCTATAGCCCAGCTATTTGAAACATTGTTGCCATTCCATGACATATAAAAGTATTTGAACATAAATGTTGATACATTTTTCTTAATAAACGGAATCAAGCTTAGAATTGTTTGACTCATCGGGAAGTTACATTTCTATTCTTTTTGGCTTTTGGGATAGAGGGAGTACTTGTTTAGCTTTTGTTTTTTTTAAGTCTACTACTTGTTTAGCTTAGATAGCGAAGTTAACATTACCATAGGAAGAGTGTTCACAAGTGATCAATTTTGATGTTCAAAGTGGGAACGCTGCCCGCCTCTAACACATCATCACTGTCAATCCGAAACTATATATGTGGTACACTGCCCAGCTGTGAAAATGAGGGCCGGTCCTGAGTTTTTGTGGAGTTAGAACGAAACTAAAATTTTGGGCCCTTTTATATAGACATGATGATAATACTACTAAGTACTACTGATTGCTAGTATATACACACATATATGGAATGTTACTATTCATATGAAATAATTTATATACATATTAAAACACCTCAAAATTTTCTTCTAACATTCCTCGATGCGAAGTCATCAATGATGGTGTCAATATCAATCTCATCCAACAAACGCTTCTCAATGCATAATATTGTCAATCCATTTAACCTCTCTTGTGAGTTGTGACATTGTAGGTCTCAAATAGTTCTTTAGCAATTTTAGTTTTGAGAAACAATTAGTAAATGCAATTTCAAATAATATCAGTACGCTAGACAAAAAAAATCACAAAGATTAAATAATTATACACTACTTTAAGGAGTCAAGTGCCTAACACATTGAATATTTGAATACTCTAGCGTCGGTCGTACATGATTAGGGATGACAGAGATTCATACGTGATTGGTTGGTTGCTGCCGCCTGCCTGCTGAAAGCCTGGCTGCCTGGAATACGTCGTTGCCCTATGCGGATCACCGTGCAGACATGTTCGGCCGGCGACTCGCTACTTGGCAGCGGCGGTGTCTGTCTGCCGTGACTCGTGAGGAAGCCGACAAGTCAGAGGAGAGAGGAGACAAGTCACGTGATCACGGAGACACGGATACGGACATACGGTGTTCATTTATCTGCCATATCACTACTACACAAATTATTTTCGGAGGCAGTGCCCAAACAGTAATGGAGGCGGTCACAAAATCCAACCGCCTCCTAAAATGCCAAGCTATTAGCGGAGGCGGGCGTTTTTATTGACCGCCTCCGTAAATTGATTTATGGAGGTGGGCATCTTAAGATAACCGCCTCTAAAAATAGTCTATTTTCGGAGGCTGTAAATCAATTTATGGAGGCGGGCACACCATAAGGCCCACCTCCAAAAATACAGGCCCAGCCCAACACAATATCCCGTTCGGACTATATATACTCATACTTAGGGTTTCAGTCTCCAATCTCACCCTCAACTCTTCCCACTCCCTCCGACGGCACACACACGACTTTCTCCTTCACTGGCCCTCCTCTCTCTCCCTCCAATGCGAACGACATCTCTCTCTCTCTGCCCTCTCTCGGTGGCGCGCTGGGCGCAGGGTGGCGGCAGCGGTGGGCCTCCCCTCCCTTCCTCCCTCCGGCGTGCAGCCCCCTCCTCCCTCTCCTCCGGCACAGCGCGCGGCCCGCGGCCTCCTCGTCCTCTCCCTCCCTCCAGCGTGCAGGGCCTGGATCTGGGCGGCGGCGCGGCCCCCGGCCCCCTCCTCCCTCTCCTCCAGCGCGGCGAGCGGCCCACGGCCTCCCTCACGCAGGCGCAACTCAAGCAGTAGGCAGGCCTCTCCCACCCCCGCCCCCCCCCCCCCCCCGAGTGTGAGCGGCGATGGGCCCCGGTGGCTCTCCCAGGTCCCGCCTCGGATCCGGCATCGATCCGGCATTAGGCGAGCAGATCTGGCTACGGGCACGTCGATCTAGCTGCGGGCAAGCAGATCCGGCTGCTGGCCAATGGATCCGTCGGCGGTGAGCTCGGGGAGGCTAGATCCATCGACTGCGTGCTCTTGGAGGCTAGATCCATCGACGGGCTCGACGATGGCGCCTCCCGACAGCGGCAGATCCCGGCGGCGCACGATACCGGGCTCATTGGACTTTTTTTTAATTCGTCAAATTATTTACGGAGGCGGGCAAGGCAACCGTCTCCGTTAATCTCCATTAATGGAGGACTTTGATTAGAGGCGGTTGGCATGCTCGCCTCAATTAAACTATTTTGTCTGTCTCCAAAAAGCTCTATGTAGTAGTGTATGTGTAACACCCCCGGTGTTACTGCGTGTCAATGCATCTAAGCGGAGCATGCGCATCTTTTTCTGGTGTTTCGTTTAATGCTGAAGTGCGTAGGATCCTTTCGGTAAGTTAAAAATAATAAATAAAAAGGGTATTTGAAATTTGACGTTTCAACCGGAGTTTAGCAGCTTAGGCTGGAAACTATTTTTTCTTAGCGAAACTGCTACAGAACATAGATGTGAACCCTAAACGTGATATGAAGAGCTAAGGGCGTAGTGGTTAGTGCAACTTGTGTTGTCAAGTAATTACATTCCTAGCTAGTTTTACCGGTGACCCGAAAAGTGAACTCGCAACGTAATTTTGGACTTAGGTTTCCACGTCGTTTTAACAGCCTGACATTGTCGTGTTGAGCTCGGTTGTTTGCGATATCGGGCTAGGTGTTGCTGCGGTGGGTTGGCTCGGGTGGGTAGCCTGCTAAGCCGTCTTGAGTGGAGTGAGGTTGGTTCAGGGTAGGTTGTCACCGAGTTGGAGTTTTTCAGAGCTTTAAAAACCGTGCTTGCGTGTGGCGTCGGGTTTGCTGGTTCCTGAGCGCGGTCACCGCTCGGAGTCGTTGCTCTACGCGGTTGGCCGGCTCTGCCCTTGGCGTCGCGGTGAAGGCCCTTTCCCCTCGGCGTCGCACTGTTTCGGTTGACCTCCCGGTCGATCGTGTGGGCTGGTTGGCTGACGTCGCTCTCTTTCCCCTGCCACTCGACCCCATTCCTTGCTGGCCCCGCTCGGTGCCGCGGTGTCCCGGCGTGTTGGTCGGCCACCGGCCACTGCGGCGCCGTCTTCTCGCGTCGCATCGGTACCTTGGCACAGCACGCCGCTGCCGCTGTCGCGCACGCCACGCTACCGCACAGCTCGCGCGCGTACGCGTCCCGGTCGGGCGGTGAGCGCGTGGGAGCCAGCTGCCAGCCGGACATCTCCCGTTTCCTTTCCCCTCCTACTCTGTTGCCGGGTCAGTCGAGCCGCGGCAAGTGTAGTTGGCTACACTGGCCCCCGTTCTGAAATTGCTCGCACCGGAGGTGAGTGGGGGCACCGGGCCACCCTCTGGACCGCGCACGGCGGTCACCGAGGCTCACACGGCGTCAATTGCGCGGGACTGTTGCCACCACCGCGCTGTTAAGGTCGAGTTTCCCCCTCTCCTTGGTCAGTCCTCCACCGGGGCACCCATAGCTCTATCGGTTGCACCGATAGCTTCGCCATCACCCCCGCCCCTCCCTGCGCACCACCCTAGGATCCCTATCGCCGCCTGGCCGGCGTTGGCGCGGGCGCGCCGCCGCGGTGCGCCACCGAGCCGCTCGGGCGCACGTGGCCGTCGTAGCTCCGATCATCTCTGACCGAACCATCGCCTCGGGTAGCTTCGTGGTGAGTCGCTGGTGCTCGCAGCTGTTTCTATTGTTTCCCGGAAGCCCGTAGCTCACCGGAACGGGGTTGCCGCCGTCGCAGGTTGTCCGTCTTCGGGGAGGAGCCGCCCCGCCGCATCCCGGCTCGTCCAACCGCTGTCCGAGGCTGCGCCTTGTCCTGTAGGTGAGTGTCGGCCTCCTAGTGGCGTCGGGGAAGTTCCCGGTTGCTCGGGGCGGCGGGCCTGTGCCCGTGTCACCGCGCCGGCGAGCGCAGGGATGGCAAGGGACCTGGCCGTGGTAACTGGAGAAGTTTGCAGGGTCCTTGTTGCATTACTTGTCTCTCTTGGAATAGTAAGTAGGAGCGCGGGTCGATTTGCTGAAAGCGCGGGGGCGTTTTTGACAAATAGCTTGGAGCGCAGGCCTCTCCCGGCCGTGGGCCGCGTGCGCGCGCTGCGCGCAGTTGGGCCGCGCGGCTGGGCCGTTGTTCGCTGAGTTGCGGGCCGCGCCGAAGGATTCGGTTTTTTTTAGAAATACCTTTGTAATTAAATTTCTGAAGCAAACTTTGAGGAATTTTTGCGACTTGTATAGATGTCCAAAAATCGTGAAACCACTTTTGTTGAGTTCCTAAATTCATGCCCTATCAGTTAGTAAACTCCTTTTGTGCACTACTATAGTGTTGCTCGGTCGATTAAATCTCTGCTTAAAATGACGTTTATTGATGCAACCAATTTTGTAGAATTTTACGTGGTAAATAGAGGATAGCCCTGGCTCTAAAAATTTTTACAGTAGATGCTTAATATTGTTAGATGCTTGCTGTAAATTTTATGGCCATCAAATAGCTTGTTTGTTAGGGTAGCTAATTTTCCCTAGAAATGCCTGTAGTAAATCGGTAATCGGAAGTGATGTGTCTGTTAGTTGCTGGAGTCGTTTTGCATCGGGTCAACCTTGTTAGTAGCGAGAATGTTAGCTTACCATTTCAGCTATTAGAGTTACCATTGTCACCTTTTTAAGCGTGGTCCTATCATTGCATGCATGTAGATCGCGAGGGAGTCGAGTACGTGGCAGTGGAGGAGCCGGACTACGAGGAGGTCATCGAGGAGTACGAGGAGGAGATCTTCGAACCTGAGGAGTTCCAGGAGCCGCCCGCTACTGACACCTCTGACTGTGCACCTGCCCCAGGCAAGCCCCGGTGCATAACCCTTATTTTTGCAAATATGATATATATTTAAATGTTGTGCATTTAAGTTACAGGAATTTCTATGATACCCACATGCATATATATTTATACCCAATGAGTCTTACTAGTACAGGATCGTATAGTTGCTTCGCTTAGGATCATCGGTAGGGTGAGTAACCCGTCGTTGCTCACAATAGGGAGTTACTCTAATGATTGTTATATTCGGAAAAATGGTGGAAAGGAAATGGCGACCGGGCAGGGATGTGGTATGGTTATTGGTGGGTGTAACCGATTGTGTCCCGCGGCCACGGGGCGCAATTGGGTTACACTGTTTCCCTGTCCGTGTCAATTAAGGACCGTTCGTTGCATGGACCCTGGTCAAGTCACAGATCTCCTTATCCCGAGCACATACTAGCGGATGGGGGCTAGGAAGACTTGTTACTCTCTTGTCATGGGCTCCGGCTCTTTCCGGACCGACTGATTGGAGGCGGGGATAGGTGGAGGTCTTAGCACCGTATTGAGGCCGGGCCTCGAATGCGGGAGCTAGGAGTCCAAGTTTGGACGGGGACCTGGAAACCTGTGACAGGAGGGGAACGGGTTGGTCTTGCTTGTGCCTGGGGTACAAGCGGGGCGTGTGTTTTTCGGGGTACCCAGCTGGGCACATTGATTCGCGAATCGCCGTTTCTGCGTGACGGTACGGCTTGACTGTGCTCTGGCATCGTAGTAAGAATTGGAAAGGGAAAGAGGGAGAATTGATTCAGTTGTGCTCAACTCTTGCTTGATTATAGCCTAGGTGCTTACAGAGAATATTGGTAAATGAATAAAATACGGCTTCTAAAAGTTAAGAAATTAAGGACAAACTCTTAGTGCTGCTTTCCGCATACAAGAAACCCACAAGCCATAAAGCCTATCATGATCCTTGAGAGTCGGGAAATAAAATTCCCAGTCGGGTAAGTCTTGCGAGTACATTGTGTACTCAGGGTTTATTTTTACCCCTGTTGCAGGTGCACTTTGAGCAGGTTTGTCGTGTGTGGAGGATTCTTCTGGTGGGCACAGACGGATCCGCATCGCTTCTGCTAGACGTTCTTTTATTTTCCACTGTTATTTAATGCACTCTGAACCTCTGGTATTGTAATAACTATTTCTGAGGCTCTGTATTGTATGAACTGGACTAAGTATTGTAAGTTTGTACTCATTATTGGATCCCGGGTGGAAAATGTGGAGCGTTCGAGTTCTCCCGTCGGGTGGGCTCGACGGAATCATCTGGTGTAGCTCACTTTCAGGGCTCTTAGTGCCTAGTGGAAGGCAAGTGCCCTGAAAGCGTGCTAAACTGGGCGATTCCGCCACAGGTGGTACCAGAGCCAATAATGAGCTTACAAGCTAAATCACCTATTTCAAAAGGCTTAAAAATTTGACCAACAAAAGGTTTATAAAAATTAGGATGCGGTAAAGTCGACGTAGTTAAGTATTAAGCCCTAGCAATATGGTTTACTAGGATAGTGGCACTGTTTTTCCTAACTATCTTCTGCAGGTACACTAACTTGCGTTGCGTAAGGAAACGCTAGTTTCGGAAGTGAGTGTACGTTGTGCCAAAGTTTAGCGAAAGGCCGCTATATTTCCGGCTTGAGTGAGCGTGTAGGGCGATGCATGCATTCCTAAGTTAAAAACCTGGTTAAAAAAAACCCCTTCACGATAATCACAGATAGTAACAGGGTAGAATAAGAATTAAAATGAATTGCTTTAATCCTTTCGAAGGCCGCATCATCGTCTCAGTCTCGTTCTCTAAATCGGGAGGAGTGCCCTAATGGTTGGTTCTTATCTGTTACAGATGAACCTGAGGTCCGGTCGTGGGGCAGCTGGGTCTGTTCACGGGAGTACCAGCGCTGGAGCGGGCCGTGACCCGGAGGGCCGGGACCCGGAGAATGGTCGCGAGAATGTCGGGGATAGTAACGACGCCCCACGCTTGGCTCCTCTTCCACCGCCACCGCCGCCTCTGATGACTCAAGCGGAGATGATGGCGGAGTTGTTAGCTTCTCGTCGTGAGACGGCCCGTGCCCTGGAGCTGATGGCACAGGCTGTCGGTGGCCTCGCTCGTGGGGGTCCCGGTGGCAACGGTGGGGACGGGGGCGGTGCCCGTGGTCTTGAGAGGCCCTGTTCTTATCAGGACTTCTTAAAGACTAACCCACCCACGTTCGCACCGACTGCTGAGCCTCTTGACGCGGAGCATTGGCTTCGTGTGCTGGAGCAAAAGTTTCTGCTGCTCACGGTGACCGATGAGCAGAAGGTGCGTTTCGCCGCACAGCAGCTGCTGGGGTCTGCCAGTGCTTGGTGGGATACCTTTAACGCCATGCAGCAGGCGGACCACCGGGTGACCTGGCAAGAGTTCACTGCCGCTTTCTGAGAGTACTTCATTCCGATGGGCGTTCTGAACAGGAAGCTCTCGGAGTTCTTGGACCTAAAGCAGGGAAGCCTGTCCGTGATGGATTATGTCAACAAGTTCAACCACTTGGCACAGTATGCTAGCACTCACGTTGACACAGATGAGAAGAAGAGGGACCGCTTCTACCGTGGCCTCTCTTGTGTTCTGCAGAAGGAGTTGTACACTGGGAACTACCAGACTTTTGGCACCTTGATGAATGCAGCCATTGCTATGGAGGGTCTGCAGCGTGACACTCAGGCAGAGTGGAAGCGCAAGCGGGGAATTTCTGGGTCTGCTGGTCACCAGCAGGCGCAGAAGATGCAGGCTGTTAAGAGGATGTCCTACCATTCTCCTGGTGGACAGCCGTCGCGACAGCCTCAGCAGACTCGTCAGGCTCCGACGACTCAGTACCGTGCACCTTCCCAGCAGGTGCAACAGCCACAGGGACAGCAGTTTCCACCTCGTCAGGGACAGATGGTCAAGTCTACTGGCTGTTTCAAGTGTGGCAAGGAGGGCCACTTTGCTCGGGAGTGTCCCGAGAACCGGCCTATTCAGTCTGCCCAGCCGTCTGCCAACTCTCGCCTGATCAAGAGGACGGTTATCAAGAAGAAAGCCCCAGTGAGCCGTTCGGGACAGTTGAATTATACGGAGGCCGAGGAAATATTGCAGGATCAACCTGTGATGGCTGGTATGTTCACCATCAACTCTCATCCAGCACTTGTGTTATTTGATTCTGGAGCATCGCATTCATTTATGAGCATGGGGTATGCGGAGAGGCATAATCTACCTATTATGGCCATCCCTAAGGCCTATAGAATCAGCACTCCGGGTGCGAACATGTTTATCAACACCCGGACGGATACTGTCAGTTTAGTGCTAGCCACCCACAGTTATCGCCTTCAGTTCATGTTGCTACCTGGGCATGGCATTGATGCAATACTGGGCATGAACTGGCTAAAGGTTTACGGGGTAGTGTTGGACCTTAAGCGAAGGGTTGTTGAGTTGCGACTTCCTGGGTCTGAGGATAGGATGTCTCTTCTCATTCCCTCGGAACTCACTTCTCCAGTTGCTGCAACTGTGGAAGCCTCTTCTGATCTCACCTCTATTCCAGTGGTCTGTGAGTTCCCAGATGTTTTTCCTGATGATTTGCCGGGGTTACCACCGGATAGAGATGTGGAGTTCACCATTGAGTTAGAGCCTGGCACTGCTCCTATTTCTCGACGTCCCTACCGTATGGCACCGAAGGAGTTAGCTGAAATGAAGAAACAATTAGAAGAATTGCGGAATAAAGGGTTCATCCGTCCCAGTTCTTCACCTTGGGGTTGTCCTGCCATTTTTGTGAAGAAGAAGGATGGCACTCTTCGCATGTGTGTGGATTATCGTCCCCTCAATGCGGTAACCATTAAGAACAAGTACCCTTTGCCGCGTATTGATGCTTTGTTTGATCAGTTGGCTGGGGCAAAGGTGTTCTCTAAAATAGATCTTCGGTCGGGATATCATCAGATAAAGATTCGGCCACAAGATATACCAAAGACAGCTTTTTCTACTAGGTATGGGTTGTATGAGTACCTAGTCATGTCTTTCGGTCTCACAAATGCTCCTGCATTTTTCATGTATCTCATGAATTCAGTCTTTATGCCGGAGTTGGATAAGTTTGTAGTAGTGTTCATCGACGACATCTTGATTTATTCCAAGAATGGAGAAGAGCATGCACGGCATCTCCGCACCGTCCTGACCCGGCTGCGAGAGCACAAGCTGTACGCTAAGTTCAGCAAGTGTGAGTTTTGGTTGGATCAAGTTCAATTCTTGGGACATGTTCTGACCCCTGAGGGTGTGTCTGTAGATCCTAGCAAGGTTCAGGATGTGTTGGATTGGAGGTCTCCTGCCTCCGTGCATCAGATCCGACAGTTTCTGGGTCTCGCCGGATACTATCGGCGTTTCATTCCAGATTTCTCTAAAATAGCCCAACCTATGACCAAGTTACTTCAGAAGGATGCCAAGTTTGTATGGAATTCGGCTTGTGAAGAAGCTTTTCAGGCCTTGAAGAAGTTCCTTACCTCAGCTCCTGTTCTGGCTCAACCGGATATTGAGAAGCCTTTTGATGTTTATTGTGATGCCTCCAGAACTGGGCTTGGGTGTGTGCTTATGCAAGAGGGGCGTGTGATAGCATATGCTTCGCGCCAACTGAAAAAGCACGAAGTGAATTACCCAACCCATGATTTAGAGCTAGCTGCAGTGGTGCACGCTCTAAAAATTTGGCGACACTATTTGTTGGGGAATAAAGTGCATATTTTTACGGACCATAAGAGCCTTAGATATATTTTTACTCAACCTGAGTTGAATCTGAGGCAGAGGAGATGGCTTGAGTTAATTAAAGATTACAACTTGGAGGTCCATTATCATCTGGGAAAAGCTAATGTGGTGGCTGATGCTTTGAGCCGCAAGTCACACGTGCCTGAGGAAGAGTCCATGTCTCTCTCTCACTCTGCAGTGTTGGCACAGATTGCTTTGGTCTCGGAGTTACTTGAGCAAATCATCGCGGAACAAAGGTATGATGACTTGGAGATTCCCCACATCAAGAAATTGATGTCTGAAGGGCGTGGTCTGCACTTTAGCATTGATGAGCAAGGTGTGGTGAAGTACAAGAACCGGTTAGTGGTTCCCGGGTAATGAGGAGCTTAGAAGGAAGATTCTGGAGGAGCCCACCATTCCAAGCTATCTATTCACCCGGGGAGTAACAAGATGTACCATGATCTGCGTCAGCTGTATTGGTGGTCATACATGAAGCAGGATATCACCAAGTATATTGCTGGAGTGTGATATTTGTGGAAGAGGTAAGGCAGACCATCTGCGGAGGCCGGGTTTTCTACAGCCTTTGCCCATTCCGGTCTGGAAGTTGGGAAGATATTTCCATGGATTATATTACAGGATTACCTCGCACCGCCTAGGGCCATGATTCTATTTGGGTCATTGTGGATCGCCTCACTAAGACTGCTCATTTTCTTCCAGTGGGTCGAGGTATACAGCCTCGCAGTATGCCAAGCTGTATTTTGATCGCATTGCTTACCATTATTTCTGACCGTGGAGCAGTTTTCATGTCACGGTTTTGGACGCAACTCCAAGAATGTCTTGGTACTCGCCTTCTCAGAAGTTCAGCCTATCATCCTCAGACCGACGGTCAGACAGAGAGGGTGAATCAAGTGCTTGAAGATATGTGGAGAGCTTGTGTCATCTCTTTTCCTGAAAAGTGGGATGAATGTTTGAAGTTGGCCGAGTTTTCTTATAATAACAGCTATCAAGAGAGCATCCAGATGGCACCTTTTGAGGCTCTGTATGGCAAGAAATGCAGAACCCCACTCAACTGGGTTGAGGTGGGAGACCGTGGTTATTTCGGGCCTGACTTTGTGCTTGAAGCAAGAGAGAAGGTTGGGATTATCCGGAGTCATTTAAAGGCAGCACAGAATCGACAGAAAACCTATGCAGACAAAAGAAGGAGGCCCTTGGAATTTGAAGTTGGGGATTATGTGTATCTCAAGGTGTCTCCCATGAAAGGTGTGCATCGTTTTGGTGTCCGTGGGAAGCTAGCCCCATGCTATGTTGGGCCCTACAAGGTTTTGGCCCGGCGTGGTTCCGTGGCCTACCGCATTCAGCTCCCGGATATTTTGTCAGCTGTCCACGATGTTTTTCATGTGTCCCAGTTGAAAAAGTGTTTGCGGGTTCCCACTGAGGCAGTAGAAATTGAAGGACTTTCCCTTCAACCGGACCTTTCTTATGAAGAGCATCCGGTAAAAATCTTGGACGAAAAAGAGAGAGTGACCAGGAACAATGTGGTAAAATTTTACAAGGTCCAGTGGCAGCGTCATTCGGAAGAGGAAGCAACGTGGGAACTTGAGAGTTATATTTTGAAGCATTATCCCCATCTCTTATCTAGCCCCTGAAGGTAACCGTTCAGTGAAAGTTTTCTCTACCCTCTTTTCTCCACACTAGGCACGGGAAATCTCGGGTCGAGATTTTCTTTTAGGGGGGTAGAGCTGTAACACCCCCGGTGTTACTGCGTGTCAATGCATCTAAGCGGAGCATGCGCATCTTTTTCTGGTGTTTCGTTTAATGCTGAAGTGCGTAGGATCCTTTCGGTAAGTTAAAAATAATAAATAAAAAGGGTATTTGAAATTTGACGTTTCAACCGGAGTTTACCAGCTTAGGCTGGAAACTATTTTTTCTTAGCGAAACTGCTACAGAACATAGATGTGAACCCTAAACGTGATATGAAGAGCTAAGGGCGTAGTGGTTAGTGCAACTTGTGTTGCCAAGTAATTACATTCCTAGCTAGTTTTACCGGTGACCCAAAAAGTGAACTCGCAATGTAATTTTGGACTTAGGTTTCCACGTCGTTTTAACAGCCTGACATTGTCGTGTTGAGCTCGGTTGTTTGCGATATCGGGCTAGGTGTTGCTGCGGTGGGTTGGCTCGGGTGGGTAGCCTGCTAAGCCGTCTTGAGTGGAGTGAGGTTGGTTCAGGGTAGGTTGTCACCGAGTTGGAGTTTTTCAGAGCTTTAAAAACCGTGCTTGCGTGTGGCGTCGGGTTTGCTGGTTCCTGAGCGCGGTCACCGCTCGGAGTCGTTGCTCTACGCGGTTGGCCGGCTCTGCCCTTGGCGTCGCGGTGAAGGCCCTTTCCCCTCGGCGTCGCACTGTTTCGGTTGACCTCCCGGTCGATCGTGTGGGCTGGTTGGCTGATGTCGCTCTCTTTCCCCTGCCACTCGACCCCATTCCTTGCTGGCCCCGCTCGGTGCCGCGGTGTCCCGGCGTGTTGGTCGGCCACCGGCCACTGCGGCGCCGTCTTCTCGCGTCGCATCGGTACCTTGGCACAGCACGCCGCTGCCGCTGCCGCGCACGCCACGCTACCGCACAGCTCGCGCGCGTACGCGTCCCGGTCGGGCGGTGAGCGCGTGGGAGCCAGCTGCCAGCCGGACATCTCCCGTTTCCTTTCCCCTCCTGCTCTGTTGCCGGGTCAGTCGAGCCGCGGCAAGTGTAGTTGGCTACACTGGCCCCCGTTCTGAAATTGCTCGCACCGGAGGTGAGTGGGGGCACCGGGCCACCCTCTGGACCGCGCACGGCGGTCACCGAGGCTCACACGGCGTCAATTGCGCGGGACTGTTGCCACCACCGCGCTGTTAAGGTCGAGTTTCCCCCTCTCCTTGGTCAGTCCTCCACCGGGGCACCCATAGCTCTATCGGTTGCACCGATAGCTTCGCCATCACCCCCGCCCCTCCCTGCGCACCACCCTAGGATCCCTATCGCCGCCTGGCCGGCGTTGGCGCGGGCGCGCCGCTGCGGTGCGCCGCCGAGCCGCTCGGGCGCACGTGGCCGTCGCAGCTCCGATCATCTCTGACCGAACCATCGCCTCGGGTAGCTTCGTGGTGAGTCGCTGGTGCTCGCAGCTGTTTCTATTGTTTCCCGGAAGCCCGTAGCTCACCGGAACGGGGTTGCCGCCGTCGCAGGTTGTCCGTCTTCGGGGAGGAGCCGCCCCGCCGCATCCCGGCTCGTCCAACGGCTGTCCGAGGCTGCGCCTTGTCCTGTAGGTGAGTGTCGGCCTCCTAGTGGCATCGGGGAAGTTCCCGGTTGCTCGGGGCGGCGGGCCTGTGCCCGTGTCACCGCGCCGGCGAGCGCAGGGATGGCTAGGGACCTGGCCGTGGTAACTGGAGAAGTTTGCAGGGTCCTTGTTGCATTACTTGTCTCTCTTGGAATAGTAAGTAGGAGCGCGGGTCGATTTGCTGAAAGCGCGGGGGCGTTTTTGACAAATAGCTTGGAGCGCAGGCCTCTCCCGGCCGTGGGCCGCGTGCGCGCGCTGCGCGCAGTTGGGCCGCGCGGCTGGGCCGTTGTTCGCTGAGTTGCGGGCCGCGCCGAAGGATTCGGTTTTTTTTAGAAATACCTTTGTAATTAAATTTCTGAAGCAAACTTTGAGGAATTTTTGCGACTTGTATAGATGTCCAAAAATCGTGAAACCACTTTTGTTGAGTTCCTAAATTCATGCCCTATCAGTTAGTAAACTCCTTTTGTGCACTACTATAGTGTTGCTCGGTCGATTAAATCTCTGCTTAAAATGACGTTTATTGATGCAACCAATTTTGTAGAATTTTACGTGGTAAATAGAGGATAGCCCTGGCTCTAAAAATTTTTACAGTAGATGCTTAATATTGTTAGATGCTTGCTGTAAATTTTATGGCCATCAAATAGCTTGTTTGTTAGGGTAGCTAATTTTCCCTAGAAATGCCTGTAGTAAATCGGTAATCGGAAGTGATGTGTCTGTTAGTTGCTGGAGTCGTTTTGCATCGGGTCAACCTTGTTAGTAGCGAGAATGTTAGCTTACCATTTCAGCTATTAGAGTTACCATTGTCACCTTTTTAAGCGTGGTCCTATCATTGCATGCATGTAGATCGCGAGGGAGTCGAGTACGTGGCAGTGGAGGAGCCGGACTACGAGGAGGTCATCGAGGAGTACGAGGAGGAGATCTTCGAACCTGAGGAGTTCCAGGAGCCGCCCGCTACTGACACCTCTGACTGTGCACCTGCCCCAGGCAAGCCCCGGTGCATAACCCTTATTTTTGCAAATATGATATATATTTAAATGTTGTGCATTTAAGTTACAGGAATTTCTATGATACCCACATGCATATATATTTATACCCAATGAGTCTTACTAGTACAGGATCGTATAGTTGCTTCGCTTAGGATCATCGGTAGGGTGAGTAACCCGTCGTTGCTCACAATAGGGAGTTACTCTAATGATTGTTATATTCGGAAAAATGGTGGAAAGGAAATGGCGACCGGGCAGGGATGTGGTATGGTTATTGGTGGGTGTAACCGATTGTGTCCCGCGGCCACGGGGCGCAATTGGGTTACACTGTTTCCCTGTCCGTGTCAATTAAGGACCGTTCGTTGCATGGACCCTGGTCAAGTCACAGATCTCCTTATCCCGAGCACATACTAGCGGATGGGGGCTAGGAAGACTTGTTACTCTCTTGTCATGGGCTCCGGCTCTTTCCGGACCGACTGATTGGAGGCGGGGATAGGTGGAGGTCTTAGCACCGTATTGAGGCCGGGCCTCGAATGCGGGAGCTAGGAGTCCAAGTTTGGATGGGGACCTGGAAACCTGTGACAGGAGGGGAACGGGTTGGTCTTGCTTGTGCCTGGGGTACAAGCGGGGCGTGTGTTTTTCGGGGTACCCAGCTGGGCACATTGATTCGTGAATCGCCGTTTCTGCGTGACGGTACGGCTTGACTGCGCTCTGGCATCGTAGTAAGAATTGGAAAGGGAAAGAGGGAGAATTGATTCAGTTGTGCTCAACTCTTGCTTGATTATAGCCTAGGTGCTTACAGAGAATATTGGTAAATGAATAAAATACGGCTTCTAAAAGTTAAGAAATTAAGGACAAACTCTTAGTGCTGCTTTCCGCATACAAGAAACCCACAAGCCATAAAGCCTATCATGATCCTTGAGAGTCGGGAAATAAAATTCCCAGTCGGGTAAGTCTTGCGAGTACATTGTGTACTCAGGGTTTATTTTTACCCCTGTTGCAGGTGCACTTTGAGCAGGTTTGTCGTGTGTGGAGGATTCTTCTGGTGGGCACAGACGGATCCGCATCGCTTCCGCTAGACGTTCTTTTATTTTCCACTGTTATTTAATGCACTCTGAACCTCTGGTATTGTAATAACTATTTCTGAGGCTCTGTATTGTATGAACTGGACTAAGTATTGTAAGTTTGTACTCATTATTGGATCCCGGGTGGAAAATGTGGAGCGTTCGAGTTCTCCCGTCGGGTGGGCTCGACGGAATCATCTGGTGTAGCTCACTTTCAGGGCTCTTAGTGCCTAGTGGAAGGCAAGTGCCCTGAAAGCGTGCTAAACTGGGCGATTCCGCCACAGTATGTTTACTGGGCTCAATTGCTAAATACTAGTACTAATCTATACATACCTAGGAGGGGGCCATCAGCTCCAAGGACCTGGGACAGCTGCCCCTCTCGCCCTGCCCCAGGGCAGGGCCTGAAAGTAGTAACTCTAGAGGCAGGTGTCTTATGATGTCCACCTTTGTTATTTTAATAAAAAACAACAAAGAATAGATTCTCATCGTTGGAGTAGATTCACGTCGTCAGAACTTCGTATCAACGTTGTCCTCATCCGTCCACCTTCATGCCATGCTCACCATCCACGCATGCACCTCCATGTCATGTCCTCGCTAGATTTGTACAGAGGAGGCATAATGGAGGCAGAGGAAGAAGAACAAGAGGGCCCCAACAGCGCTGCCATTCTCAACCATACCCTGTCGCTGGATCATAGAGAGGGAGAGGGGGCGAGATCTCACCGTTGATCGCACACCATGCCGGAGAAGACTCGCACCGGTCCACCCAACTTGCCGAGGGTTGCTATGTTGAGATCTAGGATGGATGCATGGTGGCTGGTAGGGTGGGATGGGGGAAGGGGTGACCCGTAGGTTGGGTCAAAGATATGGCGGTTGGTGGGGTTGGGGTAGCGGCCTAAAGGCGAGGAGTCAGATTTCAGCGGACCAGAAGATTTGCACCGGTCCACCTAACTTGCCGAGGGTTGCTGTCTTGAGATCTAGGGCGGATGCAGGTTATGGTGGCCGGCATGATTGGATGGGGGAAGGGGTGACCCGTAGGTTGGGTTGGGGACATGGCGGTTGGTGGGCTTGGGGTAGCAGCCTAAAGGCGAGCAGCCAGTTTTCGGTGGACCATTCACGAAGATTGCAGTTGGTGGGGTTGGCCGGCATGATATGATAGGCAGCGATAAACCAAATAATCATCGACAATTAGGACTCACCATGTGTTTGGCAACTATGATGAAAGAGCATGGGAAATCCAATAGTGGAACAGCTTTTAGTTTTTAGCCGAAAACTGTGTTTAGTATTCGTGCCATTACAGATATAATACAGTACCGAAAATCGGCCGGACGAGTGACCAGCAGTTTGGGCAAAGAGGTTTAGACGGGCTAGACGATTTCCTTCACGTTTTGCTGGGCCGTCCAAAATGACACAGTTTTGTTGGAGCCCAATTAATCACACCCTAATCATCGACAACCCAGGGCAGGGCTAGCGCTCACCTCGTTGGAAAGCAGCCGCCAATCCGATCGAGCACCATTACCAGCTTCATCACCGCCGGCTTCCACCAAACCATCCCTAGCCATTATGAAACTTCTGTCGCGGCTTGGTTCTCTGGGTGGCTCCGCCTTCGACGGGTCCAGCCTCTTCAGACGCGGTGTTCCCCTCGGCCTATGACGATCAATCCATCTCGTCCCAAGTCACGGCCAACTGAGGGAGCCATCTAATTCTCAGGCGGCCGCCGCTGGCAAAGACCCAAGCTGGGTTCTGCTGAACCACCGTGACTGCCGCAGGGTCACCGACGATGACTTCATGGCTGCGAACAACAAAACTATGGCAGACTCCCGCACCTCCACGGGGTAGCAGCGCTTGCGCGTCTGGTTCCGCCGCGCCGCGCCGCCAGCGAGCTCCTTCCTCTACTATAATTACGTGGGTCATACCATGCCCGATGGCGAGAAAATTGCACTTGCCGTCATCGCAGCCCACGGCGACTCCGTCGTCTTGCGAATGACCACATCGACGCGCCGGCCTTGTCCGTACGACCATTTTGTGTACAAGGTGTTAGACTTAGCATGTTTAGTTGAGTTTCATTTTCCTTTCAGTTGTAATCCCGTTGTAACTCTGCATGTGTCATGTTTAGCGTGTAGAACCACGGTCCCGGGCGGAGATGTGCCCAGTCCAGGACGTGGCCGCGTGAGTAGGGTGCGTGGTCACCGCCACTGCATGGTCGTCGTGCATGTCGCTCGGCGTGGCAGAGAAACTGGATCGAGCAGCGATCGTGTGGTGGCGGGGGACGGGCTCAGGCCCATGTATCTGCATAATAAAAGGCAAGGAAAAAAACCCAAAAAGCTGCGGCTGTTGTGCAGCGAAAAACCATCGCATTCTGTTATCCAGTTCATTGTGTGTGTTGCGTGCGCCCGGTGATCGCGCTCCGGCGTTCCAGTCAGCAGCAGGGGTCGGCGGACACCGCCGGCTCCAACAAGTGGTACCGGAGCCTAGGTGTATGTTCTACATTGGGTCTGTTAGCCCACCGTGAGAACCCCTCGGAAGAAGTTCGTGATCCCGTGCAAGGCGGCGACGGCGACGGCGAAGATGGGTGACGAGATGTCGCCGAGCACTGAGGCGGGAAGTGGCGTTCGCGAGAGCTCGCTCATGTGGCCGATGCTCACGCGCACGAACTACTCCGAATGGTCCATGCTGATGCAATGCAACTATGAAGCGCTGGAGATCTGGTACACCATCGATTCGGGGACGAACGTCAAGCGTTCCAAGGATCGTCAGGCGATGAGCTGCCTGAACCGATCTGTGCCACAGGAGATGTGGACGACGTTGGGAAGAAAGAACACCGTCAAGGTGGCGTGGGAGGCGGTCAAGACGATGCGACTCGGTGCTGATCGTGTCAAGGAAGTCAATGCCCAGAAGCTGTTACAAGAATTTGAGAACAACAGCTTCAAGGATGGGGAGACAGTCGACGATTTCGGCATGAGGATTAACAATCTTGTCGCCAACCTTAAAGCCCTCGCGAAGACGGTGGATGAGCCCCGAGTCATGAAGAAATTTCTCCGAGTCATCCCTGTGAAATTCGCGCCGGTTGTGGTTTCGATCGAAATGTTCTGTGATCTGAAAACCATGACGCTCGAAGAACTGGTGGGGAGGCTGCGTGCGGCAGAGGAACGCATGGAGAAGGTAGAACAGATCGTGGACAAAGCTGGTCGATTGCTTCTGGCCGAGGAGGACTGGATCGCGAAATACAAACATCGCCTTAAGTCCAACTCACTCAAAGAAAGCAGTGGCAGTGGTGGTCAGTACAAGGGCAAATCGCCGGTGAAGCATGATGGCGGTGGTGGAACTGGTGGCCAGAAGGCCATCAAGCTCACGTCGGAGGGCACTCCTCGGCGTAAAGGTAGGTGTCGCAACTGCGGCATCTATGGGCACTGGGCCGAAGATTGCAAGAGGCCCAAGAAGGAAAAGAAAAATGAGGAGAAGGAGGAGGCGGCGAACGTGGCTGTCGCTGATGCACAGCCGGCATTGTTCATGGCGTCGGCAAGCGAGATCGTGCACAAGGCCACCAAGTTCGTACATCTGGCGGAGAAGAAGGTGGCTCCCATCCACTGCGATGACGCCGTGTGGGTGCTGGACACAGGAGCCAGCAACCACATGACGGGGACGCGGGAAGCACTGACACGCCTTGACGAGGAGGTGTCAGGTAATGTTCGTTTCGGCGACGGCTCCTGCGTTGAGATCAAGGGGCTCGGCTCAATCGTCATGGAGGGACGAGATCGCCAACACAAGGTACTGACCAATGTGTATTACTTTTCCAAGTTACAGAGTAACATCATCAGCTTAGGCCAATTGGAGGAGGCTGGGTGTGAAGTGTTAATGAAAAATGGCAGACTTACAGTTGTTGATTCTGAGGGTAAACTAGTGATCAATGTCCCATGCACTAGTAACAGGCTCTATACCCTGAAGAATGCAGTAGTACCCCCTGTTTGTTTGCACATGAACTTAGCAGATCCAACTTGGGTGTGGCATGCAAGGTTTGGTCACCTGAATTTTAGAGCACTTCGAGATCTAGGCAGTAAGGGGATGGTGGAAGGCCTGCCAGAGATAGATCGAGTCGAACAGGTTTGTGATGGCTGCACATTGGGAAAGCAGCACAGAAAACCATTCCCTCAGCAATCCTCATTCAGAGCAAGTCAGGGCTTAGAATTGGTTCATGCTGACTTGTGTGGAAAGATCAGCCCACCAACCCCAGGTGGGAAACAGTATTTTCTGCTTGTGGTAGATGACCACAGCACATACATGTGGGTGGACTTGTTGAAAGCTAAAGATGAAGCACTGCAATACTTCAAGAAAATTAAACAACAAGCTGAATTAGAATGTGGCAAGAAGATGAAGGCAATGAGAACTGACAGAGGGGGAGAATTTAACTCAAACCTATTCACTGCCTTCACCAATAATACAGGCATCAAGCATTACACTACTACTGCTTACTCTCCACAGCAAAATGGAGTAGTGGAGCGTCGTAATCAAACCATAGTGGAGATGGCTAGATGCCTGTTAAAGTCAAAAGATGTGCCACCAAGGTTCTGGGGTGAAGCTGTTGTAACTGCAGTGTTCATATTAAATCGAGCTCCAACCAAAAGCCTTCAGAACATGACACCATATGAAGCTTGGCATGGAAAGAAACCCAGGGTGGATCATATGAAAACTTTTGGGTGTGTAGCACATGTAAAGAAAGTTGGGCCTGGTATCACAAAATTGTCTGACAGATCAACCAAAATGGTTTTCCTCGGGTATGAGTCAGGAACAAAAGGGTATCGGGTGTTTGATCCTGTAAACAACCAACTACATGTGAGCCGAGATGTTGTGTTCGAGGAGCAAGAGAAATGGAATTGGGATACCCCAAGAAGCTCAGGCCAGGCTGAAACTAAAAGCTTTATTATTGATCTTCAGCCTACTATAGCAGAACCAACAATGTAACCTACAGCTGTATTTGAAGAGGGTGAAGGCAGTCAGAGGATCAGGGGGAACAGGGTCATGAATTGTCACCGCAGGCATCATTACCAGCATTACCAAGGTCCCCATCGACACCAAATAATTCTACAGTAGGCTCTAATGCCACTGGGTCGAACTCTGCAGGTAGCTCAGACTCAGTTCAGGGTCCAGTCAGGTTCAAGTCCTTGACTGATTTGTTTGATGCCACTGAGGAGATACATGACTATGAATATAGTGGGTTATGCTTGCTTGCAGCTGATGAACCAGCAAGTGTTGAGGAGGCTTTGGAAGAAAAATGTTGGAGAGATGCAATGAATGCAGAATTGCAATCCATCAGTGACAACATCACTTGGAGACTGACAGAGCTACCAAAAGGTCAGCGAGCTATAGGTCTCAAGTGGGTGTTTAAAGTGAAAAAAGATGCAGTTGGTAACATTGTCAAACACAAGGCTCGACTTGTGGCAAAGGGGTATGCACAAAAACAAGGGGTGGATTTTGATGAAGTCTTTGCACCTGTGGCCAGACTAGAAACAGTAAGATTACTTTTGGCTCTAGCTGCAAATGGGGGCTGGGAGGTCCATCATATGGATGTTAAATATACTTTTCTAAATGGGGATCTCCTAGAAGAGGTGTATGTTCATCAGCCACCAGGATTTAAAGATCCAGACAATGCAGGGTTGGTGCTTAAGTTGAATAAGGCCTTATATGGGTTGAAGCAGGCTCCAAGAGCATGGAATGCAAAACTTGATCAAGAGCTGTACAAACTCGGTTTCAGAAGGAGTGAGGAAGAGCATGTTGTGTACAGAAGAAGTGAGGGTGATTCATTCCTCATAGTTGGTGTGTATGTAGATGATTTAATCATCTGTGGTCCAAATAGCAGTAAGATCTGTGGATTCAAGGAACAGATGAAGAAGCTTTTCAGCATGAGTGACTTAGGCCTACTAAGTTACTACCTTGGGATGGAGATGACTCAAAAGGATGGTGAGATATCAATTTGCCAAAGTGCCTATGCTACCAAGATAGTAGAACAGTGTGGTCTGTCAGGCTGTAATTCTATAGATACACCAATGGAACAGCGTGTGAAAAGGTACTTGATGCTACCAGGTATAGGAGTATAATTGGGAGTCTTAGATACTTGGTTAACACAAGACCAAATATTGCTTATGCAGTTGGGATAGCAAGTCATTTCATGGAGTCACCAATCAGTGAGCACTAGGGTGCTGTAAAAAGGATAGTCAGATATATATCTGGAACTATCAGCTTTGGGCTCAAGTATGGTGCAGGGGGAGATGGAGGTCTGAACCTGTTGGGATACACAGACAGTGACCATGGTGGTGATCTTGTGCTGCGCAGAAGCACCACTGGCATGGTATTCTTCCTGGGATCAAATTTGGTGACATGGACCTCACAGAAACAGAAAGTTGTTGCCCTCTCTTCGTGTGAGGCCGAGTACATGGCAGCAGGAGCAGGTGCTTGTCAGGGAGTGTGGCTTAGCAGGCTTTTAGCTGAACTGATGGGAAGAAGAGTTCAGAAGTTCAAACTTCTTGTGGATAACAAATCGGCCATAGAGCTATGCAAGAATCCTGTCTTCCACGAAAGAAGTAAACACATTGACACTCGCTTCCATTACATCAGAGATTGTGTCAGCAATGGGCAGGTTGATGTTGAACACGTGAGAACCGACAACCAGTTGGCTGACATACTAACAAAAGCACTAAGCAGGATCAGGTTCGTGGAGCTGCGACAGAAGCTAGGCATCCTCAAGATACAACAGGATTAGGGGGGTGATTTGTTAGACTTAGCATGTTTAGTTGAGTTTCATTTTCCTTTTAGTTGTAATCCCGTTGTAACTCTGCATGTGTCATGTTTAGCGTGTAGAACCACGGTCCCAGGCGGAGATGTGCCTAGTCCAGGATGTGGCTGCGTGAGTAGGGTGCGTGGTCACTGCCACTGCATGGTCGTCGTGCATGTCGCTCGGCGTGGCAGAGAAACCGGATCGAGCAGCGATCGTGTGGTGGCGGGGGACGGGCTCAGGCCCATGTATCTGCATAATAAAAGGCAAGGAAAAAACCCGAAAAGCTGCGGCTATTGTGTAGCGAAAAACCATCGCATTCTGTTATCCAGTTCATTGTGTGCATTGCGTGCGCCCGGTGATCGCGCTCCGGCGTTCGCCGGCGTTCCAGTCAGCAGCAGGGGTCGACGGACACGGCCGGCTCCAACACAAGGCAGGCACCACCCCGAGGCCGCTGTCACTATCTCTACTCCTAGCCGTGAGCATTCCTGTGATGGATGACCACTGCCGCCACGTGCTGCTCGACAACGACACCAACGTCCTACGACGAGGGGAGGACGAGGTCTTGGTGGCTCAGCTTGAGCTCGAGAAGTTTGAGCATGAGGACATGGCCCACCTATGTGTCCTGCATCTTAGGAGGAGCCAGTGGGAGCTCAAGCGCTCAGTGCCCATCGTCCATGAAGAAGGTGATGAGGTGGTGGGATGGTCGATGGGCACTAGCATGGCCATCCTTGTCGGCGACAAGTTCCTGTGCTAGGTTACCTACCACGCAAGCTTCATCCTCTACGACATGGCAACCGAAGAGGCCAGCCCTAGGCTCAAGCACGTACCTCTGCCATCTTTCCCAAGTGATCCAAACTACTACACCAATGACCTGCTGCCTCTGAGTGATTCTAAGGGCATGGGAGCTGCTGGCCCTAGTGCTGTGAGGTTCGTTGCCATCGAGCCGTGCTGCTGCTGTGGTCGCTTCGGGAGGACCTCGTGCGCACGATCCCGTTATGCCTTCACAGTGACCACATGGACACTCACCCTGACAATGGACAAGCCACTGATGTGGGTGAAATACAGTGTGTTCGACTGTGAGGAGCTCTGGGCAATGCTAGGGTACGACCGTACGAGGGCCTCCCTCGCGGGCACCTACAGTCCCCTATCGTGAGCTTGGACAACCCTGACGTCGTGTGCTTCAAGGTCGGCAGGGTTCACAAGAACCAAAACATGTGGATGATCTAGGTGGACATGAGGAGGAAGGCACTGCTGGCAGCCATCCCATGGACTACTGACACCGACGCATGGAGATCGCACCTTCATTTTCCGGCAAAACTTTAGTGTTTACTGGTATGTCGTAAAGGAACTGGCAATATGACATACATGTTTCAATTTACACACTGCTTGCATTTTTCTTTTGGAACCACACATGTTTACACACTACTTGCATTTTTCTTTTGGAACCATACACACTGCTTGGTTGGATATGCAATAAGACATACATGTTTCAGTTTACATACATGTTTCTTTTGAAAAAAAACAAGACATACATGTTTCAGTTTACACAGAGTAGCTATTACTAGTAAGAGGTTTTGGTCCTATTTTTTTCAAAAAGAAGCCAGAAGGTTAAACTGTGGGTAAACATGTACATCCAAAATAAACAGCAAACACTCTACAACACCACTATTGAAAACTAGCACACCACCTTAGCAATGATACCACAGACCACCACAATCAAAGCTACCCACAAAACCAAAAAGGCACCCTAGATATTGCAGCAACAACTACTAGGGGTTTCACTAAGCGATGCTTCCAAGGATGAAACGACATCCCCAGATGCTATCAACGCGAACCAAAATACCGGCACAAGTTTTTCAACCAAGAAAAGAACACCTAGGTAGAGACGGAAATGGGGAAGAGAGCACACGACAACACCTCTGGCAAGGTATACGACAACCACAAGTTTCACCATTATCAGCATCATCGTAGCCGAGCAAAGACTTCTCCCAATGCCCCCATCCCAAACCACAAGCCCAAAAGCATGGTTCTAACCGAAAGTGAGTTGCCACCAGCGAGATGTCACAGCCACGCCAAATGAGTTACTGGCATGCGTGATTCATCACTGTGGCGCTAGCCTCATAGCCACTGCCAGCTCGCCAAGCACCAAAACACCTCGGGTCAAAGCACCATTTTGCTACACAAGGGCCAAGACAGTGCCCTAGCGCCACACATAAGACGCCAAAACACCATGCTAGTGCTTGTTTGTCGAGAGTTGCCTTCTGCAAGTTGTCTTTGTCATGACAACGGGCCACTAGCATAGTTTTGGATTTTGGTGTAAGCTAAAATACCGGAGGGGGCGGTAAGACCGGTAGGCCGATTTTCGGCCAAAATTTCGCCAATACCGACCAGACTTTAATCAAAATTTACAAATATTATCCAATACTAGTCAAAACCGGCCATCGCCGATTTTCGGCTGGTATTGAGAACTATGGCCACTAGCATGCATGGCTAGTCGCCGCGATGCTTGTCAAAACTAACCGCAACCAACCTAAAGTTGCCAACCACAACAAAACACTCCGAAGGTGCTCGACAACCCATGCACGTGTCAAGGACGCCACCACCGTAACTTCCGCCAAAGACCAAGATTGGCCATCGTCGATGCCATCACCACATAGACACTGCTTTGGTCTTGTAGAGGGCTGTCGAATCCAGTTCTAAAACCTTTGACACTTAGTGCCAAGTAAATCTCTCGAAGGCTTGAGTGAGCTCGAAGTACAGATCGAGGGCATGCCCATTTAGGAACTTAGAAAGTTAGCCGATCATTGGACAAATACAACGCTCTCAATGCTCTCAAATTCGAAACAAGAGCTTAATTATGACGTGCTCCTCTTGCCACGCCATCAACTCCGGAGCGGCATGGCCGTGCCACCCCGCCTGGCACGGCAGGATGGATACACGGTCGTGTGTGGATCCCTCCCTCTCTCCCTTCCTTCTTCCTCCCTCGCTCGTCTAGGCGTGGCCAGCGGCCTAACCAGCGCCACAGGCCTCCCCTGGCCATATCCGCCTCCAGGGCAGAAAAGTTGGTGATCGCCCCAAGCTTCCCCTGGCCTAGGGCAAGGTAATGCCCCTCTCATTTCGTGTTTTCATGGTGGATTCGGAGAGTAGAATTGGTAGCTAGGGTTTGAAGCAAAAACTTTATTTGGGAAGAGATGCAAATGATTTTAGGTAGATCGAATACATTAAGAAACTAGGGTTTAGTGTCTACCCTCGATTTTTACAAGTACATGTAGTTGCATTTGCTCTATGTTTATGTTAGTAAGTTAGAAATTTTAGTTAGCATGTAGGTACGTTCACCAACCTCAGTTGTATCATCTCAATGGCTGTGTAAGTCTCTAGTGCCATGTATTGTCGTGCTTCGCTCAACCACACCCATGAATCATACTAAGTAGCCTCCTCTACATAAGTACGAACCATATATCTCTAACTACTCTCTCGTCAACTGGTCTTGGGTAACAATTACCTTTGTCAACTGGCAGATCTCTCCTTCATCAGCATCCATGCAGTCCTCTGAATCACTTCTAACTTCATTAGCAATCCTGTCCTCATCTTGCTCCAACTCATCCCGCTTGTACAAACCCACATCGAAGTCTCGTTCACAAGTCCTACTAAAAACAGCCTAGATTCATTGACTGTCATTGGAGAAGACTGGAGTACCTCCTGCATCACCTAATTGTCCAATACCATATTGACCGGTGTTGCGTTCACATCGACCCCCCATTGCTGTTCATTACCTCCAATGCCATCAAATGACGGTGCATCCTCCTTCCTATATCCATTCTCCACCACCACCTCAGGTATTGTAACATTTGACCCTTCGACTATGCTTTTGTAGCGTGACCAATGAGCCTTGTTGCGCAAGGGTATGAAGACATAGTGTGCCCAAGTCTTCCCACTATTAAAACTCCCATTCAATGTGAAATCACCATCGAACTTCTCCTTAATCCGCAAAAAAAGGTCACTGAGGCTAGGCAGCATTTCAAACATTTCCAATTCATCTTCCATATTCTCAAAAACCCCATCTTCTTTTCTATCACTTCCTCCATGAAACAAATGGACTAAACAATCCATCTACAAATGCATTTGAGCAAACTTCTTCAAGTCTTTAAAATCATTAATATAGCATACAACTACTAACTACATATAACCTATACATACTAACTAAAATAAGCTTAACTAAGTAACTAACTACAAAAAAGTTATGTTTTATGCTATTGTGGGAGCTGGAGGGATCGGCAAAACCACCCTTGCCTAGAAGATCTTCAACCATGACATCATCAAGCTAGAGTTTGAAAAGAGAATATGGTTAAGTGTTAATCAAGACTTTAGTGATATTGATCTATTAGAGAGAGCTATCACCGAAGCGCAAGGAGACCATCAAGCAGCCAGAAACACAAAGGCTGCACTAGAGCGAACCCTTAAGGAAGCCTTAGATGGGTGCAAGACCTTATTGGTGATGGATGATGTTTGGGACCACCATGCATGGGAGAATGTGCTCGAGCCTCCATTAATAAACTCACTTGCTCGAGGAAGCCATGTTCTTGTAACAATGAGACATCGCACGGTTGCTCGAGGCATGATGGCGGAGGTGCCCTACCACCATGTTGACAAACTAGAGCAAGAAGATGCCTGGTCTTTGCTCAAGAAGCAGGTTCATGCACATTTGCTTCACAAACTATCTAGATAGTCGGTAGTCCTGTACATTTGCTTCACATTTTATTTAGCTAGTCGGCCTGTACGTGCCATGCCCCTAAGCTGCCTCATCTTCTATTGTGTTAACTTTTAAAATATCTAACTGAGTTAGAAACGTTAAAATAACATGCATATGTAACTTTTATCTTTTTCTCTAACAGCACCCTCATGGTATTATGATTTCAATAGATCCTATAAACATATTAAAATAAATTTAATGATTTAAAGCTGTATTTTGAAAATTACTTAAAAAGTTAAAGAAAGTACTCACGGAGGCTTGGGTAAATCCATATATGGCTGGTTTTACTATGGACATCTCTACTAAGCTAAGAATCTAAGGATACAAGGGATATCCATATATGGCTGGGTAAATCCATATATGGCTGGTTCTACTAAGCTAAGAATCTACTAAGCCTAAGATTGTCCTAGCAAATCCTTATCAGCTAAGGATACAAGGGATATCACATTAGATTTAAAGAAAATTCCATATTTGACAGCCAAAGTGGTTTTTTATTTGACCCTGAAAAAAATTCCCTTCCAATATGACACTACTTTTTTCTGTGCCCAATTTAACACTTCGTAAAGGTAACACCATTGATAAACATGGAGAAAGACATTTTGCTCCTAGTGTCTAGTGAAGTAGCTTGAGCTCAGGTCCAGCAAATCCTTTGTTTTGATCCACCTTCAACATGGAAAGACCATTTTGCCCCTAATGTTTTTTTTTCTCTCGTTCCTTCTTCCACCTTCAACTAGGCCTAACAGCAGGCCTAATTTCTAATAAATTCGTGATTGATATAGTTGCAACATCCATGATCCATGCTATATATTTTGGCTATTACCGTAAAGTAGAATCAACATACTTCCTCCACAAAAGAACGCAATTATGAAAATCATACTGGTCAAACTAGCTTAAGTTTGATCAAGCTTATAGTAAATACTCCCTCTGTCTCTGAATAAATAGATTCTTAGAGTTGTCATAACTCAAACTTTTTAAACTTTAACCAAATTTCTAGAATAAAATGTTAACATTTATGGTTTATCATTAGATTTACTATAGAATATATTTTCATAAGATGCTCATTTATGTCATAGATGTTGTTACTCTTTTCTATAAAGTTAGTCAAACTTAAAAAAGCTTGACCGGCACGGATTCTAGGAATTGATTTATTTGGGGACGGAGGGAGTAGTATCTACTTATATCTTTGAAAAAATTAAGTATGAAAATATATTATATAACAAATCTAATGATACTTATTTGAATCATGAATGTTAGACTTTTTTATATAACTTTAGTCAAAGTTCAAACTATTTGACTTCTCAAAAAATAAAAATTGCATTCTTTTATGGACGGATGGAGTACATACATTAGGATATATATTTTAATAATTAATAAAGATCTAAAAATCTTTCTTAATAAACCACATATAAATAAAGATATTGACAATTTATTTTAAATTACATTTATATGACAAGCCAATACATTTTGTAAGTTTTTATTTTAAGTTTATAAATTGTGACTGAAAAATTATGTCATATCAATATTGATAATTAATTTAATTTTAATTATTCTATATAACTATAAATAATATTACTAGTAGATATATAATCTTTTGATATAGCAAATTCAATATCTGAAGTTCCATAGTGCAGCCTGAGACAATAGTTCATCCCATTTTAGTAAAATAAAATTTTGAATAAAAGCTACAATAAATACTGGAGTATAAACTTCTAATATGGTGACTATAAAATACATTTGTGCATTACATTTGTGCAGTGAAGTCACCTGGCTGCACCGTAGTGCTAGTACATATTACATATGCAATGATTTTTCCTCTCCCTTCTGGCACACTTCAGCACAGACCACATGTGACCTGTTTGTTTGGCTGAAAAGCCATGGACGAAAGTATTGTTCGTTGATTTGTTGTGAGAGAAAAACATTGTTCGCTGGCTGAAAAAGTACGGTTTGTAAGACGAGCGAACAATGATTGATACATATTTCTTATAAATTTAGAACGTTGTACGTGATTTTGCTTCTGCACACAATATCGTTTACTAGCACTTTGATTTTGCTTCCGATTAGGACCAAATGTGTATGTATCTACATATTTATTCCATTTAATTGACTGACTTGTCTGCTTGCAGGTGTTCGGAAATGAAAACAATGAACTAAAGGTTGATACACTAAAGGACGTTGGAATGTTGATTATAGAAAAATGTGATGGTTTGCCGCTCGCTATCAAAGTAATAGGAGGCCTCCTCCGCCCAAAAAAGATAAGGCGAAGTGACTGGAAAGAAGTTCTAAATACATGGTCAGTATCCCAAATGCCTGAAGAGCTAAACTATGCGGTATACCTTAGCTATCAAGATCTGCATCCTGAGTTGAAGTCTTGCTATCTGCACTACGCCCTCCTCCCCAAGAGCACGGTGTTCAGGTATGAGCATGTTGTTGCCATGTGGATTAGTGAAGGATTTGTTCATGGAAACTCACATGATTTAGAAGTATTAGGAAAAGAGTACTATGACCAGTTAATAGCTAGGAACCGTCTAGAGCCAGATCAAGGGTACACGGACCATGCAGTTTGTAATATGCATGATATTGTTCGTTCATTTGCTCAGCATTTGACTAGAGATGAAGCAATGATAACTCACAAAAGTGAAGCTGGCCTTACCATTAATATTAGTCCAGGAAATATTATCCGGTTATCACTAAAAACCAAAGAATCAGAGTCAAATAAGCTGGAGTGGAGTTCTCTGCAAGCACATATATCATTACGGACACTAATTTTAGTTGGGAAAACAAAGATCCACCCAGGTGATTCACTGTCATATTTTCCATGTTTACAGACCCTATATATAGAAGATGCAAATTTCGATGCATTGTCAGAATCTTTGGTCCAACTCAAAACACTTGAGGTATTTGTCCCTACATGGCACTAACACATCCAGGCTGCCAGAAAAAATAGCCAAGATGAAATTCTTGCAGTGCATTGACCTTTCTAATTGTGAAAGTTTGGTGAAGCTTCCTAGTAGCATTGGAAAGTTACGACAGCTGAGATATCTAAGCCTTGGCTCAGGTATAAACAATATACCCAGGGGTTTTGGCGGCCTAACTAATTTGAGGATACTGAAGGGGTTTTTCCATCCCACGTGGAGGGTGATTGGTGTAGTTTGGAAGAATTGGGGTCTCTTAACCAGCTCATGCATCTTCAAATACATGGCCTAGAGAATGTATCGTCTTACTTGTTTGCTATAAAGGCTAGGCCTGGTGAAAAGTTGCACCTCAGCTATCTGTGGATACAATCCACTAGAAGAGGTGGAGGTGCTCACCGGTTGGTAAAACAGGAAGACCAGCAACAAATCGACATGGTGTTTGATGAGCTCTGCCCTCCACCTTGCTTAGAAACTCTTAAGATCACACGGTACTTTAGTCAACAACTTCCAAAGTGGATGACGTCGACACCAATTGCGCCCCTTGGATGCATGAGGATTTTAACGATGGAAGACTTGCCTTATTGCACGGAGCTACCTGACGGCTTGTGGCAGCTCCCCAGCTTTGGAGTTCCTACAGATTGAAAGCGCCCCATGCATCAAGTGTGTTGGCCCAGAGTTCTTACTACCCCACCATCATGAGCACCGAAGCGCTATGGAGAACTTTGGTTCTGATTTGAAAATTGAGGTGATTCAGTTTCCTGGCCTCGAGAGGATCTGCAACCTGCCTAAATTGCAGAACCTCGTGATCATAGAGAGCCCAGAGTTGAAGGTACTGGAGGGTTTGCCTGCGCTTCAGAGACTCCATCTGGTGGACTACGACATCAAAACACTCCCCGGATACTTGAAGGACGTAAACCCAAGGCTTTTGGATCTAGACTGTGACGTCTCGCTACTCGCTTCCATAGCTAAAGGGGAATCTGGTCCTGAGTGGGACAAGTTCAGCCATATCAAGCAGATCAAGGCATATGCAGATGATGATGACGATAATAACATTCAAAGGAAGTGGTACGTGAAGTACACAAGCGATGCTTTCAGCTTTAAAACAAACATCAGCCGATCTGTTGATGCTTCAGGTAAATTAACACAACTGCTGCTTTATACGTTGCGTACTGAGTATGTACCTTTCTTGATGTTGGAATATCTCGTCATGTGACTGGATGTGTGTCAGCGCCCCCGCTCCATCTGCACTAAGGACCAACCCTGAAGAAGCCTCTACAAGCCAGCAGGCCAGGCCCGCCCGAGAACGCCGGCCCAATGTCAAGTTCTCCGGCCCTGAGTGGTGTGGCTAGGAGGATATAAATACTGAGACGGACAAGTGAGAGAGTGGACCGGAATGTATCTTGTTATTTCCTTACTACCAAGCACTTACTGTTATTAGTAAAACTACATTCCGTACTGTAAATCCTTTTCTTCTTCCCGAGCAAGCGATCCTGCTCACAATTGGTATCGGATTCGCCTTCTCGATCCACCCTGGAACCCCACGAAATCCACCACGATCACTTCACTCGTTTCCGCCGTACCCTCGGTGCCATGGATCCGCAGTTGAAGCTTATCATCGACGAGATCCAAAAGTCCAAGGATGACTTCAATCGCCGGTTCGACACGCATGAAGAGCAGTGGACGCGCCGCTTCTCCGACCTCGAGTCATCCCGCATCGAGCAAGCCGCCACCGTCGATAAGCGATTCGAGACTATCGAATCCACCTGCTCCCACATCTCCACCGCCTTCGACAAGCGGCTCTCCGATCTGGAGGCCACCCGGAGCCCTCCGGCCAGCTCCGAGCGCGACGACCGCGTCATCGCCCTGGAGGTCGCCACCACGGAGCTCGGTACATGGCGCCCGGAGTTGGAAGCGCTCGTCGACGACCTCCGCCTTGAAGTGAAGCGGCTGTCGCAGGGCTATGCCCCCAAGGTGTTCGACGCCCCGCCTCACTGGAGCGGTCTCGGCGTTTCGCCCACAACGGGTGTCAGCGCTTCGCCCGCAACGGCCAGCGTCCGCTCCTCCGCCGGACCGTCCATTGTCTCGCCCATGGGGCACGGCGATGCATCGTCTCACCGGGATGTTGGGCTCGGGTCGGTGATGACCTGGGCTAATATCCCGGTCACGGGTAAGCATCCAGACCCTCTCCCCGTTTCCTCAATGCAATTTCCATCTATTTCCACTTCGCTACCGCGCCCTCCACCTCCCCTTCCATACCGTCCCCCACCACCACCAGTCACCATCCATCCGCGTCCCCCATTTTACCCACCACCATATCCTTCTCCCAACACCACCTTGCCTAACCCACCTCACCCTCATCATGGCCGCCTTCCCAAGCTTCCTTTCAACAAGTTCAATGGCGAGAATCCCCGCCTCTGGCGCTCGAATTGTGAAAAATATTTCACTATGAACAATGTTGATCCCGCTGTGTGGGTTAGTGTTTCCTCCATGTATTTGGAAGGCAACGCTGCCTGTTGGTATGAGTCCATTGACAATACTCCTGCTGTAACCTCATGGCAAGCCTTCTGTCAAGCGTTGCATGCCCGTTTTGACCGTGATCAACATGCCATCTTCATCCGCCACCTCTTCCAAATTAAACAAACCTCCACTGTCACAGATTATGTGGACCGTTTTACCAAACTTGTTGATCAACTGAAAGCCTACTCTTCCAATACTGATCCTCTTTTCTATACAATGCGGTTCGTCGATGGCCTTCGTCCCGAACTCAAAGCTATTATTCTTGTTGCTCGGCCCCAGAGTTTGGATGCTGCTGTTTCTATGGCTTTGGTGCAGGAGGAGGTGAACACTACGCCAACCTCGCGTCTGCCGCACAAGGGTGATTGGTTGTCGGGCAAGTTTACTCCCAAGCCAGCGTGGCCGTTGCCGCCTCCACCACCTTCACGCCAGGACAAGCCGGTGCCGGCCAACGCGGTCTATGAGACACCGGTTGCTCCAACTCTCGACGCCAAGCTTTCAGCTGTCAAGGCTTACCGGCGTGCCATGGGCCTCTGTTACAAATGCGGCGACAAATGGAGTAAGGATCATAAGTGTGGTCCCCAAGTTCAGCTTCACCTTGTACAAGAGCTGTGGGATTTATTGCCTGACGAAGGTCATCCTGCTTCCCCCTCTGAGCCAACCACCGAGGAACCTCAAGCGTTCCTGGCCATCTCACAGAGCGCAGTTACTGGGTCTAAGGCTCCTCGCACAGTAAGATTTTCCGGTTCCATTCAAGGTCTCTCACTGAAAATGTTATTGGATTCTGGGAGTTCTTCTTCGTTCATCAGTGAAACTGTGGCTGCCAAGCTCCACAACATTTCTGTGCAGTCCAGCCCTTGCCGCGTCCGTATTGCTGGTGGTGGGATTTTGCCAAGTGCTGCAACTCTGCTTAAGGTGCCATGGTCCGTTGGTCAGTGCACATTCACATCTGATCTCAGAGTTCTTCCTCTCACTGCATTTGATATGATTATTGGAGTGGACTAGTTGGAGTCGTTCAGCCCTATGCAAGTTCACTGGAAGGACAAGTGGTTGTCAATACCGTATGCTGGCTCTTCTGTGGTCCTGCAGGGTGACCTGGCTGATACAACTGAAGCCTTGTTCCTACATGTTTATGCACTGGATCAGCCCAATCCACCGCTTGAGCCTGCGCCATTACCTGCCGAAGTGCAATCACTCTTGGACCAGTTCCCTGATGTGTTCCAGCAGCCGGATTCATTACCTCCATCTAGGGCGTGCAACCATGTTATTCCTCTTCTGCTGGGTGCCCAACCTTTTTACATCAGGCCCTATCGTTACCCTCCGGCTCTTAAAGACGAGATCGAACGTCAAGTCCAGGACATGCTAGCTCAAGGTCTCATTCAACCAAGCTCCAGCTTGTTCTCTTCTCCTGTCCTTTTAGTGAAGAAAAAGGACAAATCCTTCAGGTTCTGTGTGGATTTTCGCAAACTGAACTCTATGACAGCTAAGTCTAAGTACCCAGTGCCTGTTATCAATCAGCTCTTGGATGAGTTGCACCAGGCCAGCTGGTTTACCAAGCTCGACCTTCGCGCCGGCTTTCATCAGATTCTATTGCAGCCAGGTGACGAGTATAAAACTGCCTTCCAGACTCACTCTGGGCACTATGAATTCCGTGTTATGGCATTTGGGCTGACGGGTGCACCAGGCACATTTCAGGGTGCCATGAACTCTACCTTGGCGCTTGGGCTCCGGAAGTTTGTCATAGTCTTTTTCGATGACATTCTTGTATACAGTCGCTCCCTGGAAGACCATGTGGACCACCTCCGTCAGGTTTTGTCTTGGTTACGGAAGGATCAGTGGAAGTTGAAGATGACTAAATGTTCTTTCGCTCAGAGGTCCATTGCTTACCTTGGCCATGTCCTCAGTGCCAATGGCGTCGCCACTGACCCAACTAAAGTTCAAGCTGTTCTGGAGTGGCCAGTTCCAACCAACACTCATCAGTTGCGAGGATTTCTGGGCCTTGCGGGATATTACCGTAAGTTTGTGCGCAATTTTGGAATCCTTGCTCACCCTTTGACTCAGCTTCTTAAGAAAGATACACCATTTGTCTGGACTACAGCTCATCAATCGGCATTTACTGCTCTCCAACTTGCGCTATGCTCGGCTCCTGTTTTATCCCTGCCGGATTTCACACAACCATTCCATATTGATACAGATGCTAGTGGTGTGGGCATTGGTGCTGTCCTTCATCAACAGGGCCACCCTATTGCATTTATCAGCAAGGTTCTCTGCCCTCGTAATCGGGGTCTTTCAGCTTATGAGAAGGAGTACTTGGCCATCCTTCTGGCAATGGAACACTGGCGCCATTATTTGTTGCAAGGCGAGTTCTTTATTCACACCGACCACCGCAGCCTGGTTCATCTAAATGAGCAGCGTTTGAACACCGTTTGGCAGCAGAAAGTGTTCACCAAATTGCTGGGGTTAACATATAAGGTCGTGTACAGGAAAGGTTCGGAGAACACAGTAGCAGATGCCCTCTCCCGCCGCGATACTGATGAATCTTTGATGGTCATCTCCTCGGCGTCTCCTCAGTGGCTTTCTCAGTTGGTCAGTTCTTATGCTGGTAATGCTCAGGCAGAACACATATTGACCAAGTTGGCACTGGAACCTGATTCCCTTCCTCATTTCACATTAACAAATGGTGTTATACGTTACAAGCAACACATCTGGTTGGCTCATGACACAGCCCTGCAATCTCAGGTGCTCTCGGCTATGCATTCCAGCCCGTTGGGCGGCCATTCTGGAGTGCCCGTTACATATCAGAAGCTGCGGCAGTATTTCTTCTGGCCTGGTATGCGTTTGGCAACTTCTGCTTTCATTCGCTCCTGCGATGTTTGCCAGCGCGCCAAGCCTAACCGTTCTAAAACGCCCGGTCTCCTCCAACCACTACCAATTCCAACAGCAACATGGGAGGTAATCAGCATGGATTTCGTGGAAGGGCTTCCCCGTTCTGGTGCTGCCGATGCTTTGCTCGTCGTCATTGACAAACTGTCTAAATATGCTCATTTCATCCCCTTGCGACATCCATTCACAGCGGCAACTGTGGCTCGCCTCTTTCTGGACAACATTTATCGCCTCCACGGTATGCCCATGGCCATTATCTCTGATCATGATCGTGTTTTCACCAGTGCTTTCTGGAAGTCGCTCTTTTCACTCACTGGTACATCCTTGCGTATGAGCACTGCCTATCACCCGCAGACGGATGGCCAGACCGAGCGGGTGAACCAATGCCTTGAAACATTTTTGCGTTGCTTTGCTCATGCTTGTCCTTCTAAATGGGTTCATTGGGTTCCTCTAGCAGAATTTTGGTACAATTCTTCTCACCATTCCTCCTTGGGTCGTTCCCCGTTTGAAGTCTTATATGGTTTTCCTCCTCGTCATTTTGGTCTCGTTCCTCCTGAGGCCACTCCTGTTGCTGACCTGCGCTCTTGGCTGGACGAGCGTTCCGTCATGCAATCCCTGATCCAACAGCACCTCAGCCGCGCCCAAACGCGCATGAAGCGCCAAGCTGATAAGCACCGCTCTGAACGCCAGTTTGCTATTGGGGACTGGGGTACCTTAAGCTTCAGCCCTATGTTCAGTCTTCCTTGGCTAAGCGTTCCAACCAAAAGCTATCCTTCCGCTTCTTTGGCCCCTATCAGATCCTGGACAAAATAGGTGCTGTTGCTTACAAATTGCAGTTGCCTCCGTCATCTGCTATCCACCCCGTTTTCCATGTCTCCCAGTTGAAAGCATCCCATGGACACTAGGTAGTCACTGATGTTTTGCCAGATGAGCTTGTTCCATTTCAGGTTCCTCAAGCCATATTGGATCGTCGTTTCACTACGGGCGATCCACCAGCTGAAGAAGTGTTGATCCAGTGGTCGCGTATGCCACCGTCCTTGGCTACCTGGGAGCTGTTGGTACCACTGAAGCAGCGCTTTCCGCGAGCGCCGGCCTGGGGTCATGCCGGCTCTCAAGGGGAGGGGATTGTCAGCGCCCCCGCTCCATCTGCACTAAGGACCAACCCTGAAGAAGCCTCTACAAGCCAGCAGGCCAGGCCCGCCCGAGAACGCCGGCCCAATGTCAAGTTCTCCGGCCCTGAGTGGCGTGGCTAGGAGGATATAAATACTGAGACGGACAAGTGAGAGAGTGGACCGGAATGTATCTTGTTATTTCCTTACTACCAAGCACTTACTGTTATTAGTAAAACTACATTCCGTACTGTAAATCCTTTTCTTCTTCCCGAGCAAGCGATCCTGCTCACAATGTGACGTTTCAGAGGATGAAATGGAGGAAGTGCCGTTGGACGAAGTGGAGGAAATTTCAAGCGATGAAATCAGCCTCTCTGCTGACGCCTCAGGTAAATTAACAGAACTACTGAGTATGTACCTTGCTCGCTATTGGAATATCTCGTCACTTGACTGGATGTGCCGTTTAGTTTCAGGGGATGAAACGGAGTTCGGCCTCGTTCGGCTGTGCTGATAAGCCGGCTGAAAAACACTGTTGGCTGATTTGTTGTGAAAAAAAAAATACTATTCTGGCTGAAAAAACAAGTTGAAAAGTACGGATTATAAGCTGGATGAAGGCTGAAGTTTCAAGGGAAGTCGTGGAACAACACGATTATTATTATTACTACATACGTCCAGCACTTTCGATTATAAAATGGATAAAAGACCTTGCCAGCAGGTGGAGTGCCTATCTGTGACAAAAAGAACCTTGGAGGCTGGAGTAGAGCTACCATCGCTTTGACCGAAGAAGAAGCAACACAGCCGATTGATGCGGGTCGTCGTGAGGCAGTCAGATGTTGGACACTGCAAATAAATACAAGGAGACTAAATTGCGATGTGATGTGAATTAGTTTTTTATTCAAACTAGATAAATGTCCGTGCGTTGCATGGGGGCTAAATTTTTTTTTATTGAACCTTAATAGTTGAACGTGAACTTGTGAGCTACGAGGATTTTTTATTAGAAGTGGACACGTAGATTCTGTGTTTGTATTGGAATTGGGTATGATGCGAACGCATGAGCTTTGAAGACTTCGTATCAAACGCGGACACATATATTTGGTCTTCGTATGAGAACTAGGTAGAACACGAACGCGTGTCGAGTGAAGAATGAATAGTGATCTTGACATAATCCCTTGAAATCGATTAAATTCATTTTATAGTGCAACACATGTGTTCACCATAGCTATGTAAGGTGAATTTGAGGGAATTGTTATTTGCATAATATGTCTACTTTAGATAAACTTCTTATATCTTATTAAAACTGTTTTATTTGATTTTTTTAAGCAGTTTGATTTATTTTCGCACGGAAAGAGTTTATTTCTCTCATTTTTTGTTTTTTAAAAATTATATGCATATATCAACGTTTTTTCGTATATATTTTTTTCAGAATTTTTTTGCCAATTATATTTTTTAGAAATGTGGTTGTTTTTTTATCAGAAATAGGTTTTTTTGTTACAGTGGCTTTTTTTTACCGTATGTGTTTTTATTTTGGAAACTTTTCTTTTTGCTGGAGGAAACTTTTTTTTTGCCGGTGTCGGGCGGTTTTTTTTTTGCCGGAGGGATTTTTTTTTGCCGGGGCGACGGTGGACTGAGACGTGGACATGAGGTGCGATCGTTTTTGTCTTCCTCCTAAATTAATGGCCTAAATTAACATGCAGACATGCTGTTTTATTTTTGTAATCCTAAACGGAGCCGGAGCCGGTGCTAGGGGAGGCGCCCGCACCAAAAGTTAATTGACGAAAGCAGTATCTATTTTTTAGATTGTAAAATAGATAAATAGATGTGTGTTACTGTGGATGCTGTTTATACCACCTGAGAATAGAGAACCATGCATGTACTACATATATAATTAAGTTGTGCGTCGTCATGTTACAAAACAAATGTTATGATACAGCTTATTCCTGCTTGCGGATCTCTTCCTTTCGAATCCTGAGCCAAGGTTCGGGTGATGGATATGGCCACGTTGCCCTGCTAACCTGCACACCGTTGGATCGAGTGACGAAGCAATGCGGTTTGTCTGATTACGGGTCGATTCAGGTCTCCGCCCAGTTTCGTTGCGGACCTGAACCCTCCGAACCTTCTCGCGTCTCGGCCCGTCCTGTCGTGCTCCCTCGACTCCTCTGGGTCTCGACGCTCGTCCCGCCGTCACCGCCGCTGGCCCCATCCCCGTCCCTGCCCTCGCCCCTGCCCAGGCTGCGTTGCCAAGCATCCCCGGTGCTCCTCTTCTAGTAGGCTCGCGCCGCGCCTCCGCCGCGGCCGCCACTCTCGCACCCGCCGCGGTAGAGGCGCTGGCAAGAAGGTGCTCGAGCTTGCTACTGCAGCCGTAGAGACGAGCAACTCTTAATCTCCAGGCTGACGTGGTGCTGTTGTTGCACAAGGCTGGGCTTGGCCGTGGTGCCCAGCGCACCTCCGATGACATCAATGGCGACCGGGGCATCCGACCGTGGGTTGCTGTCGTGCCACTGCTGCTCCTGTAGCCGTTGACGAGCCATGTAGATATGCTGGGAACTCCATCCCCACCTCGAGATAATGAGGTGATGCTGGTGCGAGAAGCGGCTCCGATCATAGCCTCCAGCCTCTGTGCCATCCATGCTCGGCTGCAATGCCCTTTGCCGGGGTTGCCTCCACCACTGCCTGCAAGATGTTTGACAAAATGTCCCGCTCACTGTCCAATTTTCTATGAAAATATTTACATGCTAAGCATTTGATGCACTTGATAGATTCTTGCAGAGTTCTCTATGCACGTTATATGATTCTTTGTATCGAAATCTGCAAGTTTCACAAGATTGGATTTCTCAGAAATTGATTATTGTGAGTCGGTTGGGATCAACAATAGTTTTAATTTCCAAAGACATAACGCTTTCCAACATATCCTTAATGCATATTCAGTGCCCCTTTTAGCCATTAGATATACCATGATATTTTTGGTAAGCACTGTATGTGACCGGATGGAGTACATGTACTTTGTAGATTGTTTTAATAATACATTTTAAAATTGGCTTTTGATGATTTCACTTGCGGAGTGATTGCCAAGGAGGTGCAGGCATCAGCATCTGTTGTTTGCCAATTGATGGCAGGTAACTCTCTTTCCATTTCAGTATCCATTAGTCACTGTACAGGACTACTCAAGTGGCTTCCCATAGGAGATGTTTAGATTAATTATATTCTCTTTGATATGGTACATGCAAAATCTTGATTTTGAGCATCTGCTAAATTCTTTCATGTATTTCCATACCCCTTTTGGACCTTGTCTCCTTGTGGATGTGATCATGAATGACTTTCTTTTCTTGGTAATCAGAGTATTCCGAGTTTGTTGTTTCGCTTAAAACTCTCTTTCTGCTTAATGAAAATGCGTCAAAAGGCATCATCTAAAAAAAATCTGATTTTGTCCTAACGAAGATAGATGACACTGGCAGAACTATTCCCTTCAGCGAGAAACCAAAAGGAGACGAATTAAGGCAATGGTAAGTTGGATTTTTCTCTTCATTCCAGCTAACTTCTTGTAGTTCTTTGGGTGCACAAATTTTAGTGGTCTCATGTATTAAACTAAAGCGAACAAAAGTTCATGAAACATTATTATTATTTTTATTGTCTGTAGCAAGTTGACACTGCAGTGCTAGGCTTATCAAAGGAAGAAGCAGAAAAGAAATCTTACATAGCATCCATGGGGGTCTATATTTCTAAGAAAGATATACTCTTAAACCTTTTAAGGTATGTCTATCAGATTATACAGGCAAAAGGGATTTAGGATCCTCCTTTTTATGTTCAAATATTATATTCAGTTAATCGCTTAATTGCTCGTCGATCTTAAGCCAAACTATATCATCATTAGGTCAGATGGCGTTTTCCCATTCCTTTTCATGTTTGAATATTCTATTGATCTAACAATATAGAAAACATAATTAAAGAACTTAGTTGACCAATCACTCTTTGACATGTCTTCCATTGCTTGGTTCTCTGCTCTCATGAGCTGATTTTCTTTATTTTTCGTGTTGTGAAGTTATAACTTTTTTCTTTTCTAGGCAGAGGACAGTGAGGAAATGTTCTTCGACCATCCGTTTCCATAGAATCTGTGGCCCCTTGCTGCTCAATGTCTCAACCCCAGCAGTACCTTCAAGCAGATCCTGGTATCCAGCTCTTGCTTTTTTTTTCGTGTTCGGTTTGCTGTAAATATCACAAATGCGTGCAAAGGTAGGCATACCCTACATTCCTTTATTCCATGACATATTTGTCGAGGAGATCATCCCTGATGTGGATGCAATATTAATTTGATCTCCATTCAGATTAGCAAGGAACCATCAAAATTTTCTTTTGCACTCAATTCCATTGTCAAACACACTGGCCTTACAGAGGAGGTGAACTACAGTCCCCGAAAATTAGGAACCATCTTGTTTGTTATCGCAAAAATTGGATTTGATAATTGTTCTCTTTCTTTTTACTCATGGGTCACATACAGATCGAATGTACTGCTAACCATTTTTCTTGATTTTTTTACAGCTTTGCATGAATTCATTTTATATGTGATAATCTTTAGTTACTTATTTCTTGCCTCTGTGTTCCATTGAGTTAATCTTTTTTATTTAATTGTAAGCTGCTTGCTTGTTCCCAGTTTAATTAACTTAAACTTTTCTGTGCTACTTGCCTATTTCAAACAATCTCTCAAATACATGATTAAATCGTATGCACGCTTTGATAGGATGAACATCATTTAAATTAATACTCTCAAACTTCTCTTAATTTGAGCAATATGTACTACAGATCTTTGCCACCACCAGCAGGCTCATTTTCCAGACAGAAGAAACAATCAACAGATTGCATATACATTGACATTCTCTGAATATGGGTACTTCATCAAGCTGACATTCAGTCTGCACAAAGTCTCAATGTTCAGAAATCAGGACATTTTTAACAATGTTTTTTAACAATGTTAAGAATACCTGAAATTAGCCCAAACCACGTTAAAGATGCTTAATTGACAACCAATGAATCAAGTGCTTGTCAACTCGGTTATATTCGAACTCTGTTACACAAATACTTGGTGTGACATCCATTTTCATTTATTGCTAGATTTGTTGATTGGCACTACTCACCTTCTATCCACTGCTTAAACAAGAAATTTCTATGCTAGCATATTTGCTCTTTACCTCCTATTTTCGTCGCTTTACTCTACAGTTGCTCTTCGACAAATACACTGTCCCACTCAATGAATAGTCATTTTTATTGTTGTTTTAGCCGCGATGACCATGCACTTATGATATGGTTTCATAGTCAGAATATCTTTATGTTGTGTACTGGAAGAATTTTCCATGTACTCCCTTCCCAATAAATCTACATTTTTTTAACCCACTGAGATTCATGTGTTAATGATTTTTTTCCCGTCTATGTCCTCTGCAGAGCAAAGAATATTCATGCAGAGGGCAAAGGACGATGATCTCTGGCTCCACTCCATGGGCACGTCTTTTCTTTTCCCCTTTGTTGTCAAAATGCTAACACTTGGGCCACTAGAAAAGATATTAATGCTGATACTGATGATATCTTATAGTCATACCTTGTAATCTGGAAATGGTGCAGGTTGTTTCATATGTGGCTCTTCCTTTTCATTTTCCATTTCCTCTTAATACTCCAGGTTCAACAACTCACATGGCTAATTGCAGGTTCTCCAGGGCATAGGAACAAAGGCACTTATATAAACAAATATAACTGCACTTCAATAATATATTATCTGAGCAATCCCTTCTCTTTGTTAACGAACAAAAGATTTATACTGGGTATGAAGAGTGAACTGTCAACTGTGCCTTCCTGGTACTATGTTCTGCTATCCATTGCGATACTGGTCCAAATCTAGAGGAGGTGTCCAAGGCAGGTGCAGCAACGCCGCGTCCGGTTTCTAGTTCATTGTGAGCCTGAAAATGTAGCTTGCCAGTACATATATACTGGCAGCGCGCCATGACAATTAATGCAGATTGCCAATGCGGCTCCTTTCAATTTTGGGATTTTTTAGATATACACCTTAATATATGGCATTCTATTTGGAATCGTATCTTCGAAACAAGGGTTAAGCAACTAATATGTCCACTTCATTTTCCTCGTGGTCCGATTTTTTCCGAAACAGTTCATTTCAAGGGAAATTGCCACGTTCTCTTGGAGGTTCATTTTTTTCTTTTGGGGTGAATCGGAGGTTCAAAAATTGTTAATGATAGATTTTTTTTGATCGGGATCGTTAATGATAGATGAATGCTGTTTAATTGTGGCCCATTTTCTGTACTGGACCCATTATGAGCCCATATGACTAGGCGAAGCAACCCATTCAAGAAAAAAAAACAATCACATTTTGGGCCTACTATATTGTGGCCTTCATGGCGCGTTGTGTAAAACAATCACCTACTTCTATACCTAATAATAAAGAGGCAAAATTTTAGCTTATTTTTTATATTTATTTTTTTGATATAACCTTCTCTAACTAACTCCGTGAATGTGCTGCAACTCTCTCTCTCTCTCTATATATATATATATATATATATATATATATATATATATATATATATATATATATATATATATATATATATATATATATATATATATATATATATATATATATATATATATATATATATATAGGGAGAGTATACTCTGTAGCTAGCTATAGAATAGCTTATTTTGTAGCCAGTCCAACCAACCGCACCATGATGCCCCGTCCGATCCAGCCAGCCAGCCCCAAAGCGTTACTGCTTTCCTCTTCCGGCTGCATGCATGCGAGGTCAACGCTGTTCAGGTAATTGCCGTAATTAATGACGCTGGATATTTGGAATAATTATGACGGCTTCACCCGGTGCCATGCATGCAAGCATGTACAGATGTGTTACGAGAATACACATAAAGCTGGTGTACTAGTACGGCTGGTGCCATGCATGCAAGTATTACGAGAATACTAAAAGCAAATACAAACCTATCGAATTAAGTAAATGATTTACTAGAAAATATATGCCATTGATTGTGATTTACTATAATCTATGTCTTGCTATCCTTGTGAATTTGACAACTATGTTTACGAGAATGAACTTTGAATGTGAATTACGAGTACCATGATATAATTACGAGAATTCGAGTTGGCTTCATACGAGAGTTACATGACGAGTTACTTTGCTTAGGTTCTGGTTTTTCCGAGTAACTAGTTGGCCAGTTACGAGAATGCATGAAGTCTAGAACTATATATTGTAACTGGGACAATGGTTTACCATGAAATAATTACGAGAATTCGAGTTTCTTGATACGAGAATTACATGAGTTACATAAGGACTCAAATGGTTCGTGATAACTAGTTACTATAATATTGAAACCATTTTACCATAAGATAGTTACGATACTTCAAATGGTCTGTATAACACCAGCTTGTACTGGGTGAATCATATATCTCAACATCACAAATGGTACCAAGCCGCTTCGACAATTACAGACTATATTGTTTCATTCATATAATCAGGTCCATGTTACAGGAAAAGAGGTCTTCTGAATTGATGAATCTTTGATGCAGTACCATCCAAAACCTCTGAAGCTGGAAGCCAGGATCTATGCACCTGGATTTACGAAAAATTGAAGATAAAACTTTTAGCAACATCATGAGGCTAATAGCATCTTCCAGAAAAAAATGTGGAAAAATCAGAATCTATAATTAGATGAACAATAGTGCAGTTTGATAATTGGAGAAATCCATATAAACTATTTGAAAGCAGAGATAAATCAAGCGGAGGCATAAGGAAAAAATACAGTTTAATACTCAGGGATTCAGATCAACAAATAAACAGGAGAAGGATTCGGATCAGCATGGGGATGTCACACTCACCGGAGGAGAGGACTCTCTATCACGCATCAGGGCTGTTATCCGCTTACGACGGGCATCAATAAAGACGATTCGCCTCAGCTCTGGGGCACCATCCGGGTGGAGCAGGAGCCGTCGTGGATGGAGCGTCTCTGGCAGCGAAGAATAGAGTGTTCTTGTGGCCGGATTCTTGGCCGGCGAAACCAGCAGGTCTTCTTGTGGCCGGTGGAAGCAAGGAGAAAAATCAGGGCATTAAATCAGTGCATGCATGCATGCATTAGTGCAAAGGGGACCACGAACACAAAGCCACCGGCGTGACCAGTGGTGGATAAATGAAAAGGGCTGGTGCGCTGGTGACCCTGGTGCTCGAGAGTTTTGGTCCGGCTATAGAATATGGTATTCTGTAGCTAGCTATAGACTAATAGGTCTATATATATATATATATATATATATATATATATATATATATACTGAGGTAACCTGGATAGGTACGAATTCAAATCCTAATCAAAATAGATGAAGTCCCGAGTAACCTAAGTACGAATTCTAATTATATCCTACTCTCTATACAGAACTAAGAGTTTTTCATACCCTTTTTTTCCATATCTAATATTTTTCCCATAATACTGTGAATTTCGTCCGTCAAGACGTTTTTTTCTTTATCTGTTGTTTTTGCCTTTTTCCCATCGGTCATGGCATCCATTTAGGTTTTATTCATGTACGTTGGTTTTTATTTCTTTTTTTGTTTTGTTTTTCTTTTCTTTTTTAATCGGTTATGGAATCCTTTTTTGTTTCCTTTTTTCCATCCGTCCGCATAGGATGCTTTTCTTTTTTTTTTCTTTTCATCTGTCAGCAACTTCAAAGTTCTTATCTTCTTTTCATGTATTTTTTTGTGCTTCCTATAAATGTCTATATATCTACATCTATTATTATCTATTTCTTTATACTTACATGAAACAGAGCATCTGTGCTGCATGCATGTGCGTTGGCACCATTGTGCTTATCGGCACACCACATCGTCATAACCTATCGAGAAGACCTGACATTTCTGCATCCATGACACGACGGCTGCATTGATGACTACACCGTGGCCGGGATTCACCAGCACGCGCCGGCCACGACGCTTGCATCCTAGCTGTTTACATCCTCAACATGGCCGTGTCGACGACGACTAACAAGCGTGTGGGGATGTCAGGACAGGAGCAACATGCATCCTAGGGCTCCACCGATCTTTAGCACGGATGTTGCCATGGATGTTTGTCTCTGGTCTATGCATGACGAGGTCCTGCCGTTGTGTTGAGGGACCATGCTCATGAGCCGAGAAGGTGGATGATGTCGTGTACTCTCGCCGGCCACGCTCATCGGCAACGGCATTTGCGGCATTATTGTCTAGAGTGGGGCACACTTATCGGCACCAGATGACAAGACTACATGACGTTGGACTGGTGACGTTGAGACGACTACTGATTTCATCTGCAATCTACACAAATGACGTCGCCACTGAGAAAAGCGAGCCCCGACACCATCGACAATGGCTCCACGCCTAAACAAACCATCATTGCACAGGGTGATTTCATGACAACCATGGACGCCATGGTCAATGGCTCCTACGGCCTACGCCAACGATGTCGCCGCATCAAGGAGGCACGCCCGAACGCCATCCATAGTGGTCCCACATCTACATCGACAACACCGTCACACCAAAAAGTCGAGTCCAGATGTCATTGTGGACAACTCCGCATCTACAATGACACACGCCATTTGACACTAGCGAGCGACGCACGTCATGTGGTCATCATAAAATAAATTGTCGCTTTTAAATAAAGATTATAGAAAGGGTAAAACATAAATAGATATGGAACATCCCGCCCTTGATTTCTATTAATGTTTGATAACTTCTTTTTCTCCCGTTGCAACGAACGGACATTTTTACTAGTAATACTAAAATGTGCAAACCTTTGCGTATTCGAGAAAAAAAAGAGATATCTCAAATTACAGTTTTATACATGGGCACACTACACACACAAGAGATATCTCTATTCTCTAGTGAGTAACTGAGTATACATGGATACACCGTGCACAGTACACACAAGAGATACACATAGTTCATCTCCTCATCCACCTCTCTCATCATCAATTCATCATCTTCTTTCTCCTTTTTCCTTCTCCCTCTCTTTTATTCTTCTTCTACTTCACCAGTTCACCTATGTTTAAAATTTGCAGGATCATGAAACCATGATGAAGCCGTAAAAATGTGTTTATAATATGTAATCACTTCCTTATATTAAACTGCTACGTAAAAATCTAAATAGAATGATTCCTACTCTCATGGCATGAAATAGGAATTTCTGTGGTGGTTGGTCCATGCAGCGATATCTTCACGTTGAAACGCGCAGGGTCCGATTCCTTGCGAGGCACAAGTTTTTTTTTTGTTTTATTTATTGGGCCGTCGGCTGTCCAACCCTAAAGCCCATTCCAGGTTCAGGGCTTGAGGCCAATCGCCAGCTCAGAGTTTTGCCGGCCACCCACACACGGGCACGGCCGCTGGCCGCACGCAGCAGCGCGCGCGCCCACCACCCGAGCTGACGAGCGCACGGCTGCAGTGCCGTTGCCGCACAGCCGCCGCCGCCGGCCGCCCGCCACCCCACTCTGGCGAGATTGCGATTGCGACTTGCGAGACTGTGACGACTGACGACATCGAATCGATGCGGCGGCCGGCGGCCTCGGCGCTTCCTGCGGCGTTGAGAAGCAGCCGGCGACCTTCGCAGCCTCGGCGCTGCGGACCTTAGCAGCCGGCGACCGGCGAACCGCGAGCGACGCGACCTCAGGTGAGTTTTCTTCCCCGCACGCACCCTCTTCGCATGTCCCCGACTCGACGCGACCTTCAGCCTGCGAACACGTTCCATCCTCCTTTGTTTCGGGATGAAATAGGCAGGGCTTTAAACGACAGATAAATGCTGTTTAATTGTGGCCTATTTTCTGTACTGGGCCCTTTCTAAGCCCATATGACTAGGCGAAGCAACACGTTCAACTCCCCCAATTTTGCGGCACCAGCCACTCCGCGCCCGATATATCTTACTACGCATTCGTCTTCCTCCTCCTGCGGTCGTGTTCCCCCCAGATCCGATCCCCCTCCCCCGAGGAGGCCAGGCCAGATCCACGGCCATGGAGAAGCCGTGCACATTCCTCGTGCACTTCGACAAGGCCTCGCCGTCAATGGCGAACGAGATCAAGGCGGAGCTCGAGTCCGGCGACGGGCCCGCCAAGGCCGACGCGATGCGGCGCGCCATCTCGCTCCTCCTCAACGGCGAGCCCCTCCCGCACCTCTTCATCACCGTCGTCCGCTACGTGCAGTCCTGCGACCACCACGCCGTCCAGAAGCTGCTCCTCCTCTACCTCGAGACCGTCGACAAGCGCGACGCCGCCACGGGGAAGGCCCTGCCCGAGATGATCCTCATCTGCCAGAACCTCCGCAACAGCCTGCAGAGCCCCAACGAGTACATCCGCGGCATCACGCTGCGGTTCCTCTGCCGCCTCGCCGAGCCCGAGCTGCTGGAGCCGCTCGTCCCCTCCGTCCTCGCCAACCTCGAGCACCGCCACCAGTTCGTGCGCCGCCACGCGCTCTCCGCGGTCTCCGCCATCTACAGCCTCCAGCACGGGGACCAGCTCATCCCCGACGCGCCGGAGGTCGTCGAGCGCGCGCTCGCCTCCGAGCAGGACCCCGCCGCGCGCAGGAACGCGTTCCTCATGCTCCTGGCGGCCGGCCAGGACCGCGCCGTCGCCTACCTCTTCAGCAACGCCGACCGCGTCGCGGAGTGGCCCGATCTGCTGCAGATGGCCGCCGTCGACCTCGTCCGCAAGGTCTGCCGCTCCAGGGGCCGTGCCGACAAGGGCAGGTACATCACGGTCATCATCTCCCTCCTCTCGGCGTCCAACGCGGCTGTGGTGTACGAGTGCGCGGGGGCGCTCGTGTCCCTCTCCTCGGCGCCCACGGCTGTGCGGGCCGCCGCCAATACATACTGCCAGCTGCTGTCCTCGCAGAGCGACAACAATGTGAAGCTCATCATCCTGGACCGCATGCACGAGCTGCGCTCCTCTCAGAGAGAGGTGATGGTGGATATGGTCATGGACGTGCTGCGTGCGCTGGCTAGCCCCAATGTGGATGTCAGGAGGAAGGTGCTGGATTTAGTCCTGGATCTGCTCACCCCAAGAAATGTTGAGGAGGTGGTGCTCTACCTCAAGAAGGAGGTGGTTAAGACAGAGGCCGCTGAGGTGGAGAAGGGTGGTGAATACCGCCAGATGCTAGTGCAGGCCATCCATAACTGTGCCAAGAAGTACCCGGAGGTGGCTGCATTGGTTGTACACCTTCTCATGGACTTCCTTGGGGATCCTAATGTTGCTGCAGCACTTGATGTCGTTCTATTTGTGCGCGAGATTATAGAGACTAATCCCAAGCTCCGTGTGTCCATGATCCAGAGGCTGATCGACATATTCTATCAGATCCGGGCATCCCGTGTCTGCTCCTGTGCCCTATGGATCCTTGGAGAGTATTCCCAGTCTCTGTCTGAGGTTGAGAGTGCCATTTCCACCATCAAGCAATGCCTTGGGGATCTTCCATTCTACACTGTATCTGAAGAAGGTGAGACAACTGATTCCTCTAAGCCATCCCAGCCATTGGTGAACTCTGTCACTGTGTCTTCGAGGAGGCCTGCTGTTCTTGCAGATGGCACTTATGCCACACAGAGTGCTGCCACTGAGACTGCTAATTCAGCTCCTGCTTCAGCTCTTGGGTCGTTGGCTTCCAGCCAGAATCTCAGATCTCTAATTCTGTCTGGTGATTTCTTCTTGGCTGCTGTTGTTGCCTGTAACCTGACCAAGCTTGTGTTGAGGCTGGAGGAGATTCAGCCAGCAAAGGTTCAAGTAAACAAGGCTAGTACTGAAGCCTTGTTGATCATGGTGTCCATCTTGCAGTTGGGACAGTCATCTTACCTCCCGCACCCTATTGACAATGACTCATATGATCGGATTGTTCTCTGTGTGAGGCTGCTTTGCAATACTGGTGATGATGTTAGGAAGGTCTGGTTGCAGTCTTGCCGCCAGAGCTTTGTCAACATGCTTGTTGAGAAGCAATTTAGGGAGACTGAGGAGATGAAGGCCAAGGCACAGATAACTTATGCCCAACCAGATGATCTTATTGATTTCTATCACCTAAAGAGCAGGAAGGTGAGACTGATGTACTTTTCTTTTCTTTTCTTTGCTCTGAAACAATATTATTTCTCTGAGTACTGATTGCTAGTTCATATTTTCTCCTGTTCCATTAGTTCTTAAATTGACAGTTTCGCTTAGTGAAGTCATGGATTCATGATTGTAGAAGTATTGTGTTTGCTCTGTTTTTCTGGTACATATGTTCTGTAGCCTAATGTTGAAACATACTTCTATTGTATGAAGATAGTAAAGTTTTAAAAAATGTCTTTATTGGGTCAAGGAATAACAAGATGTGCATATTTGAACAGAATTTCTATAGAAACTGATATCAATCAACATTATTTCCTTGCAATGGCCCATAATGTGTAAAAGTTTTTTTGTTAATTCATAAAGAAAAATGTCATTGTCTTCAATTGGAGGCTAATTATTGCTATTTTCTTAAGGATAGCAAAGCTATATTTTTAAACCACAGTTATATTGTTTTGTGTTTGTTGTTAAAACTGCTTTTTTATCATAGAAAATGAACCAACTTGTTGACATAAAGATTTGAATTGTTCAAAACTGCTTTTTTATCATAGAAAATGAACCAACTTGTTGACATAAAGATTTGAACTTCATCAATGTTTAATGACAGCAATGGCATAATCACCATCTTTTTGAAAGCATGATGTTCCATACTAGTAGTTCGCTTCCTACATCCAACCTTGCATGGGAGCTTTTATTGGGCATGCCCTTTTTCTTTGTGTTTCTTTTTATGCACTGCTAAATTTGGCATTTGTCTGACAGGGAATGAGCCAGCTTGAGCTGGAAGATGCAGTTCAAGATGATTTGAAGGCTGCAACCGGTCTATTTACTAAGGATGCAGATGATACCAACAAACTAAATCGTATTCTTCAATTGACAGGATTCAGTGATCCTGTGTATGCCGAAGCATTTGTAACTGTTCATCATTATGATATTGTACTTGATGTTACAGTCATAAACCGAACAAAAGAAACACTCCAGAACTTATGCTTGGAGTTAGCAACAATGGGCGACCTAAAACTTGTTGACCGCCCTCAAAACTATACATTGGCTCCTGAGTCAAGGAAGCAAATTCGAGCCAATATCAAGGTCTCATCAACAGAGACCGGAGTCATATTTGGTAACATTGTTTATGAAACTTCAAATGTGATGGAACGATCTGTGGTGGTCCTAAATGACATTCACATTGATATCATGGATTACATCTCGCCTGCTACATGTGCTGATGTTGCATTCCGGAACATGTGGGCAGAATTTGAGTGGGAAAATAAGGTAATAGACCTCTTCTGATTTTTTGTTTGTTTATTAAGTGGTTTCTTCTGTAGTTTATGCCATAGACACTGTCGCTTAAACTTCTACCATATAGTTGTAATCTATGTTGAAATTGTGCCATATAGGTTTCCACAAATGAGTAAACATCCTCTATTGGATTACTTTTTTGTTCTTTTTAGAAGTTCTTGATTAATGACAAGCATCTACATGGTAACAACTTCTGGGTGTTTTGGTAAGGGACTAAAGAAATTTAGGACAAGGAACTTCCCAATCATCTTCCCTCTTCATAAATGTCATCGATGTTCAAGCTGACCAATTTCAGTGGTAGCTTTACTCTGTTTACTTCTGTTATATTGGTTTGGCCCTAATATTATGGCAGGTGATTGTTTATACATGATTGACATCAAACAATGCACATGTGTAGTCCTCCTGGGTTTTTATGACTCCTTTGTCTTATTGATTGATTAATTATTCTTATGACAATTGTTTCATTGTTTATCAGGTGGCGGTGAATACTGTGATTCAGGATGAGAAGGAATTCTTGAATCATATTATTAAGTCCACGAATATGAAGTGTCAAACACCACCGTAAGTTCTGACAAATCCAGAACATACACATTTATCTGCATACAGGAATTGTGCCTGCCTTTGTATGTTAATGCTAGAGATATCTGTAGTGTCATTAGTCATTCAGACACGTGTAAAGTACAAAACATTGAAATACAGGCATAAATTTCTCTCAATAATAGTATAGGCATGAGGCATGTGTGGAAATTTATGCCCTTTTTACTTTCTCTGTATAAAAAATAAACTAGTGTAATGTCTATTTGTTCACATGTCTGTTCTACAGCAGGAGTGACCTATTTAGGTCAATATGATTGTTACTCAGTTTCCTAGGTTGCAAGGCCAGTCATGTTTGCTTGAGTTATATGACTAAGATCAAATTACCTTTCTTTGTTACAAGAGCTGAGCAGAAATTGCATAAAGTAGAAGAAATGTACCATAGTTCTTTACCAAGGCAACCATGCATGGACCGAGATCCAAATACCCCTTATTATTGATTATTCTACATATGATTACTCCTTGTATTGGAAGTACATGGTTGCTTAATTTGGTGCTGCGAAACCAAGAACCCTCCCATTTGTTTTCACTTAGAAAAGCTGTTTAGTTATTAAATTGGTTGAAAACTGGGAAATTGTTACACTGAACATCGCTAATTGTTGAATGAGTGCTGGTATGTGGGATATTTTGAAGTTCTATTAGGCTGGAAGTATGATAACTTTGCGCTGTGCATTTGAGTGCTTTGTTTGCTAACGCATTTCTCATTTTCTACTTACATCAGATCTGCGCTCAATGGAGAATGTGGGTTCCTTGCTGCGAATCTCTATGCCAAGAGTGTGTTTGGCGAGGATGCTCTGGTGAATATCAGTGTTGAGAAGCAGGCTGATGGCAAGTTAAGTGGCTACATCAGGATAAGAAGCAAGACCCAAGGAATCGCGCTCAGCTTAGGAGATAAGATCACCCTAAAACAGAAGGGAGGCAACAGCTTAGCTCAGCCATGAGTCGTTGATCACCGTGGCAGGCAGATATCACCCCTGTTGCCATAATGGCCTGACTGGAACTCAAAATTTGCTAGTTGCCTACCAATTTTCAGGATAGCCAATTATTTTGGATGCGCTGGAGTCGTTTGGCAGGTGGTTGTAGAGATTTCCATCCTGTGTGTACAGGATTGTGTAGCCTTGTTCTAGCTTAAAGAATGAAGAATTTTGGTATACTTATACTATCGGGTACTGACTTTATGAATCCTTGTACTGAACTGTCATCCAAATTCATGTCATATTGCAAATAATAAAATTATCATAGATTCTTTTATCTCGTCCAAGCACTACATTCAGCGTCAAAGTATAGATACGCTCAGATGTGTTCCTTGCTTTATCTTTATCAGTTGACGACTGACAGTATATCAGGATACTAACTGTTACTGACTGAGAGTCTGTGACCCTGTCGTTGCTCAAGTATAGTACAAATAACGCCTCAAAATTTGTGAATCATACATCAACATGTCCATTTTTAAATACCAACAGAACAAGACGTTGCACGTGAGAATTGAGAAATGAAAATTCATTTATTGAGTCATTCGTTCAGAACCTAGGCTACTGAGATCGTCCTTCGGTTTGCTCAAGATATGCATTCCTGATACCGTGCAGCTTGGCTGCCACCTCCTGCATGCTGATGCACTAGTTGGGGGACGTCTTGGCGCAGCCACAGCATAGTCCAATGTTGATTACAGACTGCAGGATCTGAGCTTCACTGTCCGTGAAGGTCATTGGCGTCTCCATGCTGAGGTCCAGCTCATGCAGCAGCTGTGGGTCAACAATTTGCAGCACGTTATCAGGGAAGTTGTTCTATGTGAACGTTACAATGCTTATCCCATCCTTGAACATATGGTCCGTTGGCCGCCTCCAGATAAATATCTCTAGGAGAACGACTCCGAAGCTGTAGACATCTGAGGAAGTTGAAACCTGACCACCCCCTGCACATTCTATAGATCACATGTATAAAGATTTTAGCTAAAATTGATATAGTTATTATCAGGTTACCTAGAGAGAAAATACAAGGTGGCAAGGGACAATATAATACCTGGAGCAACGTATCCAATGGTTCCCTTGACGGCAACTGAAGAGGTCGAATTTGTGTCACTAGTAGAAGCTGATGTTGCGGAATCAAATTTGAACCTTGCTAGGCCAAAGTCTCCAACATGAGCTACCATGTCAGCATCCAGAAGAATGTTGCTTGGTTTCAGATCACAGTGCACAATGGTTCCTTGGTGCTCGTGGTGTAGATACGCCAAAGCGTCTGATACATCTGCAACGATGCTTAACCTCTGAGCCATGAAACATTGTTCAAAATTGGAGAGTCCTCATCCTCACCAGCTCGAGCTGAGTACAACAAGTTATGCAGGTCTCCTCGTGGCATGAACTCATATACTAGGGCCTTGAAATCATTCCCAGTAGAATCGATGGTTGAGCATGCAGTTAAGATAGGAACCAGATTGTGGTGCCGGACATTTCTCAAAGAACTACATTCTTCAATAAAGCTCTTTTGTGCTCCTCTCGTCTCAAGACTGAAGACCTTGATGGCAACCACATTTCCATGATTCCATCACCAAACAACTATCCTTTATAAACAGAACCGTATCTTCCCTGACCAATTAGATTGGATGCTCTGACAAATATCACTAGTGGCGGAGGACGGAAAAAAAAATAAGGTATGGCGAAGTCGATAAAACATATAGCAAACTACGATTCGAAACTAAAAATGGTATATACACATATAAGAGATAGTGATCGTCAAATACAAATTATAGGAGTAAAAATATTTAAGATAAATAGAAAATGCAATTGAATGAAGTCAATAATAAACCAAGTGATATTGAAGCTTAATTCTGTTGTATCTAGGTGAACTAGGTGCTATCACTAACCAAAATGTCCTAAATTTGCATTCCACAAACGCCAATAGGTATCTATTACGTATGATATCACAAGTGTCAAAATGTTTTATTACGACCACACACTGCAGTCTACGGCAGGCAGTAGGCACCAGTAAATATCTAAACTAAAGCGCATATGGCCATATACGGTGCCAGCCCAAACGCACAGCCCAAGGCCCAAAGTAATGGTTGAACACAGCCACAGTTATCTTCTTCCTCCATCAGCGCCGCATTCATCTTCAGGCTTCAGTGGCAGCAACCTTGCGTTTGCGTCCATGGCTGCCAAGGGCAACTCGCCGGCATCTCGGGGTGGGGATCCACTGTAGAGTCAAGGTAGGGCGAGCGCCCTACCTTGCCCTACCTGGTCCTCCGCCACTGAATATCACTGTACGAAATTTTCTGCAATTCTCTCCGGATAGATGGTAAAGGAAGGGATTCTGTCTTCTGTTTTTGCCTCCGGATGAAGAACACAACAGAAATGACTACAGAAAAGTAGCACCACTATGGCCACTGGGATCACTACTTTCTGTACAACTGATAGCCTGTGCTTAGATGAATCCTAAGGCGTGGCACGACATGCAACCAGGTGTAGCTCCAGTGGTCCACCACAAAGCTCCTGATTTCCTTCAATCCGTATAGCAGTTGCATTCTTGAAGATCCCTTCTGGTGGCACCTCACCGTCAAGATTATTGAATGATAGAACAAGTTGCTCAAGAAGTTGTAGGCCGCCAAGAGACACCGGTATTGAACTAGTCAAGTTATTGTGAGACATGTTGAGAATCTGTAGGCTTGTTATATTACCTAGTGAAGTGGGGATACTTCCGCTGAAAGCATTATGTCCCATCTCGATATCTTCTAAACTATCACAATTACCCAGAGTAGTAGGAATGTTTCCAGATAGATTATTTGATGAAATATCCAAATATGTGAGTTGTTTTGCATCGCTGACGTCGGCATGAAGTCGTCCCTGTAGGTTGTTGAAAGATAAGGTAATCTCCCTTAATGTAGGAGGTATGTTTCCATCGAACTGGTTTGAGTCTATATAGAGTTGTTCTAACTGAGACATGTTTGAAAAAGATATGGAATGGCCCCGGTAAAGAAATTGTTGTTTAGTGTTACTTTCTGTAGATTTCTGAGAGTTCCAATCCAATCTGGAACTACACCTATAAATTTATTGACGTTCAGTGCTACACTGATCAGTTTGTGAAGCTTTGCTATACCAGAAGGAAACTCCCCTGATAGTTGATTATATGCCAAGAGTAGAAACAGGAGTTGACTGGAAAGGTTGCCCACTGAATTTGGTACATTGCCTTCTAGCTGATTCATCGATAGTGAGAACACTTGTAGCTCAGTGCAATTTGCTGAACTATTCATAAATTCGCAGTCTTGATTGTTACTTGCTTGTAGTTTGCTTACCTCAAGATTTAACCAACTTAATTTAGAAAGTTTGCCGATGGAGCTAGGCACTGTTGGTTTGATCTCCACCATACTTGGCCCAACGGCCAGGTGTGGGCCCTTGATCACGCGTCCTGATCGGGGACGCCCAACCCGTGTCGGGCTGGTGGGCCCCGTCGCACAGTGCCTATAAGAGGGAGTGGGGGCCGGGCTCAAGAAATGAGGTTTGCCGAGCCGCCACCCCACTCCTAACCCTAGTCCGATCCCGAGGGTAACACTGCCAGCGGCGGGATGCCCCACCGGCGGCGCTGCTGCACTACGTCGCCCTTTCTCCATCGACAACGATGCCATAGTTGTCGCTCCTCCTTCCCGAAGCTCATGAAAGGACGGTATCACCTCCTCTCTCTCTTTTCCCCTCTCTCTTACTCTCTCTTTCCTGATTTATGTGATGTTCTACTCGATTTATTCCAAATACCAAAGAACTACCCACTGGATCTGCACCTAAACGATCCTAAGAAGATTTGACATTGGTACCGGAGCTGAGGTTGCTAGGTTATAAATCCAGATCGGGGTTAGTAGAAAGGAAAAGAAATGAAATGAATTTTTCGATTCGGAAGATCCCGAATGAAACCCTAACCCTAAAGAATGAAGAAAAGAAGGGACAAGGATTGGGGGCCTACCTCTGGCTTACCTATCGCCGTCAACACCGCCGGCCGTCGCCTTGACGTCGCGCGGGAAGAAAGGCCCGAGCCGCCGCTGGCCGGCGCTCTGCCGCGCCGCGTGCATAGCGCCGTCTCCACTTCGGGCTCGGGGTTAAGTGCACCACCACGAGGCCGCTCGACGGCGTCGCGCTCACCCTCGGGCGAGCGCGCACGCCGGCGAGGGGCCTAGTGGCGACGCTGTCTCCTCCTTTCTTCGGCCGCCATGGGCGGCCGTCGCGGGACCGCTGCGTGCGGACGCGAGAAGAGGATGCGAGGGAGACAGAGAAAAGAGGAGGTGGTGGAGCGGCCGGATCCGCTCCGGCGGCGGTCTTCCCCACCGGCGACGAGCCGACGACGGCCACCGTGGCCACAGCCCTTGCCTCCGGTGCGGCTAATAGAATGAAGAGGAATGAGCTCTAGGGTTTGGGCATCTCGGCCGGCTAAGGTTTTTATTCGGCCGAGAAGGACGGAGAGCCGTCGGATGATGATGAACGGTCACAAACGCGTGGGCCTGCTTTCGGCCCAGGCGGGATTGTGAATTCCCGGCCCAGGCCCAGGTTGTGGCCTGGGCGCGGGGGTGCTGTGGCACGAGCGCTGCTGGGCCGAAGCAACCAATCGCGGCTGGGCCGCGAGTGGGCCGCGCAAACGGTGTGAGCTGCTGGGCCGCGCACGGGCCGTTTCCTACTGCTGGGCCGAGAGAAGAAAGCACGATGCTGTTGCTGGCCGCTGGGCTGCAGAAGAGTGCAGCGTGCCTCGGGCCGCGGGCCGTGCGCAAGCTGGGCTTTCGGGCCAGATGCGCAGTGATGATTTCTGGTTTTGTTTATTATTTTTTCGGAAGCAGTTTGAATGAATTCTATTAAATTTAAATGTTTTATCTCTACTCAAATTTATTTGATAATTTGTTTAGAGAGAAGAAAAGTACAAAGTGATGCTTCTGAATAAGAATTATTTTAAGAATTTTGTCACGTTTTCCGCTGCAAAGAAAAAGAATATTGTCTTCTCATTAAATCCGAACCAACGGGAGGATCTAATTTGAAGAGTAGTTACAGTTGTTTAGAAAATGATGAAAAGTTTATCCTCTAATTAAAATTGGAACTAATGAGAAAATTTATTTAGAGGGATATTCACATTATGATTTAAGTGAAATTATGATATTGTTATTTTCTGACCAACGTTGATGATAACAATATTATAAGCTTATTTATGAGTTTGAGGTTGAAATTTAAATCTCTGATAAATTATGCATCAAAGTGACCAATTTCAGAGAATAGATAAAGATCTAGAAATGCTCATGAAATAGAAAGATGATTTTCCGCTGCAATGATGATGATGATGATCTTCTAATTAAATTCGAACCAATGAGAGAATTTAATTTTGAAGATGGTTAATGATAATTGAGTTGTTCCATATGTTAATTCCATTTATTCCCAACGGTGATGTGGAATTAATGTACAAGAATATTGTATTCATGATGTTGCTAATTTTAGCAAAAGTTATTGATAGAAAATTTTATAAGTTTTATCTATGAGTTTTATGCATTTATTCTATTTCTGCCCAACGGTGATATAGAATTAATGTAGAAAAAAGTTGTTTTGTTCTATATCTGTCCAACGGTGATATAGAATAAAACATAAAGAAATCAGAGTTTAATGTTGATAACTATTGTTGAATAATTTCAGACAAAGATCTTCATGTTTTCGTTCTTGAAGGCAGAAAAGAAAGAGAAAAGAAAAGCACAGGGTACTTGTAACTCAGATGATGAAAAGCCTAAGCACAAATTGTGTATACGAAAGTAGGCCATTGCATGAGAGACTGTGTCCTCTTTAAGAGTGGCTTGAAAAGAAATGTTTCCTCAAAGATTTCAGGGATATTGATCCAAGAAAAGAAATATAACAATAAGAGTTTAGTTTGAGAAATATTTTTTTAAGGTACTCTCTATGAAAAATAATTTAATTTTTTAGTTTTTATTATCATGATATGAATTATAATGAGTGGTATGCATGTTTAATTTGACCAACATCGGATTAAGCATGTGTGTTAAAGAATATCGAATTTATTCCTAAATTTGATGATTGAATATGAGCCAATCCTAGCATTTATGTCCCTTCAAGGGAATTGTCTCGCATGGCGGTATAAAATTTAAGAAAATACCCGCATTGCGGGATAAAGTTGGTATAATACTTGTCCTGCATGACAGGAGAAAGTGAGATGACGATGTGTATCCCGCACAGGGAGAGAAGTTTAGGGTAGCTTTTGTGCTATCCTAGCATGAGTTTAAGAATAAAAGAAAGTTGAAAAACGAACCTCATGATAAAAATGACATGCAAGCATGACTTGCAGAAGTACTGATGAAAAGGACTCTGTTGAGTTCTTGAAGTGAAATGAGGAAAAAGAATACATACTTCCATACGAATTAAGAAATAATTTCATCTTCCATGATGTAATCATGTGGATGAAGTTAGTAATCAAAGTTTCCTCACTCACAAGAGTTACGAAGGTTTTGAAATTGTGGCAGAAAAGTTTGTGCCACATTTCAAGGGGGAGGATTGTGACATGAATTGAGAAAGATAGAAAAACAATTGAAAGAAACTCAGAAAGATAATTGAAAGATATTCCCCATTGTATGCTTTGCATTTAGAGAAAAAGTGATCTATAAAAGATGAAGGTGGTCGTTGAGGGAGTACAACGGTCATAATAAAGATACCCCTAAGTACAGAAATGGCTAAATTCCTGAACCTTTTACAGTTCGACAGAAAGATAGCAATGAGACTAAGAAATACTAAGACGGTGCTTAAAGCACCAAATGAGATAGATTTTAACAGAATAAACCCAAAATAAGAAAGATTGAAGATACACTATCCTTACAGAATATGGAGTAATCTGGGGGAGCATGGTGTAAAAAAGATCTACGACTTGAAGAGAAGTGGGACCACTGCCTACTCCAATGACTCAAGATCGACAAATGCTCAACACCATGTTGATGTTGTATGACCCTATAGAATCGATTGACGATGAAAGAGCAACAACAATCCCATGTGACCTAAAGGTCTCAAAGAATAAGAGAATCAGATATTTCTGATAACTATAAATTATATATTGATGAAGAAATTCAAATGAAGGGTGATCCCACCTCATTTGAAGAAACCATGAGAGGCGTTAAAACATCTAAATGGCAAGAAGCTAAGGAAATTGAAATGAAATCGATGAATACCAACGAAGTTTGAGAAACAGAAGCAGTTCCTAATGGAGCCAAAACAGTAGGCTGTAAAGGGTCTATAAGACAAAATGTGACTCCAAAGAGAACATAAGATATAAAGCACAACTTGAATCGAAAGATTTTACACAAAGAGAATGAATAGATTATAATGAGTGCTAGTGGCACCTCATGACCTGAGATGAAGGTAAAGATAACATTTCTCAATGGGATTTGTATGAAAATAGTTACATGGCACAACCTAAAGGTTTTATCATGGAGAGAAAGAATGAACGAATGGGATGCCACCTATAAAAATCTTTTATGAACTAGAGCAATTCTCTAAACAATGGCGTTTCAAGTTGAAAGGTCAACTAGAAATTTTAGGTTAAAAAGAATGAGAGGACAATTGCATCTGTACAAAGTTATAGAATGGGAGATTCAATTCCTAATCCTGTATATGTGGATGACACCTTACTTGCTAGTAATGATGTCAATCTACTATATGTGAAGAAGCTCTTGTCCTTGAGATTCAATAAGAATGTTCTCAGTGAAATGACTCTCGTTATAAGAATTGAAATTCACCGAGACAGATGAAAGGGGTATTAGGATTATCACAAAGACATGATTATAAAAGATTTTAAAGAAACAAAGTATGCATGCAAGTGAACCTACGCCTGTTCATATAGACAAGGGTAATAATTCTGAGAATTTTAGTGTTACAAGAACCGACATGAGATAGATCAAATGAATATGGATCCATATGCTTCAGCTGTTGAAAGTTTAATGAGTGCACAACTATGATATTACAGTTCAATGAGTGCACAAGTATGATATTACCCTAACATATTTCATTTATCCAGGATGTTTTGGCAGAAGGTACAATCCAGATATAGATCACTGGAATGGAGTTGAGAATGTCTCGCAATTGTGCAAAGATTTAATAAGCCTCATGATGACTAAGAAAGAACAAGTACTCTCAAATGGTTGTGGGTACAAGAATGTTGAATTTCGACGAGATGTTTAGTGAAACCCACATAGTAGCTAACACTCGCAGTTAGAGTTTTATTATGGAAAAGCTCCAAAGAAACAGTTGTGGTGTCATCAATGATGCATACCTATAGTATAACTTATTATGAGGCTTATAGGACAGGCGAAATGGTTAACTTATACCCGGAATTGGTAATGGTACACAACAGCAATTACCATTTAAAGTGATTGACTCCTATGACAACGGGTCAAGTGTGCTGCCAAACACTTTGACATGAAGTTAGACATTGTGAAGGAGAAAGTACGGACTCTTTTAAAAGCTTTCGAATGTATACGTAAAAAGCAAGTACTTGCAGCTCAGCTTATAAAGGCTTACCACCCAGTGTGTTCAGAGAACGCACAATTGACATGGGTTTATGGTATAGCCTATGATTTCCGGACAACAAAGGACCCAAAGAAAGTATCATTTCAAAATGGAGAAGTGTATTGTGGCTGTTAGTCTAACAACACTAATTGCTGTGATGATGGGACAGTTCTATGCACTAATCTATGATGAAATAGGAAAGAAGGAAGAAAATATGAATTGAAATTTTGAGTAAGAATTAAAGAACGAAGAAAGTGATGAAAGATCAAGGGGAAGAATGTTGGTTTGATCTCCACCATACTTGGCCCAACGGCCAGGTGTGGGCCCTTGATCACGCGTCCTGATCGGGGACGCCCAGCCCGTGTCTGGCTGGTGGGCCCCGTCGCACAGTGCCTATAAGAGGGAGTGGGGGCCGGGCTCAAGAAATGAGGTTTGCCGAGCCGCCACCCCACTCCTAACCCTAGTCCGATCCCGAGGGTGACACTGTCAGCGGCGGGATGCCCCACCGGCGGCGCTGCTGCACTACGTCGCCCTTTCTCCACCGACAACGACGCCATGGTTGCCGTCTCCTCCTTCCCGAAGCTCATGAAAGGACGGTATCACCTCCTCTCTCTCTTTTCCCCTCTCTCTTACTCTCTTTCCTGATTTATGTGATGTTCTACTCGATTTATTTCAAATACCAAAGAACTACTCACTGGATCTGCACCTAAACGATCCTAAGAAAATTTGACAGGCACAACTCCGGTGAGCTTATTCCTTGATATATCGCAAAGGTACAGCTTGGAAATATTTGTGAAAGAAGGAGGGATGCGCCCAAGGAAAAAGTTGGAGCCTAACTCGAGCATTTCAAGATTGGGAAGAGAGTTGCCAATATTTGGTGGTAAATCTCCGCTGTTGTTTGCAAACTGTCAGCAGCATTCAGTTCAGTTAGGCTAGAAATATTAAGGATGGGCTGTGGAAAACTGCCTGAAAAATTATTGCCACCCATGTACAGATATTGCAGCCCTGACAATTTTGCAAACTCACTTGGGATGCTCCCTTCAATGCTGTTACTTTTAAAACCAAACACAAATAGTGCTGTGATGTTGGCAAGAAAATCAGGAATGGTTCCAGTCAGATTATTATACCCAAGTATCAGCTGTTGAAGGCTATGAGGCAAATCTGAAGGTATCTGTCCAGTTAGTTGATTATTGGACAGCCCCAAAACTTCGAGTCTGGAACAATTTGCAACACTGGGTATCCTACCTTGTAGTGTATTATTAATCAAGTTGATCTCTTAGAGGCGATGCAGATAACCAAGGGATGGAGGGATCTCTCCAGTGAATGAATTAGTCGATAGGATCAGGATTCTCAGGAATGTCAAGTTTCCAAGCGAAGGGGAGATCGGCCCAGCTAAGCCTTGATTCTCAAGACGAAGAGAAGTGACACGATTTGGGTGCTTGGCGCTACACTGGACACCTTTCCAGCTGCAGAAATGGGTGGTGTCGTTCCAGGACACCAAGGCTTGCTGTGGATCACTGGTGATGGCCTTCTTGAACTCCAGCAACCACAGCATATCTGTGCTGTTTCCGTCCAAGGAGCAGATGGCAACACGTGCACAGCATGCCATGAGCAGCAAGAGAAACTGTGGGTGTGGGATTGCAGTTGCACTATGCTTCGTCATCCCTAGGCTTGTTATCTTCAGTGAATCTGAACCCTTGAGTACATGCATAGATAAATATATTGAAAAAGGTGGCAAATTGAAGTTCAGACAGTGTACTATAATTTATCAAAGACAGTGTATCCTTAACTAAATTTATCAACAACCAACAAAGACAGCCTCTGCTGTTTCCAAAAGGTTAATAATATCAACAAACAACAAAGACAGCCTCTGTTGTTTCCAAAAGGTTAATAATTTGTTAGCTTTGCAGTTTGCTTGGTGAAACTAAAGTTGCTCGACAGATGGAGGAATTGGTCAAGAAGAGCTCAAACTCAAAGCGGAGATAGTGAGATACTGAGATACAGAGACCTGCCAGTGCCAGCCAACGATATGTAGCTTGCTGATGAGTCACTTGTTTAGTGCTTCCAAGTTAGTCATCCTTTGTTGCTAGCGTCACGAGATGCACGGACCCTCCGGAACATATATGTGGGAAAGGAGAAGCAGAATTCTTATTCGCCCGCAACAAAGACAGCCTCCTGTTTAGTACCAAAGGCCTGGTCATGGCCATGGAGGTTGACTGCTAGTAAAGAAACATGTCAGTTAGCGTTCCATTTCCATATGGACGTATAGGAGGAATCCATTGTGCGCCGCCGGCACACAAAAATCTTTTTAATTCGGGCGCCGCCGGCATTCGTGTCTTTTGTGCTCGTCGGAGGTACTCCCTCCGTCCCAGAAAAAGTGTCGTTTTAGGTTTTCCAGACATCATGTTTGACCGTTCGTCTTATTCAAAAAATTTTAATAAATATTATTTATTTTGTTATGACTTATTTTATCATTAGAGATACTTCAATAATGATTTATTTATTTATTTTATAATTTGCACAAAATTTTTGAATAAGACGAACGGTCAAACACGATGTCTGAAAAACCTAAAACGACACTTTTTCTGGGACGGAGGGAGTAGGTGTGGTCTGTGGGGTCCACCAAATTTAATGAGTCAGTTGATTCATGCATCGTGCCACTAGTTGATCTGGAGGACCCGGAGGTTAGGCCCTGTTTGGTTCGTTTTCGCATCTTAAAAAACAATTTTTGTCTCTAGTTTTTAAAATCTAATTTCTGAGAAAAAACTGGCAGGGTGTTTGGATCCCCTAGTTTTTAAGAATCTATCTTCATATATTGCTCTATGATCACAAGAAACTGACAATTTGAGTATCAACAGCTCCCCCCCCCCCCCCCCCCCCCCCCCCCGCCCGGCGGAGGTAGAAAAATGGATAATAAAAGTCCCGGCGGAGGTAGAAAAATTGATAATAAAAGTCTAAGTTTCACCACTTCAAGTGATGATAAAATACTAACATGCCGCCCTTAGTACATTCCATAGCACATTGGCCCCTCCTCCTTTCATGCCCAAGCTCTGCCACCATGGAGGACCAACTATTTCTATGCGTACATTTATGTCACTAATCAGTTTCACTTTTTTTAAAATCCGCTGTAATCTATAAAGTAGAAGTTTTCAATATGTGACTATAAAGTTCTTGCTAGAGAAGTACAAAGTTTGAAGTGTGCTTTGGGACTTGAAATGCAAATCCTAGATCTAAAAGCACAAAGTTTTAAATGTATTAGTAAAAAGTTTTGAAGAGGAGATGGACCAAGTTGCTTGGCCGAACTAGAACATGTGATAGCTTATCATCTGTGCATTAGTTTACTTTTGCAACTGACAGCACCATTTTTATATCTTTCCTCAAAAATGTGTTAGTCTAACATCACAAGGAAAAGAAATATTTCCCCATTCCAAACTATGAGTTGTGGCGTTTCAAGATACATATATAGTTTTTCACTTCTATATTTTAGGTGCCTAAATTTTAAGATAATTTCAGCCAATACTCTTGTACCACTAGTACAGGTAAATTGTCACTTTTATGATTTGTTATTTGTATTTGTGTCATAATATATCAAGTTTTTGTCATTGTTAGACTATAAAAATAATTGTAAATTGTTAATTGTATTTGTGCCAACATAAATCAGAGTTTATCGGGTTTGTGGTTTTGTCTAACGGTTTTTTTATTTTCGAAATCGAGAATTGCGGATTGTGTCTACAGAAATTGAATTGTAGTTTTTTTCTATAGAAATTGCAACAAAATAAAGCTGTAATTTTAATATAAATTATATACGATAATTGTCGCTCGAAAAGAAACTAAAATTCAGGTTAACAAGACCCATAATTTTTGTGGTAATGCTTGGTTGAGGGCGTTCGCCCGGACCGACTCTAACCCGCCCACGAATCACAACCCACCGCTGCAGCCCGGCACCAAACGCTGTCTCCCGGCGTCAAGCGACTCATGCCCTCCCAGTACGTTCTCCTTCCAAGTCCATTCTCATGCTTCAGACCTAGCTAGAGGCTAGTGCCTGCACCAGTGTACCCTAGGAGCTGAGTGCCAGGTGCGGCACCCATGGGGCCTAGCGAATCGTGGCGCCGCGAGCGGGATCCAGTCATCCGAGGCCACTATCGAGATCTGTGCTGCCGATGAGCTCCACACCAACGATCTCCGCTCCATTCCATGGCATCGAGCTCCGCGCTTGTGTCGAGCTCCGTATGCATGTGTTTTAGTTATATGTTTCAAATGTTCTAGAGGTATGTTACAAGTGTTTCGTATGGATGCTGCAAAAGTAGATCAGGATGTTGCATATGTTGCAATGGTTTTACACGTATGTTGCAAGCTTCTGTTCCCAATGTTTCATCTGTTTTTTCAGACGTATGTTGCAAGTTTGTTTATTTGGATGTTGTGTATGGTACACACATATGTTGCAAGTGTTTTATCTAGATGTTGTGTATGTTTCTACAATGGTTTCAAGTGTTTTTCAGGTGTTTTTGCAAATGTTTTAGATGCATGTTTCAAGTGTTTCATCTGTCTTTAGATGTACATTGCAAGTGTTGTATATGGATGTTTCAAAAGTAGATCGGGTGTTGTATGTCCCTCCTCTCCTTCTGTTGCCTCGCCTCGATGTCTTCTCCTTCTCCTAGCACCAGCTGGGCATCCGCCACCCCCTCCCCGTCTTCTCAATGTTGGTGACGTGCGGGGCAGGGTGGGCCCCACGAGGGTGCGTGAGACGGACTGTAGGCACGGGCATCCGGACGCCCCGTCTGTTCGGACATCCAGGTGCTAGCAAGCCTGCAATTTTCACTATACATCTAGAAATAATGTATATCTAGATGCATAACAAAATCTATGTATCTACAAAAGGCAGAATGACTTATAATTTGGAAAGGAGGGATTATAAGTTACTTGAAGCATTTTACTATTTAATAAATGATTAAAACCAAAGCATATAATTAATTTCATAATCTATTCTATAATGCTCAAATTGGTCTGAAACAATTTGTCAATGTACCTTTACATAATACTAGTTCATGCTATTTTTTCCATAATTCTTGGGTGAACGTTTGCAATATAACCTTTGCAGGGAACATATAGAGCTTCTAGGGTGATTTGTTATTTTATTTTTATGTGGTAGAGGACAACATAACAAGACTAATAAAATTATATTTGCTATTACTAGATATCATCATCTCACCACACTATTTTTTTGAGGTTTTTTTAGGGGCTCTCCCTCTATAATAACCGTTGGATCTGTATGTCGTGCTATATGAGCCCTTCGTCATGCGTGATCTTACTCTTCCTTTATAACAACCGTTCGATCTACACGTCGTGCTATATGAGCTCTCCGTTATCTGAGATCTTACACGTAAGATGTAAGACTTCTTCTAAATCAAAGTTCAAGATACAATCTCAAAAACGTCTTACAAGAAAAATAATGCTTCAACTGTCTGATCGGATTGTAGAGCTGGTGAGTCCGGCTCTTGTGGGAATAGTTAATTCTTTTTCCATATCTAATCAAGAGATCAAGCTGGCCGGTGGACAGGTGTTAGAAAAGAAACCAGGAGGAGTCTGAGAAGGATTTTTAGTACACGTATGCATGCATACAGGAGGAGTCCGAGAAGGAATTTTAGTACACGTATGCATGCATATTTGGATAGCAAGGTGTTCACGTAGTTGGCCGATCGTGATTAGCAAGGATACGTCGGCTCCGACTCTTTTGCACCATAGAGATTTTATACCCGGAAAGACCAGCCGTCCTGCAAACATATAGGGTGGTGGTCTATTGATAACACACAATCCAAACTATCAATATACATATACATATACATATACATATACATATACATATACATATACATATACATATACATATACATATACATATACATATATCTATCGTTTCTCGTTCTTCGTTGTCGACAATGATCCTTGCTTCGACGACGGCAAAGCCCTGGCCAGGAAGGTGCCAAGTCCTGTGGAAAGGGGATCCATCGTAAAGTAAAGTTTATGAGCTCACTTGAGCCTTAGATGTGCAGTAGAGTTAGAAAGAAAAGAAAAATAATGCTTCAACTATAATCGGGTAGATAAGAATACTATTGTACAATGGACACATACTCGTGCGCTTAGATATATGTGGCTATTGTTGTGTGTATATATTATATATTAGATCATGCATGAAGAATTGAAACACATTTTTTTTTGCTCTGGACCCTTCACTAAATGGCTTGATTTAATAAGGCTATTGGCCAATAACTATGGCCATATTCTCTTCTTTTTGCGCATAAACTATTGCCATATTATTCATCTATTAATAAGGATTTTTTATACGCATGCGCGTCGCAAGTTGTCAAAGGCTTTTTAAGCAGGGACTCTTTGGGCTACTTCAATAAATAAAAAAAAGTTAAACGACTTTTCACAAAATATAATTGTTTACAGCTACATCAATGGAAATTAATATAAATTCCCTGGTTTTCCAACTAATTGGACCTTATTTACATTATAAACATAACTTTTTTATTCACAAATACTTTTCAAAAGAATATAGATTTCTTAAAACTTCTTTGTTACACCCTTACTATAAAATATTTTTTAAAAAAATACGTGCGCGCTGCACGTTCAACTCCGCTAGTACAAATAGTTATGAAATTACAAGTTTTGCAGCACCTTTGCCAAAAATCAATCAATAGCTCACCAAAATCCCGAATGAGTGCACCCGGTTGGGACGATGTGTGACAGCTGACATGTGGGGCCCTGGGTCCTCCTCATAGTGATCGGTCAATACCATATAGAGCCAGTGCGTGACGGCGACGACTCGGCGGTCGATCTCGCCGGTGGCGGGTTCTCCGGCGACAATGGACGCACCTACAGCCTCAGCTAGGCGAGGCGCATCACTTGTTCTGGTTCTCTACGAGTCGGAAGGCACAGGCAACGGATGGCGGCATGGGCGGCGACGGCGCAGCTCGTACTCGGCGGCGCGCGAGGGGAAACGGCGGGCCGGTGTCCGATTCGGCCACTCGAGTGTCCTGTGAGCTTCAGGGGGCAACCTAGGACCCTTTTCTCTCGTTGAATCGGCTGGAGAAGGTTTGAGTGGGGCTGCCCTCGGTGAGGGTGGCAGTGGCGGCTCGGTGAGCATGGCGGCGCAGCGCGCGGCAAAAAAGCCGGGGTTGGAGGTGCCGGTTCAGTCTTTCCTTGGTTCGAGGGTGCAGAGGGCAGATTGAGGCCTTGAGGGAGCCTTGAGGGAGGCTCATGTGTGGGGAATTGAAAGATGGTGGCGCGAAATGGGCGAATTTGGCCGAAGAATCCTGGGTGGCCATGGCGGAGCAGTCCGCGGTTTGCCGGAGGAGAAGGACCTCCGGTCAGGTGGAAATTCCTCAGCTCGATCACGGTGGTGAAGGTTCAAGGTCTCAACGTTATCTGGAGTTCGGAATTGGAGATAAGTGGCTTGGTGATGGAGAATTTGGCCAGCAGCTGCTCCAGATTGTGTTGTGCTGGTGCGTGGCATGGACCAGTGCCGAACCAACTCTGGAGTTCAAAGATTTTGTCGCAAAAATATGGGTAAGTCACTTGACTTCCTGAACAAAATTGTTCTACTATATCGATTTAAGGATCCAATGTGAACTTTCAATGGTTTGAAAGATATAAGTTCCTAACTTTTGGTACCTGAGAATTGAGAAGCTTTTGATACATGCCATTATAAATGTCGTGCTTTGAAAATATACCATTACTATTCGTTGTATTGGAAACATACCATTATAATTTCATGAGTCTTTGAAATATACCACTACTTACCCCTTCACTCATTTATCTGAATTTTTAGACCAAATTACCCTCTTCTTCCTCCTTGCTCCTTCTTTGTTGTACGAGCTGGACACCGCCTATGCATGGCCGGCGGCATACAGCGCCACACCTCGCTCATGTGCGCCGGCCTCGCAGCACCTTGCTCGCCGGCCCACCACTGCAGCCTCGCCGGCACGCCAACCCCACGCCTCCCACTGCTCACCGGTTCACCACGCATCTGCGACATGCTGGCACGTCGGCCTGCCCCTGGACGGCGCGCTCCAGCTCGTCCCTGCAGCACGCAGGACGGAGCCTCCAGAGAAAGAAGTAGCTGTATCCATGGCCGTGCTGGTCGCGAGGCAGGAACGCGAGCTGCATTGGTGCAGCCAGACTGCCAGAGCACCTGTGGGCACATCATGGTGTGCTTTCGGCTTCGTTGAGCACTCTCCTATGGCCACGTCATGGAAGACGTCGGCGAGCCAGTCCTTGGCCACCGCCGGAGGGAGCCGGAACGAGTGGAGCAAGGAGTCGTAAGCATGTTTGGGCAGGCCAAGCTTCCATGGATTTGCAGCGGCTAAGGCGACATTGACAGGTACTACGTGTTTGGGCTGGGCTCAGGTGCCGACGCAGCCACGGTGGTCAGCTCGTACAAAATAGAAAGAGGGAGGAAGGAGGAAGACGAGGGCAGTTTGGTCCAAAAATTCAGATAAATGAATCGAAAGGGCACGCAATGGTATATTTCATAGATTCATGAAATTGTAATGGTACACTTCCAATATCATGAATAGTAATGGTATTTCTCCAAACTCATAGAATTGTAATGGCACCATTCAAATTAACCCAATTCATTTATTGAGTTATTGGTTCAGAACCTATCCTACTGAGCTGGTCCTTTAGTTTCCTCTAAGATATGCATCCCTGATCCGGTGCAGCTTGGCAGCCACCTCCTGCATGCCGATGCGCTCATTGGGGGACGTCATGGTGCAGCAGAGTCCAATGTTGATAACAGACTGCAGGATCTGAGCTTCACTGTCCTTGATGGCCATTGGCGTCTCCATGCTGATGTCCGGCTCTTGCAGCAGCTGCGGGTCAACAATCTGCAACACGGTGTCAGGGAAGTTGGTCTCTGTGAACTTTACAATGCTCATCCCATCCTTGAACATGTCGTCGGTTGGCCTCCTCCGGATGAATATCTCTAGGAGAACAACTCCGAAGCTGTAGACATCCGAGGAAGTTGAAACCTGACCACCCCCTGCACATTCTGTAGAAAGGACTAAGCTGACCTAACTATATAAATTGTGGTGCATCACTATTCAGTTAGCAAACATAATGTGAAAAAAAGAAGGATCGATACCTGGAGCAACATATCCAATGGTTCCCTTGATTGCCATTGAGGAATTTGAGGCCACAAAAGAAGATGCTGAGGAATCAAATTTGAGCCTTGCTAGCCCAAAGTCCCCAACATGAGATACCATGTCGTCATCCAAGAGAATGTTACTTGGTTTGAGATCACAATGCACAATGGTTCCGTGGTGGCTATGGTGTAGATATGCCAGAGCATCAGATACATCCACAAGGATGCTTAACCTCTGATCTAGTGAAATATAGTTCAAGCATGAAGAGTCTTCACCATCTCGAGTCGAGTACAATAAATTATTCAAGTCGCCTCGTGGCATGAACTTGTATACTAAGGCCTTGAAATCATTTCCAGATGAATCCATAGTTGAGCATGCAGTTAGGATAGGAACTAGATTGCGGTGCCGCACATTTCTCAAAGCATTACACTCTGCGATGAAACTCTTTTGTGCTCCTCTTGTATCAAGACTGAAGACCTTGATGGCAACCACATTTCCATCTTGAAACAGTTTACCTTGATAAACAGAAGCATACCTTCCCCGTCCAACTAGATTCGACACTGCAAAGCCATCTGTTGCTCTGAAAAGATCGCTGTAAGAAATTTTTGGTATTTCTCTTCCAAACGAGGGTAAGGAAATAGATCTGGTGGTCTGTTTTCGCCTTCGGAACAGCAGCAAAACAGAAATGATGACCACAGCAAGTAACACCGCTATGGCTACTGGGATCACTACTTTTAGTGTAACTGATAGCTCATGCTTATCTGAACCCAAAGGCACGGCAGGACAAGCCGGCAGGTGCAACTCTGGCAGCCTGCTACAGAGCTCCTGATTTCCATCAATCCGCGTAGCAGATGTATTCTTGAATATCCCTTTTGTTGGTACCTCACCCTTAAGATTGTTGAATGAAAGATCTAGTTGCTCAATAAGTTGTAGATTTCCAAGAGATGCTGGTATTGATCCAATTAAGTTGTTATGTGACAAGTTGAGAACCTTCAGGGTCCTTATTTTGCCTAATGAAACAGGAATGCTTCCAGTGAAAGCATTTTGGTCAAGCTCGATGTCTTCTAAACTCTCACAATTGCCTAAGGTGCTAGGGATTGGTCCAGACAGATTGTTTGACGAAAGCTGCAAATATGTGAGCTGTCTGGCATTGCCAATGGTTGGATGGAGTGCCCCTTCTAGGTTGTTTACGTATAAGCTAATCTGCGTAATTGTTGGGATTTGGAATAGTTCCTTTGGTATGCTGCCATGAAGATTGTTGTTGGAAATGTTGAGTACTCGAAAGATTGAAAGGTTTGCAAAGCTTGTGGGTATTTGGCTGACCAACTGATTTGACTCTAGATACAGTTCTGCTAATTGGGACAGATTTGAAAAGGATGATGGAATGGCCCCACTAAAGTAATTGCTGCCTAGTAATACCTTCTGCAGATTTTGTAGAGACCCAAGCCATTCAGGAAGCGCACCTGAAAACTGGTTCCCATCCAGTGATACGATGAACAAGTTGCCAAGGTTTGCTACGCCAGGAGGAAACTCCCCTGACAATTGATTCTCTGACATGTATAGATACTGGACGTGACTGGTAAGGTTGCCTAATGAAGGTGGTACATGCCCCTGAAGGCGATTCCTGGTCACCGAGAAATCGATCAGCTCAGTGCAGTTAGCCAAGCTGTTCAGAAACACCCAGTCTTGTTTGCTCTCTGCCTGCAGCTGATTGTATTCAAGGTTCAGCATTTCCAGCCTTTTCAGTCTGCCAATTGTGCTCGGCACTACCCCACTGAAACTGTTCCTGGACAACTCAATGTAGTACAGACCGGAAGCATTCGTCAACGAAGGCGGAATATGGCCATGAAAGAAGTTGACGGGCAGCTCAAGCAACAGGAGGTTGCGCAGCGCACTACCAAGGTCAGCTGGCACCTCTCCACTGAGCTGATTCAGACCAAGGCTGAGGTCAGTGAGGGCAGAAAAATTCATGACGGCCTGTGGAAACCTGCCTGACAACTGATTGGCGCCCACGTAGAGCTGCTGCATATTGGACAGTCTGGCAAACTCATCTGGGATATTTCCCACCAAGTTATTGAATGCGCAGCTGACCACAGTGAGTGCTGTGAAGTTGGAGAGCGATGCAGGGATAGGTCCGCTAAGATTGTTAACTGAAACCTGCAACTGGCGAAGGCCAGGCGGCAGTTCTGTTGGAAACGGCCCAACAAGACCGTTCCGGTGCAGCCACAGCACCCTGAGGCTCGAACAGTTTGCGAAACTCGGTATCCTCCCCTGCAACGTGTTGTTGCTCAGGAACAGGTACTGGAGTCGCTGGAGGTGGCCAAGGGATGGAGGTATTTCCCCGGAGAACCGGTTGGTTGCGAGGGAGAGGTTGCGTAGGAAGGTCAAGTTTCCGAGTGAAGGAGAGATTAGCCCGACAAGGCCTCGCCTCTCAAGGCGAATGGAAGCGACACGGCGTGGGACGGTTGCTGTGCACATGATGCCCTCCCAGCTGCAGAAGTGGGTGCTCTCGTTCCATGAGGCCAAGGCTTGCTGTGGATCCAGAGTGATGGACTTCTTCAAGTCAAGCAGTGACAGCCGGTCTGTTTCTGTCTCTGTTTCGTTTCCGGAAGCAGAGGAGGTGGTGATGGTGCTGCAGGACATAACCAACAGCAGAAAATGTCCAACTGCAGTAGCCTTCATGGCAATAATAAGCTCCTGAATTCCAATTCAAAAAAACAAAAAGCTGCTGGATTTGGTAAGACATGCATTTGTTACTGTAGTAGTAAGCAGTGCAGGACGTACAAGCGTGAACATCAGCGACAGAAGAAATTTCTGAACCTGACCTGAGTGAATTTTCAACAGGGTTGGTCCTCTCGCTCTCAGCACAGCAGCCAGCACTTGCTTTCTGATTTGTTTCTTCTGCCTCTATCTATGGAAACAACATTAAGAGCAGACTTGATAAGACATGGAAACATCTTGGTTTCAACTTTTTTTCTTTAAGAAATCGGAAAGTTTTCCTCAGAACCCTCCATTCCAAGACGCAAGACGCAAGCGGTTCTTTTAAGCAAGCTATGGATGGGATGGAACCAAGTATTGAAGCCGCAGCGAGTTTGTGAAGAAGATGCGACTCTTACAGTGAGCTGATCAGTAGAGCAAAGCAGTAGCCGGTGAAGGAAGCTATCGCCGGTGAAGCATCAGTAGCGGATCGCTCAACTCCTGCTTGACTAGCTAGCTTATTATTGCTGCCTGACTCTGACTCGGAGTGCTGCGTACTTGATGCGCACGCCAGCTCGAATGGGTGCTCAGCATTTTCTGGGCAATTCTGGGCACGCGGCCGGCGCCGGTCAATGTCTTCGCCTAAATAAGAGGATGTCGATTAGTAAAAAGTCTTCGCGGCGACCACACCTCCGTCCGGATGATGCATATCCCTGTGACCTACTCCATCGGTCCCAAATAAATCAATTCTTACAATTCATACAGGTCAAACTATCTTAAGTTTAACTAACTTTGTAGCAAAGAGTAACAACAGCTATGACATAAAAGAAACACACTATAAAAATATATTTTATAGTATATCTAATGATGCTAATTTAATATCATAAATCTTGACGTGTTTTTATGGAATTTTGGTCAAAGTTTAAAAAGTTCGACTTAAGACAACTCTAAAAATCTATTTATTCAAGGACAGAGGAAGTATTATTTATTTGCACTTCCCGATTTCCTACTACCCTCCATCAAATATTGGAGTAACAAAAATATAATTTTTAACTAAATAAATATTTAAAAAATTATTAATATTTATGATGTATAATAAGTATTCACCATATTAATCATAAAATCTACTTCTACAATTTATCTAATTAAAGATATAAAAATATAGACAATATCTTTTATAGATCCAGCCAAATTTAAGATTGTTTAAATTTTTCAAAAAGCGAGAGTTTCGTTATTCCATCTATTTCAAATTATATGACATTTTGACTTTTCTAGATATATTATACTTACTATATATCTAGACATAGTGTATATTTAATTGCATATCAAAAGCTATGCACATAGAAAAATCAAAACTGAATGCAGGAATTATCTTGTTAGGACGGAGGAAGTATGTGTTTATAGATAGATATATAATAATGACTGTGACATGGAAGGCAGTCTTCATGCATGGAGCCGTGGTCGACGCGACTCTGCTACAGATTAATTTTCAGACAAGCTTTAGTGCAGTGCCTAATCTTAGAGCTGATCCTTATAAAAAAAATCTTAGAGCTGACGTACGTAGATTATTCGCGAGGGCCACCCATATACGCAGTGTACTACTCTTGGTTTTATCTAGTCCGGCGGCCGCCATATATATAAGAAAGGCACGTCTGAGCAGACACTACAGTTGTAACCAGGTTGAGAGGCTTAATAAAAACAAAAAATACATGCCGGTATATGACAAAACGGTCTCTCGTCACAAAGTAGGCACAAGGAATAAGGTCGGCATTCACATGCATTGAGGTTTCAGTTTCACACAAATACACGCAATTTCAGTGGCATGATGGACAAGAAGGGAGGTAGGTTTGGCTACTCCGATTTTAATAGTAAGATAATTTTGTTTTATAGCACCGAAAGATCATACAAATAAATCAAGGCTACAACTAAGAAGGAGCTGGCATCGTGAGGATCCCGTCATCAACGGCACCCATGAAGCTCCTCATAAATAGGAAATGGTCGTCCGTGGCCTTGTTCATGGCACGGTACGCATGCTTTGGCCGAAGACATCCAGTCGATGCCGAAGACATCCACGTGGCCGCCTGCACGGCATGGCCTAATGGCCCAGTGGGGAGCGTCACTACTACACTCATGTTTTGTAGGGTCGGCTCGTGACGCTTTACAGGGGTGGTTTTGGCAGCCGTCCTATTACAGTGTTGTTACAAATCACTGATTTGTAGGGGTGATTGGTCAACTGCCCCTATAAATCGTATTTATAGGACGGCTCAAGATTTGTAGGAGTGGCTGGATATTGAGCTGTCCCTACAAACCTTTTTCTAGAAATCACGATTCCAAATTAAAAATAGCAATTTTTTTAACCTTGAGAGGCCCCCACCGGTCAGCCACCCGCCGCTCCGTCGAAGTCATGTACCCTCCTCTACTATTGCACCTCACACTCACTTATGTCTATAGTGGACAGTGGCGGCCCTAGGATTTCAGGGCTGGGTATTCAAAATACATAGGAGTACCCAAAAAAATATTTCACAACTGAATGCCAATTTCTAAACCCTTGATTTGTAAACTTATCTCCACCAGCAAATTTGTGAACAAGTAGCAAACAAAGCAATATGCAGCATCTTTCTCCACGCTGTGATCAGGAGGGAGTGCGTCCTTGGGCCTCCAGCAGAGAAAATGGGCTGCTGGGCATTGCTAAGCCTTCGATGGGAAGGGAAAACAAGTTGAAATTGGGCTGATTTGTCTGTATAGGTAAAAAATTTGGGTATTCAATCGAATACCCTTGATCCACTCAAAAAAAACTAAATACCCTTGAAAACTAGTGGGCCTGCCCCTAATATTGGATTTTGTTCCCCATGTATTATCCTAAACTGAGTTTAAATTGATTGTTTGAGGCCCTAAATGAATTCAAATGAAAATGTTGTCAACTACAAAGTGTCATAACTTTTCGAGATCTACAACTTTTATTTTGTTAGTTTCTCATCATTTACAAAATTTGAATTTAAAATTTGAGAAATTCAAATGTAGTTTTCCTTGACAAGATGATTTCAAATCAAAAAGTTGTCAACTACAAAGTTTCATCACATTTCGAAGTCTACAACTTTCATTTTTGCTGTTTCTCCATCAGAGGTCGTTTCAGAATTCAAATTTTAAATTTTTGAAAATTCAAACATAGTTTTCCTTGACAAGAGGATTTCAAATGAAAAAGTTGTAAATAGCAAAGTTGTATAACTTTTTGAGATCTACAACTTTTATTTTGGTCATTTCTCCTTCCGAAGTCGTTTGAAAAAATTCGAATTTAGTGCTTAATTTTAACTATTCGGCATCTATTTGTATCCGATTTGTAGGAGCAGCTAGATATAGAGTCACCCTTACAAATCGGACCATTTGTAGGGACAGCTGATAACACCAGCAACTCCTATAAATGGATTTGTAGGGACAATTTATTTGGGCACCATTTGTAGGGGTGGCTGTCACACCCGGTTTTCTAAAGAACAAAACCAGGCTAATCATATGTGTGCCCAGGAAGTCCACACATATAACAGAATGAAAAAGTATCAGAAACAATGTTATTATATAACGTATACATAGCTACATTAACACTTACATCAGAGTATCGCGGAACGGTGACTAAACTCCAGGCTCCATTCTTCTCAGGGACGGCTGACTGGGGGTAACATATGCCTAGCACTTCTACTAGTCTTCTGGAAACTCCACTACACCTTTGTCCTTCTTCCGAGTAGCATCTTACTACACACTGGAGTGTGGGGAAATAGCAAGAGTGAGTCCATGTCGAACTCAACAAGTATAACACAGGGTTCATGAGGCTCAAAAAGGTTTGACACGGGTTTACTGCGATAGCTTTTAGTGAGTCATATTTTTAGCAGTTGAGTAGCAACAAGTTTACCCAAATAACCTCATGATCATGTAAACGAGAATAATGTATAGCAAGAAATAATAATCATTAATGAGCATCAATATCATCCATATTAACATTATCACCAGTGTTCATCATTTATTCTGTAAGGGTCCAAGGCCGCTCGTGACCGTGAGCACGGCTGTTATAACAGTTTTACACTCTGCAGAGGTTGTACACTTTCACTGTGAGTCGTGATTTACCCTTTCGCCCGAGGTGATCAGCCTCTTGACCCACTACCAAGGAAGGTCGGCAGGGTTCACTATGAAGTCTTTCAAAGGTTCGTCTAACAAGTTAGGGCCGCTAGGTTTCTGTGGCCTGCAAATATAGAGCCCCCCTTCCGTATGGCACAATGACACGCAGCCTATACTCATAAGGACAGGAGCCGCACTACACTCAACCCGGAACACACCCCTTTTGCGCCATAAAGGTAACCACTAACAAGCTAGAAAAGGTCCTCTTATATGACTAAAGCCAGAGCCATGTAGCCCTCACAGCTGTACTGTAAGTCCCGGATGTTCGCTTACAGATAAGTCCTTAAGGAGAGAAACTAGAGCACCATAAAAACAACCCAATGCTCTAGCCCTCTTGAGTCATGTTGCTATAAAGCATCTTTTAAACGTTTATTGCATATACCATTAGTCAAGTTACAGATCATGGTTATTTATCTTGAGCACTAGCATAAATACTACCCAATGCAATGTTCCACCGGTGTCAAGGTACAAGATACAAAAGCTAGGATATCCTTAAGGGTAACAAGGTAGACACATGCACATGAATTAAGTGTATTAAAGGTGAATAGGAAACAAGGATGATCCCATGCTATACTTGCCTTTTACTCTTGCCCACATTTTCCTCATACTTTGCTTCTGGTCATCACCTTCTGATCTTTAGTGCTCACAGAGGGTTTTCATTCTACTTGTAGCAAACATCACACATAGGAAAACATGCAAGAAGCAAACATAGAAAACTAAGAACAATACACCACACAAGTTAAAACGACGTACTACAAGAGAGCTAGTTACTATGGTCATGAGAACACAAGAAACGCCGAGAACGGAGCTACGATTAAAAAGAAACGACAACTGAGAGTTTATATTAGAAAATCCTACATGCTTGATTTATTTTAATAATCATGTGAGGTAAGTAATTTAGATCAGAGAAGTTATATATTTCGGTTTGAAAACACGGGGTCAAAACTAGTTATATTTTATTTATTACAAATAGTTCAATATTATATTTATACCGATAACTTTAATTTACAAATGCAAATTGACATGTGAGAGCATCTAATCGAATTGTATATGACATGTTGTTAAACTAAGCAAATTATAATTTATAAACATGTTTACGTTGCTATTAATTGGAAACTAATTGCATATAGATTAATATATTATTTGAACGCATAAATTAAAACATGCTAAACAATAATACTATCGAGAGTTTTTATATTATAAAGGAAACAACTACGAGCTTGATTTATTTTAATTAAGAAAAACTTTGCGAATAGTATTAATTCAGATTAATCAAACATATTTAGTTTTTATAGCTAATCATGTTATATCTTATAAATATTATCACATATATGAAACTTGTTTGAACTAAGCAACTTATAATTTAGAAACATATTTTTGTTAGCATTTACTCATGAAAGATCAATTCTGTCCTATGTTCCTTTTACTTTAAAAAAAACAACTAGTTTGCCTTAACATTAAACAATTCAATATTTAAATTATTTACAAAAGCTATAAACACACGACATGATGAATGTCGATTCTAACACGTAGGTCGTATCCGCACAAAGTTAACCCAAAAGAAACAAACTAAAACGGATAATACACTATGAATCGGTGGTATAAGATTTAACTACTTAAACTATAGATATATAATTATTCCGATATGGTGAAGACATTAGCTTGTGAGAAAGTAAAGCTAACAGATGCATGTTAGATTGTAAACTCCAAAAGACACGAAGAACAATGAATGGTTTACAGGAAAAGAGGGACCTAAAATGCAAGGTGATAGCAACTCACATGCAACGGTGATTTTAGTTGGAGTTCTGTGCTGATCAGACGTGGCACCTGTGGATTTGATCGATCTTACAAGCATGAAGAAGATAGGAACGCAGAGTCTTTGCTGTCTGAACTTCATGGCTAAATGACACTGCTGTTCTTTTCTTGTTCATGTCTTCACGGCTGGCGGGTGGGGGTTCTGAGGCCTCCGGCCTTGGCTGGCACTGGCCGGCTTGGCCGCAGCAGCACAGTGCCACGCGCGCGTGCATCCAGGTAGGGCAGCGGCGGTTACTCGAGCTCGTCGGCTCGTGGCTCAGAGCGGGTCAGCCGAGCGCGGGATGCAGCGAAGTGGCGCAGGGTCAGCTCCGCATCAGAGGCTACCCGCACGGGGAAACAGAGGACGCGCGGACCGAGGGCGCTGTATAAAGGTTGGCCGGAAACCACGAAGAAACTGGCGTCCATGGTGGAGTTCACCGGAAAAGAGAGATAAATTAGAAACACGATCAACGAACGATGGATTCGAGGAAAGTCATACATAACGGCGTAGAGAAGATCGAGATGAACCTCGGGGTGGAAGCGGAATTCGCTGGAGATGAGAAACGTGGCCGGAAAAGCTCGCCAAACCTTCGTCGGAAGTTCGCCGGAACGCAAGCTGTAGACGCAGAACTTCGGCGAGAGGTGGAGGGAGCTACGAGCGGCGGCTCGCGATACGAGCTCAGCGGCGGCGGACAACAACAGCGGCGGCGAACGGCAACAGCGGCTGCGGGCGGCGACAGCGGCGGCGGCGGCAACAGCGGCGGCGGCGACACGATAAGAAGGGAGAAAATTCTAATTTACTACCCGAGAGATTTCCCAAACTAGGGGCTCCTCCACGGTAGTTTTTTGTGTGCTTTGCCCATGGGGTAGGTGCGTATATATTGGGAGAAAAACTCTCCACCTCCATGTCAACTAGCGATATGGTGCTAATTGACGTTGCACCCTCCATCTTTACTAATAGGCCTAATTAATTATTAAAGCCCATTAGTAAATAAATGAATAGGCATTTAGGATTATTGCACACAAGCTTTGGTGGAAAATGAGGTATTTATTATTTTCGGAATTAATTAATTTCGTGGATAAAATAATTCTAGAAAAGTCTAGAATTATTATTTAAGCCATGAAAAATACTCCGAAAGCTCCGAAAATTCATGGAAATTTTCCAGAGACATTATGGAACATGAGGAATCCAAATAAAATATTTGGAGCTCACTGAAAAGTAATTTTGGAGCATCTAAAAATTAGATTATGCTCACAGACAAGTGGAAACAAGCTACAGAAAAAGTCGGAAAAATTCTCGAGAAGTTTGTAGAGATTGATTGATGGACGAGAAACTGAAAGGAATAATTTACGTTATAAAGAAAAGATTTTAGAAAACTTCCAACGAGAACTTAAGATGAGAAACAAGGAATATTGATTGCGGAAAAAGATAAAGACGTGCTGGAGAAGAAAGATATTATTTTTTTTATAACTAATTGATGCTATCATAAACTAAACTTAGGAAATTTTATCCGAATATTAAAACTTTTATTTTAATTAGTGTTTTCTATGCACAACCCAAAATCAAAAATTTTGGGGTATGACAGTGGTTTAATATAAAGCCACCCCTATAAAAAAGGAGGTATTGCTACAAATCCTTTTTGTATTAGTGCGTGGGAGTGTAGGGGTAGAGGATGTGAATGGTCGCTCACGCGGCGGTGGCGGAGAAGGAGAGGCAGGACTGCCGATGGGAGAGGGAACATGGCCAATTACGGTGGTGGTGTAGTTGTCATTGGGGAGGCCGACCGTTGTAGGGGAGGCAAGTATGGCCGGTAGGGAAGCAGCACAACTAAGGAGGAGGACTGAGTGTAGGATAAGGATGAAGATAAGGTGATTTTTTTTTCATGAGCCTAAAGGTATAAAGGTCATTTCAAGTCTTGTTATATTGTGATAAAAAACATGGTTTCGGTGAAAAATGTAATAGAATGCTATATGTAGCAATACTATATATATTATTTTAGCAACAATTCTAATTGTTATAGAGAAGTCTCTATCAAAATCCGCCTTTGAAATGGTTTCTGGGCCGGTCTATTCTAGAGATTTTCAGAGGTGATTTGGCTTGCAGCCACCTCTAGAAATGGAGGCTTTTCTAGAGGCGGTTGACAATTTGGTCAGCTTGTAAAATTAGATGGAGCACAGTGAAATTCATAAATCAAGATGTATGAAGATAAACTTTATATTAGAGTTGTAATACTTGAAAAGCTCTACAACTTTGTAGTTAATTTACTTTTCCATTTAAAATCATTTAGGGGAAATTTTGTTTAAAATTTTAATAATTTGAAATTCAATATATTAACAATGTCTAAATAACCTCGATGGAGAAAGGACCTAAACTGAAGTCATACTACCCAAAGGGATATGCAATTTTATAGTTGACTACTTTTTATTTGAAATCATTAGTATCTAGAAATTCTGTTTTGAGTTTTCATATATTGAAATCCCTTTTTTAATTTATTAAATTACCGCAGATAAACTAAAATTATAGTACTTGAAGAGATACACAACTTTATAGTTGATGAATTTTCACTTGAAATCATTTATGCTCAAAAATTCTATTTTAAGATTCTATTTTGAAATCTATATATTTTTTAATTCTTCAAATTACCTCAGATGGAGAATTGACCTAGATTCAAGTTGTAATAATTGAAGAAATCTAAAGCTTTCTTGTTCATTTTTTTAATTTAAATTCGTATAAGGTCTCAAAATGAATTACAATATTTGCTTATGAAAGCAACCCCACAAAAAATGTGTGACTTGTGACTTTCTATAGAAAAGGATGATGTAATGGTTGAGAGCCCTAGTTCTGTTGCCAGCCAAGGTGCAATAGATTGCATGGTCGGGTTTAAGATAGATAGCCCTACTATCGATTATGATTCTCTAGTGCCGTTAGATGATGACTAATAAGTACATCTGCATTAGACCTAATGTTGTGGTGAAGAAGTAAGCGAAAAGCTTTTAAAATATTTTGAAAATATTGTATTAGATGATGACTAACATGTACATGTGCATTAGACCTAATGTTGTGGTGAAGAAGTGAAAAGCTTTTTAAAAATGTTATGAAAATTTTTGTACATACAAAACGAGATTTATTTCACTACAGCAGACAGCGGGTTTGCCGAGCGCCTCAGACGCTCGGCAAAGGCCGAATTGCGCTCGACACGGCTGCGCAACGCTCGGCAAAGGGCTCCCAGCAACGAAATGCCCGGCAAAGGCTCCTTTGCCGAGCGTCTTTTATCGGGCGCTCAGCAAAGCCTTTGCCGAGCGCCTAGGCGGCATTCGGCAAAGAAAAGCGGCGGTCACGGCGGATAGCCGCCGTGACGTCTTCTTTGCCGAGCTCCTCCAGTAAGGCGCTCGACAAAGAGCAAACTAATTTTTTTAAAAAAATTTCTTTGCCGAGCACCTCCAATAAAGTGCTCGGCAAAGGGATTTTTTTTGAAAAATCATTTGCCTAGCGCCTCCAGACTGGCGCTTGGCAATGGGCAAACTATTTTTTTAAAAAAAATTTCTTTGCCGAGCGCCTCCAATAAGGCGCTCAGCAAAGGGAATTTTTTTTGAAAAATCTTTGCCTAACGCCTCCAGCCTGGCGCTCGGCAAAGGATTGCCTTTGCCGAGGGCCAAGCTTGAGGCACTCGGCAAAGCTGGGTAAGCTGTCGTGATGTAGCGCTAAACATGGCAGCTTTGCCGAGCACTGCGCCAAAAAGCGCTCGGCAAAGGCTCTTTGCCTAGC